>SJYX01002761.1:264517-355107 GCA_006410675.1 Oreotragus oreotragus | reverse complement strand
TGGGGGTGGGGTGGTGGGCGGTGGGCGGGTGTGGCGGAAGGGGACTTGCCCTCCGTGGGCTACATCTCTCTTTGGGAACATCGGAGAAATAGATGAGTTGTGAACATTCTTTTCCACCATCAGCTGGGCCTCTGGGGATTTCTTAGCCCAAAAGAGAACTCTGGCCACTCAGAGGTGAGAAGTCGGACCTCAGAAAGCATCTCAGTGAAATGGCCCCTTATGCCATCCGCGCCCCAGGGCAGGGCCAGTCACTGGTACCAGGAGGAGAGAAAAATAAAAAATTTGAATAAGGGAATCGTTTAGTAAAAGCTACCTGGTACCTCTCTCGGTAAGGAGTCTGAGCACCGTGGTGAGAAAGGCGCCTGCTGGGTGGGTGTTGGGGTGGGGGGCCCTAGGGAGGACGTATGAGCAGCGTCAAGCCTGGGCCTTCCAGCTGGGGGCGCCGCTGGGGTCGTCCAGTGGTGGGGCCTCTTCGTTTCGGGTCCACAGAAGCTCCCACGATTCTGTGCCCTCCTCTCTCTCCTGCTCCCGGGCAGGGAAAGGTGATCTGCTTGCCCGCCGCCCACCTGCCTGGGTGCTTGTCCTCTGGAACAAGGCTCTGTCTTTGATCCCAGACTCTGCAAAGGGGCACCCTAAGGGAGACGTCCTGGCCCTCACTGTGGACCTCTGCCTTGTGCAGGCCGGCCCTCCTCTGACTCCTAGGAGAGAAGGAAGGAAAGCCATGCCTTCCCCATTCACCTGCCGCGCCCCTCCTCCCCTCTGGGGTTGCGGGACTCTGCACCTGGGCAGACGGCACAGGCTTCCCAAGAGCCCAGCCAGCTACTGGAAGGAGCCAGGAATACAGGTGAAGCACAGCATAAAGGCTGCTCTTAAACGAGGCAGCTGGCGCCTGTGGAGAGGGCCGATGAAAACAAGGGGGGCATGCATGGAGGGGGGAGGCTTTGCCATTCAGCCCACCCACTCTGCTGCTGACTTGTATTGAGACCTGCACTTACAGCTAGCATGGGGCTGGGGTCTGCAGGCAGCTGACAGCACTGGGACAGGTGACAGGAGGGCCAGGGGCTGCCACAATGGAGCAGGGAGGAGGTGGCTCTGATAGTGTAACTCAGAGCATGTCCTGCTCAACCATGGCTCAGAAAGCCACACGTGGGAAGGCACAGCAAAGGCCATGTGGGCCCTGCAGCCTTGTCCTTTATTTTCACCAAAGGACATAAGGTCTTTGCTCCTCTGGTTTTATTTCTGTGTTCAGGGATCATTGCTTTAAAAAGACGGCTGCTGGTTTCCAAAAGTGCCTCGCAGACTGTCAAGCGATTTAAAACACAATGAGAAATCTTGAGCATTTGGATAACAGGAGATTTCAAAGACCTTGCCTGAAGATCGTTGTTGTTGCTCAGTTGCTAAGTCATGTCTGACTCTTTGTGACCCCACAGACCATAGTCTGCCAGGTTCTTCTGTCCATGGGATTCTCCAGGCAAGAAACCTAGAATGGGCTCCCATTTCCTCTCCCAGGGGATCTTCCTCACCCAGGGGATCGAGCCTGCGTCTCCTGTGGCTTCCGCTTTGGCAGGCGGACTCTTTACCACCGAGCCACCGGGGAAGCCCAATTACCTTAAGAGAATCCCATTCAAACATGTAAACATCTTCTCTACCTTCTGGTTCAACCGAGAGCAACTTTACTCAAGAGTATGGGGTCTAGTCCCACAGGTCTGCAGCCCAGGCTTACAGTCGATGAATAGCCAATGTCCACACAGCTAAAAGAAGGTCCCCAGGGCTGTTGGAGCATTAGCAATATCTGGTGTGCCTTCTATATCACGTGCGTACTGCGGAAATTGTGCCAATCTGTGTTGTCTTTAGGATTTCTGTAGGAGCCATGCAGAGATGTGTGTATGTGACCTTTTTGCTTTTGAAAAGGAGATGCAAAAGCAAACTTCAAGAAAAGAAATCACCCATAGCCAAGCTCTCACACTAACCTATACTTAGTAGATGCTCACAGCTTCTCCAGAACCCTGAGTACCCCTCCCACTCAGCTTTCTGCCTGACAGGCTTCTCATTGCAAGGTGCAGTGTTAAGAGGCACTTTAGCACAGGACTGTGTAGTCAGAGGCAGAAGTAACAGGGTGTGTGAGGCTCGTCCTCCTGTGTGTGGATGTTAAGTCTGTGTGTCTAATAAGGACGTTGGATCCTGCTGGCCAGGCTAGGTAGCGTCAGGGCAGACTGACAGTGAACTCTGGTCCAGCAACTCTGGCAAGCAAGTCTTTGCCGTTCCCCTTCATAAGCTGATATATATATTTTTTTCCTTCATGGGATGTTTTCCCCCAAACTCGTGGTTGAGAAAGGATGCAGCTGAGAGTTAGTTGCAGACCACAGCTTGGATCATCTTGCTGAAGTCTACATCCAGCACAGAGCCTATGGGTCACACCGTTTGAAGAACAATTCATAGTAACAGATTCAACCACAAACGGAAGGTGGGGAGAAAGGGGGCAAACCTGCCCCAATGTGGGCAAGATTGAATTTCTGTGAGCTCCTCAGATCTCGGTCTCTCCACTGACCTGGATGACTTACTGGCAGCATCAGAAGCAAGAAGGACCTTGTAGATTTAGGCACACAGAATACCTCCTCTAGAGACATAAATATCTGTAGGGTCTCTGATAAGCATCAAGTAACTCAGAGTTCCAAGTTATCGAAGAATGTGGGGGAGAATTCACCGTGAATCATGAAGAGAAGAGAGAAATACATCTTTGGGTACTCTGTTGATCTGCTAGGGCAGCTATAACAAAGTGCCACAAATGTGTTAGTGGCTAAGTTGTATTCAACTCTTTGTGACCCCATGGACTGTAGCCCAACAGGCTCCTCAGTCCATGGAATTCTCCAGGCAAGAATACTGGAAAGGGTTGCCATGCCCTCCTCCAGGGGATCTTCCTGATCCAAGGATCGAACCAGGGTCTCCTGCATTTCAGGCAGCTTCTTTACAGTTTAAGCCACCGGAGAAGCCCTGAATCGGTCCAAAGCATTCTAGCCCAGCCCTGTCCAGTCGAAGGGGCCACATATATAACATTTTCTAGTAGCCACATTTTTAAAATAAGAAAGGTAAAATTAATTTTAATAATATATTCAGTTCAGTTCAGTTCAGTTCAGTCGCTCAGTCGTGTCCGACTCTTTGCGACCCCATGAAAAATCGAAAGTGGAACTACCATGGGATCCTGCAGTCCCACTCCTGGGCATATATCTGGAAAAGATGAAAATACTCATTTGAAAAGATACATGGATCCCAGTGTTCATAGCAGTACTATTCACAATAGCCAAGACATGGAAGCAACTTACATGTCCATCAACAGATGAATGGGTAATGTGGTATATATATACAATGGAATATTATTCAGCCATAAAAAGGATGAAGTATGGCAGCAACGTGGGTGGGCCTAGAGATTTTCATACTAAGTAAAATAAGACAGAAAAATATAAATCTATAATATTGCTTATATGTGGAATCTTTAAAAAATGATACAAAAAAACTTATTAAGAAATAGGCTCACAGACATAGAAAACAAACTTTATGGTTACCAAAAGAGAAAGGGCGGGAGGGAGGAATAAATTAAGAGTTTGGGATTAATATATACACACACTGCTACTGCTGCTACTAAGTCACTTCAGTTGTGTCCGACTGCAACCCCATAGACGGCAGCCCACCAGGCTCCCCCATCCCTGGGATTCTCCAGGCATGAACACTGGAGTGCGTTGCCATTTCCTTCTCCAACGCGTGAAAGTGAAGCCGCTCAGTTGTGTCCAACTCCTAGTGACCCCATGGACTGCAGCCTACCAGGCTCCTCTGTCCATGGGATTTTCCAGGCAGGAGTACTGGAGTAGAGTGCCATTGCCTTCTCCAATACACACACTACTATATATGAAATAAACAAGGACCTATCGTATAGCACAGGGAACTACATTCAACACTTTCAGTTCAGTTCAGTTCAGTCACTCAGTCCTGTCCGACTCTTTGCGACCCCATGAATCGCAGTACGCCAGGCCTCCCTATCCATCACCATCTTCCGGAGTTCACTCAGACTCACGTCCATCAAGTCTGTGATGCCATCCAGCCATCTCGTCCTCGGTCGTCCCCTTCTCCTGCCCCCAATCCCTCCCAGCATCAGAGTCTTTTCCAATGAGTCAACTCTTCGCATGAGGTGGCCAAAGTACTGGAGTTTCAGCTTGAGCATCATTCCTTCCAAAGAAATCCCAGGGTTGATCTCCTTCAGAATGGACTGGTTGGATCTCCTTGCAGTCCAAGGGACTCTCAAAAGTCAACACTTAATAATAAGCCATAATGAAAAAGAATATATACGTGCATGTGTATAACTGAATCACTTTGCTATACACCTGAAACTACCACAACATTATAAATCAACTACAATTAAAACCCACACCTCATCCTCAGTTTTTAAGCAGCTGCCTGGTACCAATGTTAGAGTCTACTGCATGCACCCTCAGTTGCTTTTGTGGTGTCCCACTCTTTGCGATCCCAGGGGCTGTAGCTCACCGAGCTCCTTGTCCATGAGGATTTTCTAGGCAAGAATGCTGGAGTGGGTTGCCATGCACTCCTCCAGATCTTCCCAACCCAGGGATCAAAACTGCATTTCTTATTGTCTCCTGTATTGACAGGTGGGTTCTTTACCAACTGAGCGCCACCTAGGAAGCTCAACCAGTCTATTGAAGTGAAAAGTGAAAGTCACTCAGTGTGTCCCACTCTTTGAGACCCCATGGACTATACAGTCCATGGAATTCTCTATGCCAGAATACTGGAGTGGGTAGCCTTTCCCTTCTCCAGGGGATCTCCCCAACCCAGGGACCGAACCCAGGTCTCCCACATTGCAGGCAGATTTTTTTCCCAGCTGAGCCACAAGAGAAGCCCAAGAATACGGGAGTGGGTAGCCTATCCCTTCTCCAGAGGATCTTCTTGACCCAGGAATCAAACCGGGATCTCCTGCATTGCAGGCGGATTCTTTACCAACTGAGCTGTGAGGGAAGAGTGAGACATTCCGTTCCTATCATCTGCCATTATAACTATCTGTGGAATGATGTGATTTCAGACATCACCTAAATCTCTGTATTTAATAGATGTCACTTGAGTACCTATAAGTGATGGATTGTGAGACAAGTTACACATTTTTTTTTTAACAATATCTAACTCGCAGGTGTAGACAGTCCCATAGGGACTATATATGAAATAAACAAGGACCTACTGTATAGCACAGGGAGCACACCAGGCTCCCCCGTCAGGCCCCATCAAAGCCTGAGACAAAAGGAAATGTGAACCCACCATACATGAGTTTTTATGTATTTTCATGATAGTTAATAGTTTTAATGCAAATATCAGAGTTTGCTCCTGTGAAAGCCAAAAAAGTAAAATTCTAATAAATGCAGGCTTGGATTAAGTACAATATTTAGGCTAACTTTTTCAACCACTTTAATATTCTGGGAGAGAAAAATAAACCATCAAAAACTATAAAAACATATAAATGGCATATCTTCCTCATTTTGTCTCACACTTTAAAATGGCACCATTCAATCTATTTAAAATTTTGACATTTTGTATATAAACATTTCCTACAATTCAATAACAAAAGAAACAATCCAATTGAAAAATAGGCAGAAGTCCTAAATAGATATTTTGCCAAAGATGGCCAATAAGCACATGAAAAGATGTTCAACATCACTAATTATTAGAGAAATGAACATCACAACCACAGTGAGGTACCACTTCACACCAGTCAGAATGGCCATCATTAGAAAAATCTACAGCTAATAAATGCTGGAGAGGATGTGGAAACAGGAACCCTCCTACACTGTTGGTGGCACTGTAAATTGGTGCACACTATGGAAAACAGTATGGAGGTTCCTTATAAAACCAAAAATAGGGACTTCCCTGGTGATCCAGTGGTTAGGACTCTGTGTTTTCACTACCAAGGGCCCAGATCTGATCCCTGGTAGGGGATCTAAAATCCCACAAGCCCATGGTGTAGCCAAAAAAAAAAAAAAAAAGAGTTGTCATATGATCCAGTAATCCCACTCCTGGGCATATACCCAAAACTCTAATTCGAAAAGATACATCCATCCTATGTTCGTAGCAGCACTATTTACAACAGCCAAGACATGGAAGCACCCTAGGTGTCCATCAACAGGAATGGATAAAGAAGATGTGATACACACACACACACACACAACAGAACATTAGCCATCAAAAAGAACGAAGTAATACCACTTGCAGCTACATGGATGCAACCAGAGATGAGCATAATAAGCAAAGTCAGTCAGAAAGACAAATACCATCTGATGTCACTTTATACGCAGAATCTAAAATACGACACAAATGAACATATCTTTGAAACAGAAACAGACTCCCAGATATAGAGAACAGAATTGTGGTTTCCAAGGGGGAGAGGGAGTGGGGAGGGAAGGACTGGGAGTTTTTGGGACAAGCAGATGCAAACTATTATATATAGGATGGATAAACAACAAGATCCTACTGTATAGCAGAGAGAACTCTATTCAACATCCCGTGATAAACCATCATGCAAAAGAATATGAAAAAGAATATATCTACATATAACTGAGTGTGCAGTATAACTACACGTTAACTGTGCTGTGCAGCATAAACACTATAAATCAAATATACTTCAGTAAAAAATTTTGACATTTTGTTCATCATGGATTTTTAAATTTTGAAATGTTAAAATAGTACATTATGTGCCATAAATCTTGACGTTTTTGGTGCTCACTAAATTTTCTCCCTGAGGTGAGCGCCACACATACCTTGTATCAGCTTGGAGGAACCCTTGGCTGGGGATGTCTGTAGTCGTCATGACTGGTGGGGTGGGGGTCCTCCTGGCATGAGTCAGGATGGCGGGGGCAGGGATGCTGCTCCATACCCCACAGGGCCTGGGACAGCCCCTCCATGGTAGCAGATGCAGGGGAGCGAGACCCTGCCTCTGAAAGTCTTTCCAAGGTTCTCATATGGTTTAAGCCTCCTGGTTTGATTTCTACCTTTCACCTTGTGGAGATGGGCAGGAGAGGGTGTCTGCTCAGGGACTGGGCCAGTAGGCCAAGGCAAACAGAGTTTATTTCAAAGAGCCAGTGCCCACCCAACAGAAGAGTTGGCCAGCCCCTGTCCCTCTCGTGCAGTGTTTCTGGCCTTTCCCCTTGGCATCTGCCACCAGCACCCCGGGTCAGCCACCCTCCTGGTTAGGCCTCTGGGGCAGTCCCTCAAGGACAATCCCAGGGGCCTGGCTTGGGCCAAGTAGCCCCCACAGGTCCACTATCTATGCTCTGGGGTCAGCTTCCCTGAGAGGCAATTTCTGGCCTTTCCCCTTGGCATCTGCCACCAGCACCCCGGGTCAGCCACCCTCCTGGTTAGGCCTCTGGGGCAGTCCCTCAAGGACAATCCCAGGGGCCTGGCTTGGGCCAAGTAGCCCCCACAGGTCCACTATCTATGCTCTGGGGTCAGCTTCCCTGAGAGGCAAGAGACTGGCGGGGCTGGTTCTCGATGTCAGATGCTGTGATCTGACACCACAAACCTGTCGTGTGCGACTATCAAAACCCGCAGACTAACACTGGAAGGTGTGGAAAGATCAGAGCCTTTGTTCACTCCTGGTGGGAAAAAGAAAGGGCGCAGCCACAGTGGACAAGAGCCTGGCTGCTCCTCCAAAAATTAAACGAACGGCCAGTAGGCATATGAAAAAATGCTCAGCATGATCAATCATCAGAGAAACACCAATCAAAACCACAGTGAGGTATCACCTCACAACTGTCACAATGGCTATCATCAAAAAGTCTACCAATAATAACACATGCTGGTGAGGATATGGAGAAAAGGGAACTCTACTGCCTTGTTGGTAGGGATGTAAGTTGGTGCGGCCACTGTGGAGAACAGCAAGGAGGTTCCTCTGAAAACTAAAAATAGTACTACCATAAGATCCAGCAATTCCACTCCCGTGTATATATAAAATAAATAAATAAATAAATAAATAAAATAAAAATAGTAATTCAAAAATATACAAGCACCCCAGTGTTCAGAGCAGCACTATTTACTGCTCTGGCTATTTACAATAGCCAAGGCATGGAAGCAACCCAAATGTCCATTGACAGATGAATGGATAATGAAGATGTGGTATATATGGATGTCTCTGTGTGTATGTGTGTGTGTATCAATACAATGGAATACTACTCAGCCATAAAAAATAACAAAATTAAGTCAGATGAAGAAAATAACTGTATGCACTCTCATATTGGAGGAATCTAAAAATACAGCAAACTAGTGAATATAACTAAAAAGAAGCAGACTCACATATATATAGAGAGAACAAACTAGTGGTTGCCAGTGGGGGCAGGAGCAATATACAGGTGAGGGAGTGGGAGGTACAAACTGTTGGATATAGACAGGTTCAAAGATGTACTGCATAAGGGGAATACAGCTAATATTTGGTAATAACTGCAAAAGCAGAGTAACCTTTGAAAATCGTATACAAATAAAAAGTTTAAAACAATGTTTTGCCCTTCTCAAAAAATAAAAACAAAAAATTAAGAACACAGGATCACCAGATGACCTAGTAATTCCAGCTGATGTGCACCCAAGAGCAGTAAAAGCAGGGCTGGGGGCTCCTGCGGCAAGAAGGAGGACAACTTTTTCCTTTAAGCCTCTTCACCCGTGCTTTCACTGATTACAATGCACGTGTCTATCTTCGAAACTACGATTTTAAAAAGAAAAATAAAGTCACACACGTTGGGTGAAAATACAACAGTGACCAGCACTGTCCTCCCTGCAAGGCCAGGGTCCTCGAGGTCTGGGTTTGGGCCTGAACTGCACACGAGCATCCAGTGCTGGAAACCAGCTTTGTAATCGGATGACCGCTCACCCATCAGGGTGCCTTCCCGGCCACCTTGTTCTTTGTTTGTGGGAGAACAGCCCAGTTACCCGCCTTGGGGAACCCAGGAGAGAAAGGGAGTAACGAATAAGTTGCAATTACCGGGGACTTTAAATAAACAAGTGGCACCTGTCCGCCGCGATCTTTGGGGTTCCGCCCAGGCACCGCCTCCAAACAGAGCAGGGACTGGGAGACCCAGGACTGCACTTGCAGGGAGTTAGGGCGTGCGGACCCAGCTGGTTGCCCTCAGGGCAGCCCAGACTCTTCCCACCCGCATCCTCCCATCCCCCAGGTGCCGGAAGCCCGGAAAAGCCTGATATGAGGCCCAGCTCACTGCTGGCACTGACCACAGCTTTGGCCACTCACTCAGAAATATTTTCTGAAATACCTGCCCTGGACCGCCCAGGCTCAGCCCTGGGCGAGCAGCGAAGCCAGGGGAGCTTCCAGGGGAGTGTGAGGGGACATAAGAGGGAAGGGAGATTTCCGAGGAAGGTCCTAGAGCCCACGGAAACAGAAGGCGGTGGACCAAGGAGGAGGCGGAAGAAGGGGCTGGCGCCTGGGTTCTGAGGTGTCATTAAAGCTTGGGGTGGGCCTTGGGGTGTGGAGGTGGGTGGTCAACTACAATGCGCCTAGACGTGCATGCCAATGACGAGGTTAGGGGAGAAGCAGGATACCGATCCGGCACTGGACTGGCATCCCGAAACACCAGAGGGACCGCGGAGGAGGTTCGGGGAAAAGACCACTCAACGAGGGGAGCGGAGACCCGGCGCTAAGAGGAACGCGTGGACCGCCCAAAGCGCACGCGCATAGCAGACAAGCCGCGCGCCGCCACAGGCCCCGCCTCCAAGACGCACGCTGATTGGTGCCGCCGCTAAGGGGCGGGGCCGGAGGCGGTGGTCCGGGCGGGGCCTGCGCGGCGCCTGCGCAGCACGGGGCCCCGCGCGCGGGCGGGTGGGCGGAGCGGGCCCCCCGAGTGGGGGCTGGCGAGCGCGGGGAGGGGGCCGAGAGGGCGGCAAAGCCGGCGCACGCCCGGCTGGGGGCGGAGGGTGGGGGCTTGCGGGCCGGAACAGCCGCGGCAAGTGGCGGCGGCAGCGGCGGAGGCAGCTAAGGCGGCGGCGGCGAAAAGGGCTTCCCTGGTAGCTCAGCTGGCAGAGAATCCGTCTGCAGTGCAGACCCCGGTTTGATTCCTGGGTCAAGAAGATCCCTTGGAGGAGGGTATGGCAACTCACTGCAGTATTCTTGCCTGGAGAATCCCATGGACAGAGGAGCCTGGCAACTAAGCGACTAAGCACAGCACAGCACAGTGAGGTTAAAGGTGACAATGTATTGGACACTTAGAGTACCAGGAAAAAAAAATCAGAGAGGACTTTTTAAAATAGGGTAATCTTTTCAAACTAAATATGTATTAGAATCAGTGCCACAGCTTCCCTGCTGGCTCAGTGGTAAAGAATCTGCCTGCTAATGTAGGAGACATGGGTTTGATTCCTGATCCAGGAAGATTCCGCGTGCCGTGGAACAGCTAAGCCTGTGCGCCACAACTATTGAGACTGTGCTCTAGAGCCTGGGAGCTGCAGCCACTGAAGCCTGCATGCCCTGCAGCCCGTGCCCCGCCACAGGGAGAAGCCCACACAGTTCAGCTAGAGTAGCCCCTACTCTCTGCAACTAGAGAAAAGCCCACACAGCAGTGAAGACCCAGCGCAGCCAAAAATACATAAATAAAATTATTTTAAATAATTTAAAAAAAATCAATGCCTAGGGATCATGGCACTGATATTTACCTCCACGGAATATGGGGGAGGTGGTACTGTCTAGTTAACGGTAAAACCTTGAACGAGTCAGTTATTCCTTTGCCTTTGCCACGTTCAGATGCAAGAAAACGAAACACCTTGGTTAAGAAAATGGTGAATGTGCTCCTCCAACTGCTCACTACCTTGTGGAGGAGAGAGGAATTTGATCAGATAAGACAGGCCAATGCCCTCGACCAGGGGATAGGAAGCTGCCTGTCTGGTTCCACCTTTCCCTGGAGCCCCACTTTCCACCACCTCTTGATCCCAGCCACAGTGAGCCACTTCCTGTTCCCCAAAGTGATTTGTAACTTCTTGCTTCCCTGGGTAATCAGACCACTCCTCCCACCTGGAACCCGCCTCTGGCATCTCACCTCCATCATTAGGGCAACGTACTGTAAGGTTAAAGGGATGAGCAGCATGGACATGGCAGCAAGACCACCTCGGCTCAAATCTCAATTATTTTGCTTAGTAGCTGTATGACCTTTGACAAATTACTTGTTACCTTCTTGGTACTTATGTTTTCTTAAGTCTAAAATGGCGCCAATATTCACAGCTACCTCATAGAATTTTTTATGAGGATACATGTAAAGTGCTTAGCACAGTGACCGTTGGCAGAAGGACTCTCTGGGTGTTGATTATTATCATTGTCTTTTGAAGTCTGGCCCTTCCTTTAAGCCTGTGCCCGTTAACCAACGTGGGATTTAGGGACTGCAGACCTAGGTTTGAGTCTGAGCCCTGCCCCTATGTGTTGGATGGCCTTGGGTAGTCTTCTTTCAGTAACTTCTTTGAATGTCGATTTCCCCATCTGGAGCACAGTATATCACATGGTTTCTGGGTGAGTCATGTGGGAAGCTTACATGAAGTGCCCGGTTTCATCCTCGACACCTGGAAGACAGTCTCTGTATTTTCTGTCCCTCCCCCGCTATAGCAGTATGTCACCTGATACCTGGTGCCTGCCTGGCTGCATTTCTTCCACTAGATCAGATCTTTTTTAGTTCTCTCTGTGTCTACACAGCATTCATTGATTCTTTTGTTTGATTTCCTCACGAATCTGTTGACTCAATCGTTGTCTTTATTTACGCATTCTTTTTCATTTGTTCAAAAATCATTTATAAGCACTTGCTAAGGGTGACCGGCCCAGGAATCTACCATCGTTCCAGCTCGAGTCCAGGAGAGAAGTGTCGAGAGCCTGAATTAGGCTAGAGACATTGGAGGCTGCGATCAGGGAATGGGCTTTAGAGAGAGAGGATGGTCAGGGCTTGTTGACCAGCTGGATTTGTAAAGTAAGGGAAAGGAAGCAATCAAAGATGGTGTCTGGGATTCTTGCTTGAGTCAGTGTGTGGGTACTGACCCCATCAACTAAGACGGATGGCATAAGAGGAGGAGAACTGGCTGTGTCCTGGGGGCGGGCAGGAAGAGGTGGCATGTGACTGCCAGCCTGGATGGGACTCAGTCAGTTTGAGGCGCCTGAAGGATGTCTGGACGGGGATGTGCACAAGGAGGTTCTGATTGTGGCCTCCTTTGGGTGTGAGATGGGGGTGGGACAGAATGAGTGTGGAGCAGCAGAGACGAGGCTGTGCTGACCCTTTGGGAATTGCCCTGATTAAAGCGGAAGGTGAGTGTGAGTCTGTGGCTTCTGCTGGGAAGCCATGCATAGTGCCTCACCACAAAAACTGCTCAGGTCCCCCACCAAGCGCAGGCCACTCACCATCTGCAAGTTAAGACCAGCCTCTGGTGTCAGTGTGGAGGTGGGGAGAAGAGCACCCTCTTCCCCACCAGGACCTCACTCATCACCTGCAGGGCCAGAGCTACCGTGAATGTCTATCTTCTTCCCCTGAAGCATGTCTCACAGAACCTTTCTCTTAAAAAAAAAACAACTTCATTTATTTTAAAATGCATTTATTTATTTTGGCACAAAAAACTTTATTTATTTATTTTAAAATGCATTTATTTATTTTGGCTGTACTCTGCAGCATGTGGGGTCTTAGTTCTTTGCTAGGGATTGAATATGTGCACCCTGCATTGGGAGCACAGACCACCAAGAAGTCCTGAACCTTTCTTGACTAGATAGATGCCGTGGTCCTTCTCTCCTAGCTGTGGGTCATTGCTTACTCTCTTGTCCAGCTGGATATGCACAAAGGGGGAAGCACACCAACAGCCACTTCCTCTCATACCTTCAGCACTTCCTCTGCTGCTGCTCTGTGTCTGGGCCACCACCACCTGTGGGCTGTACCACGTCAGTAGCCTCCCAACAGACCTCCCTGCTCCTGCTCTGGCCCCTGATGGTCTGCAAGTCAGATTATGTCTCTCACCTGCTGGCAATGCCCGCAGGGTGTCCAGATTCTTCACTAAGGCCCACAGGGCGCCTGCCTCCCTTTCTGAGCCCCTCTCTGTCTTCCACCAACTCCATCCCCATGGCTTCCTTGGCTCCAGGTAAGCCAGGCTTGTTCTGCCTTGGGACTTCAGCACAAGGCGATTGCTCCTCCTGGAGTGTTTAAAAATTGAAGTACAGTTGATGTACAACGTTTTACGTTACAAGTGTACAATGTAGATTCACAATTTTTAAAAGCTGCTGCTGCTGCTGCTAAGTCGCTTCAGTCGTGGCCGACTCTGTGCGACCCCAGAGACGGCAGCCCACCAGGCTCCCCCATCGCTGGGATTCTCCAGGCAAGAACACTGGAGTGGGTTGTCATTTCCTTCTCCAATGCATGAAAGTGAAAGTGAAGTTGCTCAGTCATGTCGTGACCCCATGGACTGCAGCCTACTAGGCTCCTCCGCCCATGGGATTTTCCAGGCAAGAGTACTGGAGTGGGTTGCCATTGGCTTCTCCTATGCTCCATTTATAGTTATTATAAAAGATTGATTATATTGCCTATGTTGTACAATATATATTCTTGTGGCTTATTTATTTTGTACCTATGCTGGGATCCTCTGAATCCTTTACTCCTCTCCTGACCTTCTCCCTTTCCTCCCTCTAGTGGTAACCATTAATTTGTTCTTTATATCTGTGATTCTGTTTCTTTTTTGTTATTTTCACCATGCTGTGCTAAGTCACTTCAGTTGACTCTGATTCTGCGACTCTGTGGACCGTAGCCCGCCAGGCTCCTCTGTCCGTGGGATTCACTAGGCAAGAACACTGGAGTGAGTTGCCATTTCCTTCTCCAGGGGATCTTCCCGACCCACGGGTTGAACCCATGTCTTATGTCTCCCGCATTGGCAGGCGGGTTCTTTGCCACTAGCGCCACCTGGGAAGTCTGTTATATTCACTGGTTTAGTTTTTTTTAGATTCTGTGTATAAGTGATATCATACAGTATTTGTCTTTCTCTGTCTGGCTTATTTCATTAGCATAATATCCTCTGAATCCATCCATGTTTTGCAAATGGCAAACTTTCATTCTTTCTTATGGACGAATTGTCCATTTATTGGATAACTCTCCTTCTTCTCGCACTCTGATGTAAGTAACCCCAGGCCCTGGTCATTGTCCCATCTCTCATGTCTGCCGCAGTGCCGGGTCTTTCCTAGATTGATGGACTAGCCAGGCCTTCCCCTCTACACTGGGGTGAGAAGAACCTGAGCTTGCTTGTTGGGGAAGGAGAAGGGACTAGTGAAAAGAAAGAAGCTGGAGTTGTTAAGGAGGTGGGATAATTGATGGACTGACGTATTGAAGAAGGTAGGGAAGATGAGATCATGAAGACAGGGAAGACTTTTATGTTTTTCTTTTTTTTTTTTTGAGACTAAGGGAAGTGGGTGAATGTATGAGTCGATTTTAAGGTAGCAGAGGACCAAGATGAAGAGTATGGTCTTACTGTTTGATGAAGCGGGAGGTACAGTTATCAGATGACAGAGGAGTAGACCAGGAGGAGGAGGAAGCTGCTAGAAGAGATATAATGGTCTGAAGCTGCTGGATGAGTGGAGGGACTCCTGAACCCTGGAGGATCCCACCTAGGCTGGAACTCAGAACCTGGAGATGGAGCCTGTCACAGAAATGACTGGGTTTTTCTTCGATAGTGAACAGGACAAGAGAGAAGTGGGGGAGACAGAGGCTGTGTTGATCTGTGTTTGGGGGACTGGCAGGATAAAGGGGCTGTGTGTCAGTGGAATAGGAAAATAAGGATGCTAGAGGGGAGAAAACTTGAATGGTGAGGAAGTGAAGTCCGGAGCAGGAATAAGAGGGTAGGATCAAAACTTCTGGTGGCTTTCCATTCAAGTGGAAGAGCAAATTGTATGACAATGAGAAAGTGAGAAAAGGAAGGGTTGGCTGCGGTGGTCAGAGGAGGCTCTCAGTGTTCTGTTTCAAAGAACAGCTCCTGGTTGGGATGTGGCCACATGATTGATACATTATTGATAAAGGATTAGGTTACAGGAATGAAGAGGAACAGGCTAATATGGTGAGACCAGGGAACGTTAGGTCATACTGTGAATGAGGTCCTCCTTGGAGGGATCAGGAAAAAGTGGCAGGGAACACACAGAGGAGGCCTCTAAAAATGAAGAGATGAGGAGCAGGAGTCTGGGGAGAAGGAAATGATGCTGGGAGGTGAGGAGAAGGGAGTTGGATCCCATGCCTAGGTTCTGGGTGCTTCTTGGTAGTTATTGTCTGGAGATGACAGTAACCAGGGAAATTTGGTTTCTCCTCATCTTGAGAAATGGGAGTGCTGAGGACATGAGCAGCCTCAACCTGGGAGGGTTACAGGGAAGAAGAGAGTGGAGAAGCCAGGACTAAGCTCAGCTAAAGCTGCTGAGATAATGCAAGTGTGAGACATTTGCTGGCTTGGGATTGAGGGTTCCTGGGGCTTGGGGAAGACAGGGTTAGAAGAAGAGATGGCAAAGGTGGGAGGGGGTCAGAACCAGGTAGGGATGAGGAAACCACAAGGGCTGGGAGAGATGATGCCTGGAGGGTCTTTTCCTTGGCAGATGTGGTTTGCAGGATGATTGACACTAGGGATATGAATGAAGGGTTTTAGATAGTACTCTACTTTTTTTTTTTTAATAGCTTTGCCATGATATCTGCATACTGTACAGTTTCCCAATTAAAATATACAATTCAGTGGTTTTTAGTGTCTTCATAGATAGGTGCAGCCATCACCACAGTCAATTTTAGAATATTTTCATTACTTCATTTCATTGTCCTTTAGCTGTCACCCTTTGTAGCCCCACTCTCCATTCTTTCACCCACTGTCTCCCGCCCCAAGCCTTCAGTTCAGTTCAGTCCCTCAGTCGTGTCTGACTCTTTGTGATCCCATGAATTGCAGCACGCCAGGCCTCCCTGTCCATCACCAGCTCCCAGAGTTCACTCAGACTCACACCCATCAAGTCAGTGATGCCATCCAGCCATCTCATCCTCGGTCGTCCCCTTCTCCTGCCCCCAATCCCTCCCAGCATCAGAGTCTTTTCCAATGAGTCAACTCTTCGCATGAGGTGGCCAAAGTACTGGAGTTTCAGTTTCAGCATCATTCCTTCCAAAGAAATCCTAGGGCTGATCTCCTTCAGAATGGACTGGTTGGATCTCCTTGCAGTCCAAGGGACCCTCAAGAGTCTTCTCCAACACCACAGTTCAAAAGCATCAATTCTTCGGCGCTCAGCCTTCTTCACAGTCCAACTCTCACATCCATACATGACCACAGGAAAAACCNGGTTGATCTCCTTCAGAATGGACTGGTTGGATCTCCTTGCAGTCCAAGGGACTCTCAAGAGTCTTCTATATATTAATTCAATACAGGCTGAAGATGATCATTTCAACATCATCAATATAAAAAAAATAATAAATGATGTATTTCACTTTTGTCCTACACTAAGTCTCCTAAAGTCAGTGTACTAACATACACATCAAGCACATGCCCATTTTGGATAGCATATTTCAAGTGCTCCAAAGCAGCATCTGTGACCAGTGGCTACTGCCTTAGACAGCATAGATTCAGTGTATGAGCCAAGTTTTATACTGTTTTTTTTTTTCATCTGAAGTTAGGGATTATCTTCTGCATTAAAAGCACATCATCAGTGGTACCGAAAGGACAGAAGCACAGCGTGGCAGGTGAGAGATTTAAATAGGGCGGCATCTGCTTCATCACGCCGGTTCTTTGTTGCGTGATCCAAGAATGTGATCCGACCGGGTTCCATCCTAAGCAAAGACATTTTTTTCTGAAAACCCTGGCTCCCTGCTGCCCATTCCAGCATCCATGAGAGCACTTAGGAGATGTTTATGAGGTGCTGGTGATGTCTAGACCTAGCCTGCCTGATTCTCAAGAGTCTACTGCATCGTCTTGGTTTCCCAGGAGGGGCAAGGAGACATCAGTTTCTGAACCTAGGCTGTCACCAGCTCCTGGCCCTGGTCAAGACTGGCAGATCAAAAGCAGGGGCTGCTTTGTGAAACCAGAGCCAGGTAGATACCATGTCTGGTCTCCAGGGTCTTCACGCAGCTCCCCTCCAGCTGGCGTCTGGTGTGATGGGAGGAGCCTTGGTGGAGCTGGTGAGGGGGTTCTGAAAACTGATTTCTCTGGGGGGAACTCCCCTGCCCAGGATTCATATATGGCAGTGGCTGAGGCTTCCCTGCAGCATAAGACATTAAAGGATTTTGAGCAAGAAAGGCAAATGTTTTAAAAAAAAGACTCAGGCTGTTGTCTGATGAGGAGACGTCTGAAAGGCAAGAGGAGGAAGGGGAAGAAGGAGGAGGCTCCCAGATGGCCTAGAAGGAGAGGTACTGCTGGCTTTGATGGGTGGGTGGTGGAGGTGAGCAGGGGTTGGACTCAGGCTCCAGCTTGTCCAAGGGTGAGTCTGGACTGTCAGCAGAATGCTGTGGGATGCTGTGATCAGGCCCGTGTGGGACGGCTTGCTGAATGCTGTCCACGTGTGAGGTGGGTGCAGGTGGGTGCACAGGGGATGGAAAGAGTGGCCACAGGGCCAGAATCAGAGAATTGAGGTGCAGGGCCAGCTCTGCACCTTAAGGATTCACTGCACCTTTGAATCCTTAGGCAAGTCATTTACCCCCTCAAAGCTCAATGTGTCTTTCTAGTCGTTCAGTTGCTAAGTTGTGCCCAACTCTTTGTGAGCACATGGACTGCAGCTCACCAGGCCTCTCTAGGTCAAGATGTAAATACAATATGGACCTCATGGGAGGCAGATGGAGAGCAAATGGTGATGTGGAAAGACTGACAAACTCTTACTTCCCTCCACAGAGAGTGAGTCAGTACCCTCATTATCTCTGTGGAGGGACTCACCAGAAGGGCTCCTGGCTCAGAACCCCTAAGCCTCCCTGAAATCCTCTATGCCAGCAAGGTGGCTGGGATCCCAGGGGCTGGTGTTGGTTAGTGGGGTTGGAGTGTGGTGGGGCCAGGTGTATTCACAGGCAGGTCTGAGACCAGGACCTTCTGGGGGGATGCCCACCACACGAGCACCCCCTTCTCCTGCTTTCTCTAGTCTTGTCTGCTCCTTGACCTCATCTGCCAGCACAGGTAGAACTCTTTAGTGATGATGCCCAAGTCTAAATTCCAACTGCATCCCCTAGTAGTATCTGATCTGTTTCCAGTAACTCATAGGTGTTTTTATATGATGTCCTACTTACTGATGGCCCCTGATGCATCTCACAGGGGTGCTGACATCCTTTCTCAAAGCTTTTCCTCCTCCCACTCCTGTGGGTGCCACTGGCACCATCCTTTTTGGAAAACACCCAAACTTTGCTAATCTTGGATTCTTTCCTCGCACAAACCTCCTTCCCCACTCCCCGCCACCAGTGCAATATTTATCAACCTGAGTCCTGTTAATTATCCCCTGATATGTCCCTCATGTGTCTTCCCCTTTTCATTTCCACAATCAGTGCCATGACTCTAGTTCAGAATTTTGTAATTTTCTACCTGGAATATTTCACTAACTTCTTATCTTTCTGACTCTCCCCTCCCCACTCTCTGTATACCATGATGCCCAGCTTTCAAGTGTTCAGTCACAGGTCTGATGATGTTCAAATGTCATGTCAAATCGGCATCTGCACGTGGAATAAATTTCCTGTTTTCTTAGCCAGCCAATCAGGGCTCCCTTGGTCTCTGTTTTTATTTCCCTGTGCTTGCCTGATGTTTCGTGAACTAGATTAACGTTTTCTCAGCTTTCAAACTTCACTCGTGACAGTCACCCTCAGGATGACTCGGCACTTTCTGAGTCCTGGGATGGGTCACTTCCTGGGCCCTCCCCTGGGACACTTCTACAGTATCAGGGTCGACCCTCGTAACAAGCCTATGGGAAACTGATGCTCCAGCCATGCAGAAAGGAGGCAGCTGGTCCTCAGAGGGAGCAGTGACTGGTCCACAGGCAGAGCCAGGACTCCAGGATGGGCCGCCCGGCCCCCAGGCGTGCTCTCCCTCTCTGTGGTCCTCTCCTGTCTATCTCTACGATCAAAGTCTTACTGGCCCTGGGCAGCACCGAGTCCCAACCCACTTTCCAAGTGTGCCCTCCCTCGCACAGGGAGCCCTCAGATTTGTTCATCTTTGTCATCATCCTAGACTTTAAATCAAAGGACGGTTTGCTCATCTTTGCTCTGGTGAGACCCACCCAGAGAGGTCAAGTATCTTCAACAAGAAACAGAAGAGTATCTTATTACTGAATTATCCCCAAGAGGGGCGGTGCCTGGGCCTGACATAAAGCAGGTGCTACAAAAGTTTCTGTTAGCGTCCTGGGCCTGAGGGCTGCTTTGGGGCCCAGAGAACCAGAGGGCTTCCTGGCTCTGTGCCGCCCCACCCCAAGGAGCCCTCTCACCCCATCTCACTAAAGCCTGGCTCAGGTGCCCGGCCCAGCACCAGAGCTCCGTCTGCCGCAGACACACTTCCCGCCAGATCTCTGACTCAGCCCCAGGCCTCCAGCCTCCGCCGGCCCCATCCCGGCAGCACGGGTCCAGTGGGCTTACCTGGACCCGTTCATGTGGTCGTACTCGCGCTTGACGTTGACCCTCACCGGCTGGTTCATCCACTCCTGCTGCGGGGGAAGGGGGTTGATCTTGTGGGGCTGGCCGTAGTCGGGGCTCCCGGAGGCGGTCATGTCGGCCTTGGGGAGGTGGGCCGCCGCTCCGTACGCGGAGTCGAAGAGGGACTGGTCGTCGCTCACCACCGACAGAGCCTCCTGGAGGGCAGAGAAGGACGCAGAGCCCCAGGTCACTCTTTAGCCAGTGTCACTCTTCCCCACCCTCCCTGGAACCGGCGGGCTGGCCCGCAATTATGAAAGCTTGATGTGTTCTTTGCAGATGACCCTGGGTGAGGAGGGAGTCTGGGCCATGGAATGGGGACCCCTAGGAGTGTGTTCCAGAGAAGGCAATGGCATCCCACTCCAGTACTCTTGCCTGGAAACTCCCATGGATGGAGGAGCCTGGTGGGCTGCAGTCCATGGTGTCGCTAAGAGTCGGACACGACTGAGCGACTTCCCTTTCTTTTCACTTTCATGCATTGGAGAAGGAAATGGCAACCCACTCCAGTGTTCTTGCCTGGAGAATCCCAGGGATGGCGGAGCCCAGTGGGCTGCCGTCTGTGGGGTCGAACAGAGTCGGACACGACTGAAGCGACTTAGTAGCAGCAGGAGTGTGTTCCTCTGTTGGTTCTGTAGGCTGGGACCCCCAGAAAGGAGGGTGGGGAGGCTGAGATCAACAAGAATGGTTACACAGTACACACATGTGATGTTGGGGTGGTGCTTGAAACAGATAGACGAAAACGCCCCTTACTGGCCAGGAAGCCGCCAAGCTACAGTAGGGCATATGAGAGGGAGCATTGCTCTTATAGGTGAGGCCAGTGAGACCCACCCGGAGAGGTTAAGTATGTGGCTCAATCACACAGGGGAAGGGTGGGGCCCCTCTCATTTCGGTTTCCTTCTCTGTAAACAGGCATAAGAATAGCTTTTTCAGAGGTGATGGGTGATTAAAGGAGAAGACCTTGGTACAGGTGTCTAGCTTGTTTGCTTAGACGTGCTCCAGGATGTGCTGAGCTTCTTACATATCAGAGATCTGGGTAGGGGACTGCCTGCTTCCCTGGCACAGAGTGCTCCATCATCCCTTCCTGCCTGATTCCTTGAGATGACAGTTTCCAGTCTTAAGTGGGATGATTCTGCCCACCCAAGAAAGAGGGTGGAGTCTCAGATCTGTGGATATGGGGTTGGGGGAGGTCCAGGCTGGACTTCCCACGTGTGCTGTCCCATCACCTGCTGGGATGGGGGAGATGACAGATGGAGAAAGGCAGCGTCGCACTTTCCAGACATCTAGCAAGCAGAGCAGGGTAATGAAACTCTCCCCTCCATCCCGGTCACAGCAGATCACAGGGACCAGGTCATGGCCTGGGGTGTGGTGATCACTAGGTTACACAGTTCCACCAAATTAAGTTGATCGCACTTCAGAAAAGGAGGTCACAATCCATAATCTAGGATTAATTATATATCGATACCATCTGTAATTACACAATCTGTAATCTTGGAGATGAGATGTAATATTATGGGAGAAATGCCAAGAACAGTCGCTGGCACATAGTGACACCCAATAAAGTTACCTTTGATGGTTATTAGTTTCAAGTAAAGGTTCTCTTAGGCCAGCAGGTCTCTCTCAGATCTGGTAAGGACTGAACTGTTCCCTTAAAATTCATATCTTGACACCCTAACCCCAGTTCCTAAGAACCTGTGTTTGGAGATAAGATGTTTAAAGAGATGATTGAGTTGAAACAAGGCCCTTTGGGTGGGTCCCAATTCAATATGGCTGGGAATGTAAATTGGTACCGTCACTATGGAGAACAGTATGGAGGTTCCTTAAAACACTGAAAATAGTGCTACCATGAAAGTGAACGTGATGCAGTCCTACTCCTGGGCATGTATCTGGAGAAAAACATGATCTAAAAGGATACATGCACCTCAGTGTTCACTGCAGCACTGTTTACAATAGCAAGACATGGAAACAATCTTGTGGCCACTGACAGAGGAATAGATAAGAAGATGTGCTCCACATATACAATGGAATATTCCTCAGCCATTAAAAAGAAGGAAATAATGCCATTTGCAGCAACATGGATGGACCTAGAGAGTGTCATACTGAGTGAAATATCAGACAGAGAAGAAAAAATATCATGTGACGTCCCGTATATGTGGAATCTAAAAAGAAATGATACAAATGAACTTGCTTACAAAGCAGAAGAGAGACTCGCAGACTTAGAAAACCCATTTATCGTTGCCAGGGGGAAGGGATAGTTAGGGAGTTTGGGAACGTCACATACACACTGCTAAATTCAACATGGATAATGAACAAAGACCTACTGTATAGCACATGGAACTCTGCTCAATGTTATATGGCAGCCTAGATGGGAGGGGAATTTGGGGGAGAATCGATACATGTATATGTATGGCTGAGTCCCTTCACTGTTCACCTGAAACTATAATAACATCGTTCATCAGCCATACCCCAAAATAAAATGTTTAAAGTTTGAAAAAAAAATTTTTTAATAAAAATTTTTTCTATGGAAATGAAAAAAAAGAAGAAGAGAGTATCTGGACACACAGAGGGACACCAGGAATGGTAGGCACAGCAGGACCACCAAGCGGAGAAACAGCAAGAAGGCAGCCGTCTGCAAGCCAAGGAGAAAGGCCTCATAACCTGCCAGCACCCCAACTTGGGACTTTCAGCTTCCAGAACTGTGAGAAAAAAATACATTTCTGTTGCTTGAACCCTGTCAGTGGCATTTTGCTGTGGCAGCCCTAAGACACCTTTGCCCCCAGACCTATAAAATTACAATCCACTCTACCAGCTAACTTTCTCCCAGGCCCATTCTCAACCCCAGCAGGAGGACAGCCATACTTCAAAGGGAAAGGCTCTTCTGTGGCTGTTTCCAGCTGGAATCAGGGAAGAATTACCGGAACACAGTTCAGAAAATCTGCTCCTGCACAGGAGGCTTTGCAGGGTATAGACATGGCCAGAGACGGCAGTTTCAAAGCTGAGCTGCTGGCAGAGTGTGGAAAGGACAGGGGGGTCCCTTGACTCGGACCTGAAATCAGCTGGGTTCCTTCAATTTCCACCAGCTGTCCTATGCCACGCTGTCTTCTGTTGCAACCTCTTTGCTGTGAACCCTGGTTTTGCCATCTGCTTGGTCTGCTGACTTGACAACCTGCTTCTCTCCTTCCTGACCTGCCCTCTGCAGGGATAATGATGCTTGCTGTCTTTTGCCCCTTACCAGAGCATCACTAGCCCTGGTCCTGCCTCCCAGGCCTCCTGGCTTCCATTATTTCTTCATCTTCTCCTAACCCAGAGGAAAGGAGATGGAAGGAATGCTTTAATTGGAAACTCCTAGATTTGTGCATGATCAAGAATGCATGTGAGCCACTCTCCACGGCAGACAAAGATACCTGGTTCCTTCAGAGGAGAGCTGTGCTTCTTGAAGCCATTTGTCTGTTGGTTATTTTATCCATTGTTCTTTTCAATTAAGGATCCGCCCTGACTGCACATCCCAAACCAGGGGTACGGGTAGCCAAGCACATATGGTTCCAAGTTGAAAAGTGTGGCATTGTTATCTTGCAGAGGGCTGAGTGTGAGCCCATGAACTTCCTGGGGTTCTTTCTACACCAGGAGCCAAGATGCATTACCAGCTAGAAACTATAAATGCCCTTTTGGTGACAGAGGTGGTAAACATTCATCAGTTCTGCTACAGAAAGAGACTATACCTAAGGAATCAGGCATTGTCTTTGGCCGTGGGGAGTGGGTCACGGACCTGATCATGCACAAAACTAGGAGTTTCCAGTTAAAGCACTTCTTCCATCTCCTTTCCTCTGGGTTAGGGGAGAAAACGAAGGAACAACGGAGGCCTGGGAGGCAGGACCGGCGATAGTGATGCTCTGGTAAAGGGTGAAAGACACCTAGCATCACTATCGCTGCAGAGGGCAGGTCAGGAAGCAGAGAAGCAGGGTTGTTAAGTCAGCAGACCAAGCAGATGGCAAAACCAGGATTCACAGCAAAGAGGTTGCAACGGAGGACAGATAAGACCAAGCCAGGGTTTCCAGAGGCTGACCATGGAGAGACCTCTCAAGTAGGTGAGAAAGAATACTCTCTAGAACTAAGTGCAGTGTGGTAAACGGTACAAAACTGGTTTGAACTCATTTTGGAATAGAAGTTTCCTTTAGTTCACAGTCAAAGAAAACTCCAGTCAAGGGGCCATGCCATGGGAGGAGAGGACCCTGGTTTCCTCCAGGACACATCTCCTGTCTTCTGTCCAGTCCGGGCGGCAATTCCCTCTGCTTTTCTCTTTCTGCCTCTTTTCTCTGCCAGCATATGCCCCCTCACCCAGCTCACCCTGCTCATTCCCCTGCCAGATCCAGCTCCCTTGCGAGCGGTAGACAACCAGGGCTCAGAACCCTCCCAGAGCATCCCTGGACATCAGTCATCACGAGTCTGTTCTTGTCTGCCTGTCATCCCAGCACGAGGCGTCATCGCAGCTGCCCACCATTCGTGGTCCCGGTTCACGACTTCCGCACGCAGCTCCTGTCCTAGGCTCACTGTTTCCACAGCTCCGCTAAACGGGCCCTCGGTGCCCTCCTGTGTCTGACTTTGTGAGTCCTTGCGCTCGGAGCATCCTTGCTTTGCCCTCTTGGCCAGACGCACATCCAATCTACCCATTTTGTAGGTGAAAGAAATCTCCCTTACTCCATGAAACCTTCCCTGATACTAATGCCCTCTAACTCACTTGAACTTTTAAAGGCCTAGTGAGAATACTGCTTGGGTAGATATACATGTGTACGTGTGCACACATACACACCCCTGTTTGCAGCCATTCATAGTGAAATGGCTTTTTTTTAAACAAATTTCATCACAGCGTGTAGAAAAGAATTGGTGACTGGGAGAAGCTGGGGAGAGAGAGAAAATGCAGGAGAATGGTCTTTGCCTGGCCTGGACTGAATCAGAAAACCGAACACAAGCGGTGGGGGGACATGAGGACCATCAATGCAAATCATACATGTGGGGAGACCAGGGCCCAGACAAGCTGATTTGGGATTCAGGTGGAAATGAGCGCTGGGGAGATTTGCATCTGAAAGGAAATAGCAGCGCTTTGCCACACAAGGCTGAGTGCAGGGGCTTCCTGGTGGTCCAGTGGTTAAGGCTTTGCCTTCCAATGCAGAGGGCGTGAGTTCAGTCTGTGGTCAAGCAGCTAAGATCCCTCATACCTAGGGCCAAAAAACCAAAACGTAAACAACAGAAGCAATATTGTAATAAATTCAATAGAGACTTTAAAATGGTCCACCTGGAGAAAAAAAATCTTAAAAGAAAATAAGGCTGAGCGCTTTGAGGCTGTCCAGAGACCACACCCGCAGTACAGTCTCTGTGGCCAATGGCAGGTCTCCTCTAAACTGCTTTGGGGGTGGTGGGTGCATTTTGGGGAGACAGACATAGAACAGGAAGACACCGCAGGGGCACAGCGTAGACTGAGGGCTGCCATCGGATTGTGCTACAGCTTCGTGTCCCCACCGGGGGTCCGGAAGTCCCTGGGGGTGATCTGATGGGGTGCGGGCATCAAGGGGCTGCTTTTCTCAGCTGGGAAGGCAGACAGATCAGTGACATGCTTGTAACTTATTACCTATGTGTGGCTGTTGCTATTTCCTCCATGTCTTAGAAGCTGTTTTGTTTGTTTTTGTTGTTGCTTGTTGTATAGTCTCTCAGTCATGTCTGACTCTTTGTGAGCCCATGGGCTATACCCCGCCAGGCTCCTCTGTCCATGGAATTCTCCAGGCAAGAATACTGGAGTGGGGATCTTCCCAATCTAGGGACTGAACCTGCGTCTCTTGTCTCCTACATTGGCACATGAGTTCTTTACCACTGAGCCACCAGGGAAGCTCAGAAGCCGTTTACTTTTACTTAAATACGTAAAGCTTATAAAAGTTTCAATGTGAAACTCTTTACTAGTACTTAAAACTATTTACAGGAATGAGTCCACAGTTGGTGTTCAAGTCTTTTATACTGAGGGATGGTTTCTAAATGTTTAACTCTGGGAGGACGGGCTGAATATAGAAAGAGTATCAGCATGAAAGTTCACACACGACTTGCATAGTGGCTGGGTTCCTTCACTTCTCCATTTGACCTTGGGAATGACACTGATCCCTTCATTCAGAGGGAGACAAACGATTCTTCAAAGCTTGTTGCGTCCAGTTCGCCATAGAGCACCCTGCAGGGAAACTGCCTCTAGTGGGAAGGACAGAAGGCAGGGCTCTAGCCCCGTGTGTGTGTTCTCAATCTGAGGTCTCTCCTGGTCCCCATCACTGTCCCTGCGAAGTCAGCCCTGAACTGCTCAGTAACTGGATTCTATGAAGCACATGCCTTCTCTCTGCTGCGTGCTGGGAACAAAAGGCCTGTTCATCAGGATGCTCTGGCCCCTCACCACTGTATCCTAGAGCCAGAGGGAGGTCCTGGAGCCAGAAGAAAGGACAGGGCTCCTGGACTTCAAATAGGGAAATAGTCGAGCACATCAGTACTCCCATTTGACCCATTTACTAGAGCACTCAGGCAAGGGCAACGTCTTGGAGCGGCAGCTTGAGTTCCAAGCTAATAGGATGGTAATACTGGCTGTAAAAATGCTGACCAAACCATGCCAGCCTTCCTTCCCAGGATCCCCTGCTGGCTCTGGGAGCCTGCGGACATGCACAGCCAGAGGGCACTTTTCTTGGTGCAGATTCTCCTTTTTACCCAGTTTGGATAAGGTTGCCTTAAATACACAGCACTTCTAGTACATCTCACTACAGAAGACAGATCACAGTAGCAGATGATTATCATATTATTTATTAAGTGCGTTTTCCTTGAGCGACCTAACTTAATCCTCCCTGCAGTTCTATAGGGGATTTGCTGTTATCACCTCTGTTTTTTTCTGATGAGGAAATAGTCAACTAACGAGCTCAGGTGACACGGCAACTGAATGTGACCTGGGACTCTAACTCAGATCTGCTGTCTGGGCATTGAACCATGGCCATCCACCTCCCGGTTAGACTGTCACCTCTTTGAGGGTAACTCTTACGTTTGTTGAAACATACCTACAGCCCGATCTTCGGAGTCAGAGAGATTTGAGTTCCAATCCGAGTTCCATCAGTTACTCAACAACACACCACCTAGTGCAATTCATTTATACTTTACAAAGGTCATTTTCTCATCTGTAGAGTGGGGATAATAACAGTCCCTAAGCCGGCAGATTTAGAATAAGTATAAAATGAGATAATATAAATGAACTCCCTAAATCAAGTGCCTAAAGTTCTCCCAGGTGGCTCAGTAGTAAAGAATCCACCTGCCAATACAGGAGGCGTGCGTTCAAATCCTGAGTCAAGAAGATCCCCTGGAAAAGGAAATGGCGACCCACTCTAGTAGTCTTGCCTGGGAAATCCCACGGACAGAGGAGACTGTCAGGCTACCGTCTAAGGGGTTGCAAAAGAGTCAGACGCAACCGAGCACACACACATTACTAAAGTTCTTAGGACATAGCAAACAAATAAAAAAAATTTTAGGGACTTTCCTGGTGGTCCAGTGGCTAAGACTCCACACTCGCAATGCAGGTGATCCAGGTTCGACCACTGGTTAGGGAACTAGATCTTGCGTGCCACGACTGAAAGGTCCCGCATGCCATAACTAAGACCCCGTACAGCCAAATGAATATAAATAAAGTTTTTAAAATTCAAAAAGTGCAATGCTGGAAGATTTCATGGGAATGCCATGGGAACCTCTGGGTTGGAGATGTGGTTTGGAGAAGGGAGACAGATAAAACCAGAGAGGTACCTCCTTCTCAAATGTGTTGGCTACTTAAAAGCAACCAAGTTTGCGTATGGTTCAAAACGAGCAGGTTTGGAGATAACAGATTTGAAATGTAGATTCCACGGACTTCTAGAGAAGAGAGCTTACTTCTTATGCTGTGCCTCTCCTCCATGCAAACCATCAGACAGTCTCCTTGCAGCCTCAGTCTGCTCTCTCTTTCTAGTTTGTGAATTCAGGCCTCTAGGAGGCACAGATGAGGCTCAGAAATCATCCTGCAAAGACAGGAGGCAGTAGCAGCAGCCACTCATCCCACTGTCCCTATATCAGTCCTGCAGTAAGTATTAGAAGAATGCCGCGTGCATGACTGTGAATTCATAAATAAATAAACTTCCCTTATTTCAGAATTTGTCATGTATACATTTTGTTTCTTCTCTTTTCCTTTTTTTTTTTTTTTAAATACCAGCAGATGTGTCTCCCACCATTTGTTTTCCTTAGATTAAGCCCAGGCCTATTTTCTACCCTCACATCAGTTGAGCGATGGGGGGGATGTGGTCAGAGCCTGGCCACATGACGGCCTGGCTGACATTAGTGATGAACCGAGGACCGCGTCCCCAGACAGCTTAGCAGAGATGGAGGCAGAGAGGGAAAAGCCTCTGGAGCAGCCAGCAAAGGCTGGAGAGGGTGATGTGAGATGTCCCCTGTTCTCTGCAGGAGGGCAGGAAAGAAGTGTCTGCCATAGTGCACATGCAGGAAGGGCACACAGCAGCCACAGCGATGGGCCAGATGGAGTCAGAGAAGGAAGAGGCCCTGATTCTTACAGTGAGGCTGAGTGTTTATTTCTAGCACAGGGAATGACCCAAAAGATGGGGCCCCAGAACAACCAACCCCATGCTGGTTCGCTGCCCACCTCTCCCCAGTGCTGCCCCAAGTCTTGTAAGGACAACTTCCAGTGGCCGATGAGGTGTGCTAGAGGCAATTTGAAAAGATGCCAAAATCGACCAGACTGACTACCCTGCCGCTCGCTGCCTCTGCTCCAGGAGTCCAAGACTCCCAGACCAGGCCTCGGGAAAGCTAATCCCTGGGTCACCACAGGAAGCCACGAGTTGTGGCTTTTTATTACATTCTTTGCATAATGACATAAAGTCCCTTCTCCTGGCAGCCAGAGAGCACATACAATGCAGACAGGATTCCAGGGAGCAAAGTCCTCCGGCTTCTCTGTTTTTGGAAATCAGCAGGCTCTGCAGCAGTGTGTGTGGGGGCAAGGCAGGGCGGGGTGGGGGGTGGGGGGTGCATGGACGATGCTCAGCACAGTCACAGCTGAAGTGTCAGGAGAGGTGGCTCCTATGAGATCGCTCAAACCTTCGGCTTCTCCCTCCTTTTTAACAGCCAGCCCTGTACCTGATTCTGACTCATTTTTTTTTCCAATACAGGGAAGGCAGGTGCAAAAGGGAAGAGGAGGCACATGATTGGCAATGATGGATCAGGAAGAAGGTGAAGACATCGATCAATCACCCAAATTGATCTGAAAGCTCTTTAGCACAGAGCAGTGCAAGTGCTCCCACTCAGGTCAGGAAGGTTGTCTTTGCCCCAAAACGGCCACAGCAGTATTTCCAATCTTGGCCACTCCCCACCGACAGGCCATGTCTATTCCCCTCCCTGTGAACCCAAAGGGGATTTTATGATATCTCCAGAAGTGGAAGGTGGCAGGGAACTTCCCTGGTTGGTCCAGTGGCTAAGAATCCACCTTCTAATGCAGGGAGTGTGGGTTCAACCCCTGGTTGGAGAATTAAGACCCCACATCTCACGAGGCAATTAAGCCCACACGCCACAACTAGAGAGAAGTTTGCACACCACAGTGAAAAATGTTGCATGCTGAGTCTAAGACCCAAGGCAGCTGAATAAATTAACTATGATATGTATGCTCGTGTGCTCACTTGCGACCCCATGGGCTGTAGCCCGCCAGGCTCCTCTGTCCATGGAATTTCCTGGGCAAGAATATTGGAGTGGGTTGCCACTTCCTTTTTCAGGGGAATCTTCCTGACCCAGGGATCAAACCCACATCTGGCGTCTCCTGCCTTGGCAGGCAGGTTCTCGCCCACTAGCACCACCTGAGAAGCCTGAGGATGTTAGGATCCTCCCATTATTGAAAAGAAACCGAAGCGTCCAGAGGCTCAGTGCTTGCCTCAGATCCCTCAGCTAGTGATTCTCCCCTCTGTAGCCCAACTGCAAACCTTAACCTCTTCCCTCAAATTGTTCCCAGTTTGGCAACTGGGTCTCGCCGCATCCTGGGTTGTGTCTCATAGCCAAAGTGGCCCTGGAAACTCAGAGTGCCAGGCTGATTTCTAAAGTAGCCTATTGGAATCTCTAATCCCATCCTCACCCCCATCTCCAGTCTTCCGCCAGCCACCTTGTCACTTAAATCTTCACTAACTGGGGAAGGGGGGCTTCTGCCATGACCAGCCCGGCGAAAGGCAGTCAGCCAAGTTCCCAGAAGATGGAATTGGAATCCTCTGCAGATGAAAGTACTTTATTTAATGGAGTTTAATAAATTAAGGGAAGGAACCTAAGTGCGTTCAGAGCTGAGGGGCTCAGCGTTCCATACAGGCAGGCCACGTAACAGAATCCAGAGCCGGAGGCCCGTGTTAATCATAGCCTCCCATTAGAGGCTTCTCCACGTCTCCCGTGGGTCTCTACCTTTGCCTGTTGACATTGAGTTTTCACAGTCACTTTTTTGACCATAACCACATTTAAAGGGCATCTCTAAAGATCAAAGCGAAAATCTCCTCCCACGGAGAACGAGTCTACTGCTGCAAAGAAGAAAAGCGCTGAATGTGGAAACAGGAAGGCGGATTGAAGGTTAGTCTGAGCTCCAAGAAGGGAACATTTTACAGTACGTTGACCTTTCTGTGTCTTTACAGTGGGTCTGGCCACACTTCAACCTGCTTTTTCTCAATGACAATGGGGAGCGCGAAAAGGCCAGCCATGATCTGCTGTGTATAATTTGACAGTCCAGGGACCACACCCCTCTCCAATAATAAAGAGTGGCCTGATCACAGAGGTGGATCTCACCATGCCCAAGGGACAGGGCAGCATGAGGGTGGGATATGGGGGCTCACCCTGGTTGGAAATCTTAGATAGAGCCCATGAAATCAAACCTGCGCAATTGAGCCTGTGTTCTCCTGCCAGTTTCAATGGGCTGGAAGGGTTAAATAAAGCCCTGCCAGGTACGAAGGGATGATGATGAAGAGGGAACTGGCAACCATCGAAACACACCCGCAGAAGCCACGGGAAAAGCTGGTAAGGAAGGCGTTCATCCTGGATAATGGACCAGACATAGGGTCCCAGTAGATTTCACTGCTCATCACTTGCACTGGGATGGTATCCTGCCTGGCTGCACAGTGGTGGCTGCACTTGTCATTAACAATACTGGATGCTTCCACATCGGTGGTTGAAGGCCACTGCTCTGACCTCTTCCTGCTCTCTTCTACCCTGGGGATGAACTAAAGGGTCGAGGACTGGCACAGCAGGTCCTCCAAGACTCAGCTCTAAGACAGGAGGTTGGTGCCCGGTGCCCCTATGGCACCACATGGGTAGTTATATATCAGAATGTTTTTCTTGCCCTGGAGTGTGCTTTTCTAACTGCGGAGGTGGTGGCACAAGAGGACAGTTGAGGATCTGAATGGGCTGGGAGCAGCCTTGTCCCCCAGAGGACCCCTGAGCAGGTTTGCTGCAGGAGAGGTCAAGGGTGAATGGGTAAAGGAAGCAAACCACTTCGCCACTCTCTTCAGTCCATACCGTGATGCTGTAAAGTCTGTTTCAATAAAAGGCACAGTGTGCCAGCTGCGACAACGCGGGGTTTTATTGGCTGTGCAACTTCGGGCAAATTACCTAACCTCTTGGTTCCTGGAAAATTTTAACTGTCTTCCACTGAACGTTTAATGGTCTTTGACAATGATGAATGGCTGCAGTGCCCTGACCACAGAAAGCTGAAAGCTTGGAAGAAGCAGCCTGGCAGGGATGGCTGCAGTATTTCCTCGAAGCGTCTGAATTCCCCCACCGTGGGGGTGATGGAACGGCCTGGGAGCAGGGACATGGTCCCCTTGGGGCTTGGTCTTTGTGGCTCTGGCCTGGTAGCTGGACCAAGAGGATCTCAGTCTGGTCTGTGATGCCAAGGGAAGAGGGGGCAGAGGCAGCTCAGATCTGAAACGATGGGGTCCCCCAGGGGGAAGCAGACTCTCAGTCTACCAGCGGTGATGACACTTTCTGCCATTGTTTGCAAACTTGGGGAGAGGAGGAAATGTAGGCAGTGTGTACCCTCAGGAGCTTTGCCAATTCTAGGAGTCCTGAGAACTTTCTCATCCTTTCTCTCAAAGACCAGAGAAGCAGCCCAAAGAGAAAGACCACATCCATCGTAATCATTGCTTGCACCTAGCACCTTGCATAGTTCCTGGTACACCTAGTAGGTGTGCAAAAGATTTTTCTGATGGATAAGAAACCCAGAGCATGATGAGAAGCACCAAGAGCCTCCCTCCCCACCGCCAGTGCCTCTGCCACCAGCCAGACCTCCTACTCGCTCTTGGCCTTGAGACATTAAGCCTTGCACCCAGGCTTGTCCATTTTTTTAGCCAGCCACACCCAGTGACCGTTTCTTGTTCATGTTTAAACATGAAGCCACTGACCGCTCCCCCAACCTGCCACCCCTGACAAGGACTTGAGGTTCTTTTCCTAGAAGCTGTGATATTATCCGCTGATGTCCTCATGTGATGGTTTCCACGGCAACGGGTGCCCTCATAATCACAGGAAGCCCAGGAGGAAACAAGCACACAGGGGCCCTTTGCTCTATTCTTTCAGCTGCACCCAGGGAGCGTCCTGGCAGGAGGACCAAAACAGAACCAGCCTCAAGGAGCAGGGTGTCAATGTCCGTGAGCCCTGCTGGCCCCATCCAGGGAGAGAGAGGAGTCCACTTCATCTTGATGGAGACCTGGGTGCTAGCACAAGAACCCTTTTGACTTCACTTCCCTCAGGGCACTGGGCAAAGAAGAGCCTGGATCCATTTCTCGGTTCTTCATGGCTATTTCCTCTCAGTGACTCGTGCCCAGGAAGCCACGCTGGGTGACCTTAGGCCTATCCCATCCTGACTGTGCAGGATTTCTAACTTTCACGTCTGCGTGAGTCACTCCACCCAAGGTGTTTAGTCCTTCTGTGGTCCTAGGGCATACGGTTACCAGGCTGCTGCAGGCTCAGGAGAACGGGAGTGACCGGAGGAGGTGCCCACGGACCCTGTCCTCTGGGCTGGCTCAGATGCCCCTGCCCTGTCTCTGCCCACCTCTTAGGTTGGCTAGACTCTGCTCCTCCACTCCATTTGTCCCCTCTATTCCTTCTTGTGTTTCTCATTTCTTTTGCTGCATTTTAATGTCCTTGTTAAATGGTTTCTCTTCAAATAAGACCTCTTACCTGTTTTTTCCCCACACTCTTGTCATGTAGATGTCTCTATAGTACGCATTTCTGGATTGTCCTTTGGGTGTCTGCAAACACTTACAGGCTTTCCAGGTGGCTCAATGGTAAAGGCAATGGCACCCCACCCCAGTACTCTTGCCTGGAAAATCCAATGGACGGAGTAGCCTGGTGGGCTGCAGTCCATGGGGTCGCTAACAGTCGGACAGACTGAGCGACTTCACTTTCACTTTCCTCTTTCATGCATTGGAGAAGGAAATGGCAACCCACTCCAGTATTCTTGCCTGGAGAATCCCAGGGATGGGGGAGCCTGGTGGGCTGCCGTCTATGGGGTCACACAGAGTCGGACACGACTGAAGTGACTTAGCAGCAGCAGCAGCAATGGTAAAGAATCCACCTGCCAATGCAGGAGACATGGGCTTGATTGCTGTGTCAGGAAGATCCCTTGGAGAAGGAAATAGAAAGCCATTCCAGTATTCTTGCCATGGGAAATCCCATGGACAGAAGAGCCTGGTGGGCTACAGTCCATGAGGTCGCCAAAGAGTATGACACAACTGGGCAACTAAACAGCAACAACAAAACACCTTTGTGAATACCAGCTTTCCTGTCCCTTTGCTCAATCCAGACATCCCACAGAGCTGCCTTCCTCATCCCCCTTATTGCGCTGAATCTCAGCTCTTCACCAAACCTTTCTGGAGGACATACTCCATGCCAGCATTTGGTCCAGGGGATGAAAAGATAAATGAGCCCAAGGTGCTTAATCTGGAGACAGGGGCTCCTGTGGCGGGGTAGGGGGCAGTGAGTAAAGGCTCAGGAAAGGCCCTCTTAGGACAGGTAGAGCCCAAGGTGGGTGGAGGGGACCTTCCAGAACACCTGGAGTTCCATCACCTCCTCTAGTAAGTTTCACCCTCCTGCAGTCCCCTGCAGTAAGCTCTCCCTCTGCTGAAATTTGTAGTACTTATTTTTAAAGATTTTTAAAATGTGGATCACTTTTTTAAAGTCTCTGTTAAATTTGTTACAATATTGCTTCTACTTTATGTTTTGATTTTTTGCCTGCAGGCATGTAGGATTTTAGCTCCCTGGCCAGGATCAAACCCGAACCTCCTGCATTGGAAGGTGAAGCCTTAACCACGGGACCACCAGGGAGGTCCCTGTAGTACTTTCTAACTCATCATCGATTCAATACTTTATTCTAGACTGCTTTGTCACATCGATTTTATTTTTATTTAACTCTTTCTGGATACGGTAGTTTTTCGTATGCTGATATTCCGTCTCTCCAGACAGTAAATCCCACGTGGATGGATTTTCTTCGTGTTTTCTGTAGACATGATTCATGCTTTCAGACGCCTTGGCTTCCTCACCCTTCAAATGAGCACAATGACAGAAATGACTGCAAGGGATCCGGCTGAACACGAGTTGAGGTGAGGGGCTCCTCACTGTGTCCCCGCTCTGAGCGGAACCATGCTGTCCCCTTTGAGATCCGGCTTCTGACGCCACTTGTCAGTCCTGTGACGCTGTCGTTAGTCACTAAGCTGTGTCTGACTCTTTGTGACCCCATGGACTGCAGCAAGCCAGGCTCTGTCCTCCGCTATTTCCCAGAAAGAAAGTGAGGTTGCTCAGTCGTGTCCAACTCTTTGCAACCCCATGGATTGTAGCCTGCCAGGCTCCTCTGTCCATGAAATTCTCCAGGCCAGAATACTGGAGTGGGTACCTATTTCCTTCTCCAGGGCATCCTCCCAACCCAGGAATCAAACCCAGGTTTCCCGAATTGCAGGCAGATTATGTACCAACTGAGGCTGCAGGGAAGCTCACCATTTCCCAGAGTTTGCTCAAATTCATGTCCACTGATGCCATCCAACCATTTCATCCTCTGTTGCCCCCTCCTCCTGCCCTCAGTTTTTCCCAGCATCAGCATCTTTTCCAATGAGTCAGCTCCTCACCTCAGGTGGTCAAAGTACTGGAGCTTTAGCTTCAGTCCTTCCAATGAATATTCAGGGTTGATTTCCTTTAGGATTGTCAGTCCTGTGACTTTAGGCAAATTCTCCCATCTCTGGCACAGTTTCCTTTTTGGTGAGATAGAGACGATGATAAGACTAACTCATGCCTGGCACACTATAAGCACTCTCCAAGCTTAACCTTCTTATTCTAATCCACAGGTTCTAAGATAGGAAAAGCACTTCATTTCTCTAGGCCTGTTTCTTTCGTTTGTTCTTTAGTCGATAAGTCATATCCCACTCTTTTGTGACCCCATGGACTGCAGCCCGCCAGGCTCCTCTGTCCATGGGATTTCCCAGGCGGGAATACTGGAGTGGGTAGTCATCCCTTCCCCAGGGGATCTTCCCAAACCAATGATTAAACCCGGGTCTCCTGCATTGGCAGGCAAATTCTTTACTATGGAGCCACCAGGGAAGCCCCGTATCTTTATCAAAACAAAGAAGACTGAACTAGGTAAGAGCAAGGTGCCCATCATCGATTAGCAGATGGATCCGACTGCCCTGTTTGTCTGGGACTGTCCCAGTTGATGCCTTTTGTTCCAGAAAATGCTTAATAATGCCTCCTTTCACTCTCAAAATTATCACGGCTTGGCTGATGCACTGTGGGGCAGCCCCACCTGCGGGTAACTCAGAGATGGCAGTGTATGCCTCAGCTCCATGGACCCACTGCTCATCATCCCCACCCTCCCCTCCGAGATGAGGTGAGGGGATCCGAGGACAGCCTGCTCCCCACACAAGAAGCCAAGTATCGCCCCTCTCGGAGCTCAGACTGTGTTCGGTACACAGCTGGCCTCTCGGCTGGCAGCTACCCTCAAAGCTGTCGCCCACTGGGTTGGCCTTCATACTCGTGTGACTTGAGTGCCAAGCCTAGGCATTCTGGCACCAGGCCTCCTGTCTCTCGGCATCCATCTATAGGAAAAGCAGATATTTTGTGAACAAGTCCTGCCAAGGGCTTCCAATGAAAACATCTCCGTGGGGTTACATGGCGGTATTTCCTTTGTCACTCTCAGTAAAGCTGGTTGAGCAGAAACCCCAGCTGAAGCCCCCTGACAGTTCCTAGGGCCTTGGGACTGATTTGGTTACTCTCTCTATAAAAGGTACTTAGTGTTCAATTCTTGGAAGCTTCAGGAGGGACCAGCCTTACCCTGAAGGAGCCAGGCCTCTCTGTCTGTCCCAAGGACAGGAGTCATGATGGCTATGAAGCTCCTTGACGTTCCAAAACCTTATGGGAAACAGGAAACCACCCTCCAAGGTGGTGAAGCCACGAGGATGTGTCCAAACCTCATCAAAAAGCCTCTCGGCTCCTCTCCCTGCTTGGGGCCCTTCACTCCAGGATCCACTGTCGACAGCTATCAGTTCTGGTGCTGTGACTTTAGCTTGGGTTTCTGCACCAACGGGGTGTCCCACGTTCTGTGGGGCTCGGTGATTGTTACGAAAAGGCTAAAGCCAATGATGTCAACTTTGCCCTTCTTAGAACCTGTGGTCACCCTGCTCCTTCTAATCCTGAACCAACAAAGGTTTCAGGTCTTCTAACCTGAGTGCATTTTTCCTATATATATATATATATATATATATAACCACTTTTATGTCAACTTGTTCCCCCAAATTGTTTTTTCCCCCTTTTTTTGGCCTGGTTTTAAACAATGTTGTTACAAATATTTACAGCATTTTCTTTGTTTGATGAATATTCTTATAAACTGAAAAAGGGAATTTTATGAACAGACCACATAAAACATGAGACAGTGTCCTGAAGGACTTTCTAAAAAGGGTTAAAGATTGTGGAAAGGAGCAACCTCAGTCTTGTGCTAGACTCAGAATTAAGAAACAGGGACTTCCCTGGTGGTCCAGTGGTTAAGTACCCATCTTCCAATGCAAAGAACACAAGTTCCATCCCTGGTCCGGGAAGTGAGATCCCACAGGCCATGGGGCAGCTGAACCTGCACATCACAACTGCTGAGCCCATGTCCTCCAGGGCCGACACTCCTCAATGAGAGAAGTCCACACACCACAACAAAGACCCGGAACAGCCAAAATAAAGTGTTAATAAAATTCTAAAAAAAGAAGAATTAACAAACGAAGAGCATTTATATAAAACCTATGATCCTTCAATGTAGAAAGAAACTGTACTCTTGAATTTGGTCCTTCAGACCAGCACTGTCCAGGAAAACGTTCTGCTACAGGAAACCATTCTCCAATCTACACTGTGCAATGCAGAAGCCACTAGCCCTGGGTGGCTACAAACTTTGGAAATGTGGTCTGTGTGACTGAAGAACTGACTTTTAAATTTTTAGTTCATTTTAGTTAATTTAAATTTACATAGCCACATTGGCTAGTGGTTACTATATTGACCAGCACAGGGTCTAGACATGCGTGCTTGGTGGCTGGACTATATGCCACTCAAACCATGTGACAGCCACTTTGGATATTTCTTGAACATGTCCTGTCTCATTACGGGATCATGAAACATATTTGTCACAAAAAGCATTCTTTCATTGAGGCATTCATTCATCTGACAAATATTGACTGGAAACATGCCTTGTACTAGGCACTGATAGAAATTGAGAATGTGTCTGTGGAAAATGGCAACAGAGACTTTTAACAGCACTTGCTGATTACAGGGGAATTAGGAGATTGGTAGAAACTTTCCCCCACTGATCTGGTGTGTCTCTGCAGTGAAGTAAATATTTACAGGCGATTCTGTGAGCAGAGGGTCCCCTGACAAGCAAGCAGCCTCTCCAAGTCTGCTGTGGAAATCACTGCCCCGGGTGGGGCAGTTGGTGGTAGGAGAGAGAGGAGGGAGGAAATCCTGAATTAAATAGGTAGGAATTACGGTATGTTGTGAGGATCGAATTAAAAAGGAACAAAGTCTGCAAAAGAAGTCTGGAAAGTATAAAACACGGCCTTTCATACAACAATCCGAGCCAATGGCTTTCCCAGACACCCTGGTGTAGCATCCCCAAGAAAGTACTAGAACAGCGGAGGAGTGCCTCCTGAGAAGGTGGCAGTGCATGAAGCAGAGAGATGGCCACTGTGGAGGCAGGGGGATTTCAGGGGGAGGGGAAAGCAGTGAACTGAGCAGGAGTGTGGTGAGGGGAGGGCGTTAACACTTCATTGCCTGTCAACAAATGTACAGCAGGGACTTTCCTGGTCACAAATAGCCAGAGAGGACCTCCCGAAAATAATTCATCTCGTGTCTAAAGAGCATGCTGCAGGGAGAAGGGCGTACAGACACGGCATCCCCATCCCTGGGGGCTTCTTCCTAAGGATTTGGAAGGATACTGCCTCCCTTTAATAGAAGGTGGTAGCTCTTAACAACACTGAGGTTTTGAGCACTCTAGAAGCCTGATAGGGAGATCCGCAAGGAGATGCCGGGTATCCTGGCAGGTTGCTCAGCTCCGGAGCCCAAGTCCCAGTGGGCTGGTGACTGTGCTTTAAGCCAGAGCGTCACGTGTGCACTCTTGGCCCCAAGACATTTCACAGATGCTTCTCAAATGCTTAGCCCTTAGGAGAGCGGCAGCTCTGATGGGTGCAGCCTGGGACTCTGGGTGCCAGCTCTGCCTGGGAGTGCCTCTTCCCACAAAATCAACATTTGCATGAAAACAGGATCTCTGTAGCCACACCTTCTCTTCCTCCCTGAAACCACTCCTTCTTTCTGGCCACCTTGTCCCCATCCCTCCCAGGCTGTGGCCCTACATCAGCTAAGCCACCATCCACCACCCCAACTTTAAGAGGTGGCCTGACCATTAGGACACCTACAGTGTGGATTCACCCCACGTCCCCAACTGTTAACACCTGATGTTCTGAGCTCATTGAGCAAGATTTGATCTAAAATATTCGCTCTTGTAATTCAAAGATATCTCTCAACTACAATTTGAGAGGGGTTTCCTCTTCCCTCTGAGCAGTTTAACCCTCTCAAGTATTTTTAATTTAGTAAATGTTTTTTTAAAAATGCATTCCCTAAGCACATAGAGGACTTCCCCGGTGGTTCAGTGGTAAAGAATCTGCCTGCCCTGTAGGCGATGTGGGTTCAATCCCTGGGTCAGAAGATCCCCTAGAAAAGGAAATGGCAACCCATTCCAGTATTTTTGCCTGGGAAATCCCATGGACAGAGGAGCCTGGTAGACTACAATCCATGGGGTCACAAAAGAGTCAGACAGACATGACTTAGCAACTAAACAACAACAAGGCACACAGAAAACTCAGATGAGAAGGGGAAGAGCGGGGAGTGAAAGCACGACGGGGCCACGGTCAGGCCAGCGGACAGGAAACCAGGTTGACCACATTCATGGGTCTTGGTCTTTGACAACCCAACAAAGTTCAAGGATTTCTGGACTTAACTTCAGGACACCCAGTAAGCCAGTGCTCCTGTAAGCATCAAGCGTAGGCTCCAAGTGAAAAAGACAGGGAAGATATTGTCTTTACACACCAGTATTGGAAAAGACCCTGACGCTGGGAAAGATTGAGGGCAGAAGAAGAAGGGGGTGACAGAGGATGAGATGGGTGGATGGCATCACTGACTCAACGACATGAATCTGAGCAAACTCCAGGAGACAGTGAAGGACAGGGAAACCCGGCATGCTGCAGTCCCTGGGGTCACAAAGAGTCAGGCACAACTTAGCGACTGAATAACAACAATTAGATATGATCACAGATTTACTCGTTCGGGACCTTTGTGGGTCGGTCCCTTGAGAGCTTTCTGAGCACACCTTTCAGATAGAGACCTCCGATCATGCTCTCCCTGTATGCGTATGCACATTCTTGAGTATTTATTTCACTACCCAGCTGCTCTTCCCACTCCAGGTCAGAGGGTGTCTTGGGAGGTTACTCTGCACTCCTGGAGCACAGACACGCACAGATGTCGATAGCAAGGACACCTCTACTTCCCTGTAACATCAGGGCAAGTGACTCAAAACCCACGTGTCCTTCACATGTGGGGACAAGAGGCATAGCAGCCAGAGGGTCGGGCCAGACCTGATGCAGCTCAGACATGGCCCCTTGCTCCTGCAGCAGGAGGGAAATCCTGTCAAAATGGCTTAACGATCTTCTAATATTTCCATGCAATTAAGGCCACATCTGCCTCCCAGGCCCCCGCACTTCTCTGCCGGCTCACAGACATGAACCAAACAGTCTGTCTTGTCGATCTGAAAGGTAACAAAGAGCTCCATTCATAACTGGAGGCACTTTCACCATTTTTTTTTTTTTTTAGGGGGTGAGGTGGAGTTGTGGGGGTGGGGGGTGTCAGTATGTGGAGGTAGCCTGCCTTCCCCTCCCCAGCTTTACCTATTTTTTCAGCCTTTCAGAGCTTGTTTAAAAATATTCCTTTTTTTACGCAGCTCCCTCTACCCCACTACCCATCCTCAAACATTGGGTAAACCTCCTGCTTCCTTCTTCTGCACTAGGAGGAACAAGAGAGCCGTGTTCCAAGGATGGAGCTAGGGCTGTGGAGCCACACCTGCAGGCCAAGCCCTGCAGGAGCTTGCCTTCCCTCAGAACAAGGCTGAGAGATCTCCCCACTGCTTTGAAGCCTCCAGAGAGTGAGTTTGCAAGAGATAAGTGCTGATAAACATCGGGTTGGGTGCTTATCCGCAGCGAACAGAATCTTTTGAGGTTCTCTCTGCACTCAGAGGCCATAGAGACGCTAATCAGAAAACAGAAGGGAAAATGCAAAACCCAGCAGTATTTGCGCTGCTTTTTCTTCTTCTTTTTTGTTTTGTTTGGTTTGGTTTCAGTCTACTCACTGGAAAGCCCAACACAGATACTGTAACACAGGGGACTCCAGAGCAGAAACGCAGCCCTGGGGCTTGGCTTTGTTCAACGTGTTTTGTTCTGACATCAATAGAAGAAACATTTTCAGTCCTGGGTATAAAAGGATGAGTCAAACGTTGATAATAATGACAATCTATCTGCAGCATTTTCTTTTCCAAAGCGCTGGTACAGGCGCTGTGTTATCTGGCCCTCGTGACAGCCCTCTAAGGCAGGACAGAGAGTTTGGGTGTAAAGTGGGCCTGCGCTGGATTGTGTGGTTTGTTCAATGCCACACAACTTGAGGTATAGTGGCAGGGGGAAAACCCAGGTTTTCTTTGGCTGTCAAGCTGGGTTCTGTTCATTCCATCCCATGCAGTGGCTCAGTGGCTAGAAGATGTTCAGAAATTAGAAGGGCCTTGAGCCTGAGCATAGCATCTGGAAAGATTTGGAAAACTTGGGTAGCAGTGGATGAACCAGGGTAGAGGGGAACTCTGAGCTTTGCAGCACTTGAGTAACGCAAAAAAGGTAGGGCCATCCTAGATTTCCATGTATTGGTAGTGGCTGATTTTTCAGTATTGGATGTTAGCAAGAAGCCCACATGGAAGATGTGGTGAGAGCAGAAGGAACCCTGGAAAAGGATCCAGAACTCTGGCCTCTGCTCTATCAGTGATCAGCTATGCTGGTCTTAGGCAAAGACCACTCCTCTGATTTTCCGCAACTCTTTTCATAAAATGAAGGAATGGGTCAGATGGTACCTAATGCAGGAGGGTAGAGGCTAGTGAGGGTAGCATGGAGCATGTTTGCTTCCTCATGAGCACATTCTCTTAAAAATTGTACAACCACGTGATACTGTTGAACTTACTTACAAAACAGAAAGAGACTCACAGACTCACAGAAACGGACTTGTGGTTTCTGGTGGGAGGGATGGGGGGAAGGGATTGTTAGGGAGTTTGGGGTAGACATGGACATACTGCTATGTTTGAAATGGATAACCAACAAGGACCTACTGTGTTTCACAGGGAACTCTGCTCAGTGTTATGTGGCAGCCTGAAAGGGAGAGGGGTTTGGTGGAGAATGGATACAAGCATATGTTTGGCTGAGTCCCTTTGCTGTTCACCTGAAACTATCACAACACTGTTAAGTGGCTATACCACAATACAAAATAAAAAGCGTTTTGTTTTGTTTTGTTTTACAAAATTATACAACCACAATGACAACACTAGGGTAAAATACTGACATGACTTACTAGGACTAAGATGGGAAGCACAATAGTAGGACTTTGCCATCCGTCCCAGCTCCCAAGTTCTAGGGTGCTGATGTTACTTAAGGAACTATGAATGGCTAGTTACGTCCATAAAGATAATAAGTATTTCCACGCAAACTTCAATTAAGCAGTTCTGCACCTGACTCCCAAGGCTTCAGTATTAGACATACAATACGGACCATCTGCATTTGGATAGAAAGTAAACTCTTCACAAAAGCCTCGCAAGTCACATCACAGCAAAAGTAACTGGAACTCAGCCAAAAAGAAAGTTTCCTGCGGGAAAAAGTGATGCATCCTTCAAACACTCTATCTTATGCTCTCAATAAACCCTCCATGGCCACATCTAGGATGGGAAGTGAGACCGGGTGTGGTCTCACTTCAGAGTCAGGGGGCTCTGATTGTACCTCTATTTGACTTTTTTTCCCCCAATAATGTATTTGTATTATTTATTTGACTAAAAATCAAATTGAAAAGAAAGGTAAAAAAAGGAAGATCTTGTTCATGGTTGACTTCATGGTTTGGAGATGGAGTGCTGGATGAGATTCCCCTTTAGGACTGAGTAAAGTTTAAGTTCACTGACCCTGGAAGAAGCCCAGTGCAGAAGGCCAGTGAGCCAGCATAGTGGGAGTCTGGAGAAACGCAAGATATGCCCAGGTTGTCTATCCTACCAGTCTCACTCATGAATACTTGACTTTGTGCTGCATAGTCTGGTTTTTCAGCTCCAAGTTAAGACATGTACACATGTGCTAAGTTGCTTCAGTCTTGTGTGACTCTTTGCAACCCCACTGACTGTAGCCCACCAGGCTCCTCTGTCCATGGGATTCTCCAGGCAAGAATACTAGAGTGGGTTGCCATGCCCTCCTTCAAGGGATCTTCCTGATCCAGGGATTGAACCTGCGTCTCCTATGGCTCCTACATTTCAGGCAGATTCTTTACCACTGAGCCAGCGGGGAAGCCCCAGTTCAGNGTAGCCCACCAGGCTCCTCTGTCCATGGGATTCTCCAGGCAAGAATACTAGAGTGGGTTGCCATGCCCTCCTTCAAGGGATCTTCCTGATCCAGGGATTGAACCTGCGTCTCCTATGGCTCCTACATTTCAGGCAGATTCTTTACCACTGAGCCAGCGGGGAAGCCCCAGTTCAGACAGACCCGAGGATAATACTGAGAAGTGATCAGAGGGTCCCCTCCTTCTACAGATGCGGGGACAGAGCTGTGCTGGCCCCAGGCTCTTTCCTTCCCTCTGTCTCTAGATCCTGCTCCCACCAAGAGCCCATACCATCATCATTAAGAAACTGGCTAGATTCAACAAATTCAGTTAAGGGTTTTCAGAAGTCCTCATCTATTTAATGAATTAAGTGTGTATCTAGAGTGCAGATGCCCATGTTCTTTACACTGATGGGTCCTTTAGAATATGTTTGTTTGGGGCTTAGAGAGGGACTCACCAGGTTAATATCATCCTTTGGAACTCAGACTGGGCTGGACTGGTCTGGGTGCTGAGTCAGGTTCTACCCTCAACAACAAGAAGCCCTTGTCTTTTTCACTGTCCCTCCCACACACACCTGCACACACTCAGATACCCACAAATTACAATGCATTTGGAAAACTACTAAAAATTAAGCTATAAATATTTAATGTATGCAAATAGTATTACAGAAGAAAGAACGCACATAGGCAATCATCTATCTCTTTTAGAATTTTTTTAAAAAGCAAAACATTCTTTCTAGCTGTCTTTTGATCATACAGTGTTTGCTGAACATTTGCCCCAGAAAATCAGTAAACAGTTTACTGGTGGACGATTAGCCATAGGCTTCTGGTTTTAGATGAGGTAGCTTCAGAGGAGATTTTTATCTGGACCTGGCATGTTTTGGGAGTGTCTGAAATGGATGTGTCTCAAGAAGTCTCTCCAGGTTCTTTCTTCTCCAAAGTCGATCAAGTGACAAACCAATTTAGGGTATTAAGTCAACGATCAGAACTTTAAATGTGATGTGCCCGCTACAAGTACGTGCCCCAAGAATTTCTAAATATCAAGAGCTGCTAATATCATCATCAAAAGCTGTAGCTTATCAATTCACAGGACCTCTTTGGTTGGAAGTTTCCCGAAAGTAAGATATCTGAGGGTAAGAATTATGACCCGGTCTTCTTTTTTCTAACAACTTCTAACTGATTACCCTGCATGTACATTATGAAATGAATGTACATAGCTCATCAAAATGAATGGAAAGCAGAGAACAAAGTACTTATGCTGGGTGGGATGGGGCCGGGGTGGGGGGCGGTTGCTTGTTCAGCTCAAGTGGTTTGCATTTCCTGTTTAGTGGGGTTGGGTGAAGGATTGAAGGAGGAAAGTCTCAGTCTTAATGCAGTCTCAATGCGTAAGCAGATAGATGGCTTCCTTGGAGATGTGTGAGGAACCGACATTTGGCCTCTGATACCAAATGGAGATTTTAGTATCAGGAATCTTCAGGATCAACCAGTCCCTAATTCTAGTTGCTTCTTTCAACTGGTCTTTGTCTTATTCCTCCCAAGGTCCTCCCTTTAAAGTGGGATTAAACAGTTTCTCAGACCAGCACGTAAGACCCTTAAAGGAAAATTTAAAAAAAAAATTATTCTCAATATTATTTTCTGTTTGTGGGAACCATATGAATTTCCAACAGGACCTAGCATATAAAGGAGGAGAAGACTCAGAAAGGCCTGCGAAATTCATTAGCATTTCACAGTTAATTCTCCGACCATAGTCAAATACAGTCTCCTGGTTCATCTAGCTACCCGTGTGTTCTGTGCTAAGTCACTTCAGTTGTGTCTGACTCTTTGTGACTCCATTGAATGTAGCCCACCAGGCTCCTCTGTCCATGGGGATTCTCCAGGCAAGAATACTGGAGTGGGTTGTCATGCCCTCCTCCAGGGGATCTTGCCCACGCAGGGGTCAAGCCTGTGTCTCCTGCATTGGCAGGTGGATTCTTAACCACTGAGATACCAGGGAAACCCGTCTAGCTACCTAGAAAATGACAATCNCCTCTGTCCATGGGGATTCTCCAGGCAAGAATACTGGAGTGGGTTGTCATGCCCTCCTCCAGGGGATCTTGCCCACGCAGGGGTCAAGCCTGTGTCTCCTGCATTGGCAGGTGGATTCTTAACCACTGAGATACCAGGGAAACCCGTCTAGCTACCTAGAAAATGACAATCACATAGATGTCATAAGGATACCTTATATTTGCCTCTCTTATCTAGATACTTAATAATACTCATAATTACTATGATCATTTTTTGGTCACCAAATGGATCTCTATGGGATTTACACCAACTGCACAGTCACAAAATTCTCCTAAATTGAAGTTAGCTCCATAAAATTAAAACCAAGTGATATCTTAGGAAGTACATGGTTTTCTTGGATTTCTTCAAATCTTAGACATGCTAAGTTCATCTTAAATCTTTCAGTACAAATGATAACCAGGATTACCTTTCAGTAGTGATACAGGAATTCTGAGCAAAGAGTGAGGGGGCCGGAACAGAGTCCTGAGCTGGTTTAATCCCTATACTCAGCTCAGTCTCTACTGCTCTCTCGCTTTTTAGGGGAAATGGCTGATGATGCGTGTTCTAGACTGATTCCCCTCCATGCTGTTATTGTAGCAATAATAACAACTGAACTTTTAGACAACTTTATAGTGTAAGGCATTTATCTTAATAGAAGCCTTCCCATACCTATTTATTGTTGTTTAGTCCCTAAGTTCGGGGAAGGCAATGGCACCCCACCCCAGTACTCTTGCCTGGAAAATCCAATGGACGGAGTAGCCTGGTGGGCTGCAGTCCATGGGGTCGCTAACAGTCGGACAGACTGAGCGACTTCACTTTCACTTTTTTCTTTCATGCATTGGAGAAGGAAATGGCAACCCACTCCAGTATTCTTGCCTGGAGAATCCCAGGGATGGGGGAGCCTGGTGGGCTGCCATCTATCGGGTCACACAGAGTCGGACAGGACTCAAGTGACTTAGCAGCAGCAGTCCCTAAGTTGTGTCTGACTCTTTATGATCCCATGGACTGTAGCCCACCTGGCTCCTCTGTCCATTGGATTTCCAGGAAAAAATACTAGAGAGGGTTGCCATTTCCTTCTCCAGGGGAATCTTCCTGACCCAGGGATCCAACTTGCATCTCCTATATTGCAGGTGGATTCTTCACCACTGAGCCACCTGGGAAGCTTCCCACACCTATAACCTTGTTTAATCACCAGAATAAACTGAACAGGTAGGTAGTATTATCACCCCCCTCCCCATTTTGTTGATGAAGAAAGGGAGATACAGGAAGGCTCAGACCTCATTTCTGGTCACACAGCCCATCAGTGAAAAAATGTGAACCCATGTTCTGGACCCTAGACACCCTGCCCTCCCCATGGGCAGCCCTTTCTCTGACTCATGCTTTGCCCTAAAACACTGTAGCAGTGAGTGCATTTACTTTTTCTGTTGATCCCATCTTTCTCTCCCTTTTGATCTCATGCCCTCGGTTAGACGGCAAGCAGTCTTGAGGCAAGATCTTTGTCTGTGTGCTACCGTTTTAACTGGCAGTGGGCTCTTTGGGGGTCCAGAGACACTGTTGACTGATGGCAGGCACCGGACAGGAGCCTGCTGGCTTTGACATTTTAAAACGGCACCCTTCCTGCACTGATACAGCGTGCCCGAGCGACCGGCCACACTGCCATTTTCACAAAACCAGGAAGCGAAACTGGCCACCAAGAACAAATGACCACCAGCCAGAGGATTAGTGCAAACCCAGCAAAACACACCAAAATGCAGAATGTGTGGGTCAGAAAGACAAGCAGTCAGGATGCAGTCATCTTGAAGGAAAGGTACTTCTCTCACCGTGGTTTCAGTCACAACCATCCTCAACTTTTAACCTGGCTCTCTGTCTGTGTTCTCACACAAAACTCATCTTTAGACCTGCCTTGCACAAAAGTTTTGTGTGTGTGTGTGTGTGTGTGTGTGTGCGTGCTCAGTTGTGTCTGACTCTTTGTGACCCCATGGACTGCAGCCTGCCAGGCTCCTCTCTCCATGGGATTCTCCAGGCAAGAATACTGCAGTGCGTTGCCCTTCTCTCCTCCAGGGGATCTTCCCAACCCAGGGATCGAACCTGAGTCTCCTGTATTGGCAGGCGGATTCTTTACCATTGCACCAACCTGAGAAACCACACACAAGTACAGATATCTCTAAATTTTTCTGGCTGCTTGCTCTGAGAAGGACAAGGCAGGGCTATTGAATGTGCAGGAAAACACACTTTTTCTCACGTTTCTTTCTGCATCTCCTCTTCCCATCTCCAGGCTCTCTTTTAACCGACTCAGCTCACTGGCACATTGGTCTTTGGAATGCTTTCGGAGTATAACACCGAACGTGTTTGTCTGCAGCCATGGAGTACTTGAAGCTCTGGTGGGTGGGGGTGGGGAGTTACTGGGGCCCAGGTGAGTAATCTGAACCTTGCCTCTTAGCAACAAGCCTTGTCTGATCACGTGCTTGGTCCCCCCCCTCCTCTGGATGCTGAATGCAACCCAGATAGAAGGGGCCAGGGAATTCCACACCTTCTGCAAAGAGCCCACTTCTTCAGCCTGTTTCCTTCTGGTGGCCAGGACAGAAGGGAGAGAATAAAAGACATAAACTTCTGTGCATATGAATGCATCCAGAAGGGTCTTTCTGAGTACCTGTGTTCCTTGGAAAGCAAGGGAGGTAGCTAAAGAGATGGTGCTAATCAGACAAAGGCAGGTGAGTATATGCTGCAGAAAAAAAAAAAAAAAAAAACAACTTCTGATGGACCCAGTATTTGCACAGCTTCAGGAATTTCTGATGCACAGCATCTCATACCACACATGATGCTCCTGCCAACTTGAGTCCAAATGACCAAGGTGGCCTTTGTAACCCCACACGGGACACCCAGCAGATTCTAGACCAAGGGTGAATTTGCTGTCTGTGACTCATTTATTATTATTATTACTTTCAAAAAGTCTATGCTGGGACTTCCCTGGTGGTCCAGTGGCTAAGACCCCATGCTCCCAGTGCAGGGAGCCTGGTCGGGGAACTAGAGCCCACAGGCCTCAACTAAGATTCAGCACAGCCAAATAAATAAATGAATGATTTTGTAAAAAGTCTATCCTGGCCCAATAACTTAGCTGTGTCCACTCAGCATGAACCAGGTTTAAAAGAACACAGGAGAGCCAGGTAGACCAGTCACGGAAATGAGCAAAGATATGGAGATGCTCCGTGGAATTCTAGTCCTATTAGTTTTTCTTGAAGTATGGTTCCTGGATTTGCTGCCTCAAAATCTCTTGAGGTGTTGGTTAAAAAGGAAGCTAGTGAAGACCATTCTAGATGGAGAGAACCAGATTCTTGGCTTCACCATCTGTTATTCTCCCCAAGAGGGTCTTAGGCAGAATCATATTTCAGAACCTGGCTAGGTGCTCATGGAAAAAACTGTGCCACCATGACATATTTTTGGAAAACACGGCAGACCGTATCAGCCCCCTCCTCCCCTTAGAGATTCATGATCTCTGTCAGCATGCGTAAGGTTATCTGATAACTCCTGAGGCATGGGCCTCTGGATGTGTGCATAAGCCAGTGCTTCCCACACTAATTTGACCAGATTCCTGTTTGCATAAAACACCTGTGAACATCCCCCAGACTCACTCTGGAAGCAATCAGTGCCCTAAGAGAATCTTCATCATGAGTCACCAGTGGACCCCTTCGTTTCATTTTTTCCCTCTTGTCCTGCCATAAACCACCTCCACCACTGGGAGGAGGAGCCATGGTTCCCTCAATAAAGACAAATGGACTTAAGCTGAAGACAGCAATCTACACCCCCGCCCCACCTTTTTTCTTCTTTTCGTGGTAACTAGTTGCTTCTTAGAATCATAACTGGCTTTGGTTTTGTGTTGAAAGACTGGGGATGCACGGTCCTTCTTTCCATCTTTGTCATTTACGTGTAAATATCCTATCTTCAGAGGGTCTTGCTTTGAATCCTCAGACTAACTTACATCCAGCCTTGAGTTATTCTCTCCACCCTGTCGTCATCACACAAACCATATTTAGAAATGCATGTGCAAAACTAAACTTTATCTGTTCACAACTGGGATTAGTGTCTCCTCCACTAGAAAACTCTTTAAAGCAGAATCATTGGTCTAATCTGTTCACTTCTGTACCCAAGACAGCATCAAGCCCGCAGACAGTATGCACTCAATATTTGCTTACTGCCTTGATAAATTACAGCATTCTAATTTAACAATTCATGTAGAACATGTCAGGCCAAGTGATTAAGACCCATGGTGATTCTGTGTGCACAACAGAATTTCCTGAAAATGTTTAAAATGCCAAACTTAAAAAAATGACACTTTTGAAAAATGCCAGTTTCCATCCTGGACCTCCCACAAGAGGAGGAGGGCAGCACCTGGGAATGGGATGGTGATCCCTGGCTTAGCAGATGGAAAACAGTGAGTCCTGGTGAATTTTACTCCGGTGTCTTCTCCTGACTTGCTCTAGGTGTGGGGCCAATCTCTGCACTTTTGGTGCCTACATTTCACTGCTTAGTAAAGTGGGAGTCTGGTCTGCAAATCCAAAATTACACTGTGAGATGTCTACTCAAGCATTTTGAAATCCTAAGATGAGAGGCCACTCTGAGAGTCCAATCATGGTTGCTATTCCTGGCATTGTGGGTTTCTAGCACATGGGCTGTGAGCCTTAGGTTTCACCAAAATGATTTTTAATACAACCTCACTAAGGATTTTTTTTTTTTTTTTTTTTTTTACTGACGCTGTCCCTTTAACAGAACAAGGGCAGCTCATCTGTTACCACCCTTTCTTCCCAGACCTCTGGTTCCGTGGTGCAGAAGTTACACAAGCAGACCGTTAGACATGCATGCTGGCTGCTGGCTCTTTGGTGCTTTGTGCACTGACATCTCTGCAGAGAGGCAGCCAGTACCCAGGGAGAATGGGAGTGCACCTCACAGACACAGACAGGCACCCCAGGTCAGACCTCAGGGGCTACCTGCCTGTGGGCAGCCCTGAGCAGTGCCAGGCTGGTCCCCCTCGGGCGGTCAGCAGCACAGGAAGCAGAGGGCACAGCTAATGTACATGTCCCCACGCAGCTTATGGCCGCAGCCTCACCCCACCTTCGCTGTACAAGCTGTAGAGCAACAGGAAACGACCACGGTATATGTATATATAGCCACACTGTGTTTATCCAGAGGTGCTGTTTTGCACAGATTATGATGTGCTTTTTCACTGGGAGACGACTTGGCATTTGTGTTTTCCTTGGGGCCTCCCAGGTGCTTGTAAAACTAATCAGTCCACCTGAGAAGGAAGAGGGACCTTTTGCCTCTTTGGTTTCTTCATTTTCAAGGTGAACAGACCCGTGCATTTTCTTTCCCAAGGCATTTCCGGATCCATTCAGCCGAGGCTTGGAAAGGATGGGAACCCGCAGTAGAAAAATGCAGGATTTCCAGAAGCCTCTAAATACAGCCCATCTGGGAAAATCATTGATTCCGTAGATTGAAACTCACTAATTAGGCTTTACTTCCCCTCACTCCCCACTGCATCCTCCTGGCAACTAACTAAGCACACTCCCCACCCGCCCCGCTTCGTGGCTTATTCATCACACAGGCTTGGTCTAGTACCCCTGAACCCCTAGCAGAGGCAGAGGCAACAGGGCAGCAGTGGTGTCAGGACTCCGGGAGTCACCCCTGTCCTCACGTGGGAGTGGGTGGTGTCAGGACTCCGGGAGTCACCCCTGTCCTCACGTGGGAGTGGTCAAAGGGAAAGAGAAAGGCCTCTCACCCTGGGTCTCTCCTCTGAGAAGAGCCTTTCTTCACCACTTTGGAAGTGGCTTCCTGAGAAGGCTAGTTTATTTATCAGCCTTCTAGTACATTCTTGAATTGGGCCACGGCTTTAGTAATGGTGGTCTGCCCTTTCCCACACTCCTCTCTCCGCTGAATGAACACCGGATGAGTATTAGGACGATGTATGTGTGGGTGTGTGCATGCGTGTGCGCGTGCTCAGACGCTAAGTGGTATCTGACTCTTTGGCCATCCCATGCTCCTCTGCCAGGCTCCTCTGACAATGGGATTCTCCAGGCAAGAATACTTGAGTGGGTTGCCATATCCTCCTCCAGGGGATCTTCCAAATCCAGGGATCGAACCTGTCTCCTGCATCTTAGGCGAATTCTTAATTGCTGAGCCACCAGGAAAACCCTTAGTACAGTGGAGAGACTGAAATACTGTTTTCACAAAGTGAGAACGTGGTCTAATGTGTGCATTGGCAGACCTTGGGCAAGTTAGGAGACATTTCTGAGACCTAGGTTTTCATCTGTAAGATGCGGGTCATGAGGTGGTGAGGATTAGATGAGCGAGGATGGGTGAAATATTCAGCACAGTCCCCACACAAGCAAAGACATACACGGCAGGCAGAATGGAGGTGGTGAGAATAAAAATCAAAAGAGGGACTTCTGAGCAGGAAGAATCCTGCAGAGTACAGACCCTGATTCCAAGATCATCAATGTTTCTATGACCCCTTATTTCTAAAACTGACGTAGTTGGCTTGGCCAACATGAATGAACTCTGTGTTAGAAGATGAGAGTAGCTTGGAGGTCAGTAGAGCTCCTGAGCAGCGTGCTGCTCTATAAAGGGACCCCTGAACATCTTAATTCTGCCTGCTCTGAGAAGATATTGAAGTTAACGATGCATTTTGGGAAAAAAAAAAAAAAAAGGTGGCGGCATCCTTTGAGTGCAAGCATTCTGGAGAACGGTTTACAAATGGTCCTCACATCCCAGCCCTCCCAGCTAATGTTGGGGCATGGTCTCCAGCCAGCTCAGAAGAAACCAGCTTGAGAAGCAGAAGTGACTGCCTCTCATTTCCATCCTTTAAAAACAGGCGGTTAGGGATGGGTTTCTCTTTGGCACAAGGAGGCCAAGGGTGTAAAAGAGACCTTGCCTGTACCGCAGCCAGTGTTCCTGCTTAGCGGGCCGCATCTCCCACGGGAAGCCCCGCATCCCTCCAACCTCACCCATTTCTCTTCCCACCTCTTTAATTGTCCCGCAGCCCGAATCATTGTTCAGTCTCATTACTGAAAGTCGAGCACACGGTGGCAGGGCCCAAGGCCTGCGGCTGTGTGAGCCTGAGATTAAGACTTTTATCTGATCTTTGACAACTTGCAGAGGAAATCCTGTTCCAAAACCCGGAGCCCCGAGCGAAAGGTTGCCAGCAGTTCCTCCCTCCCACCTGCGAGATGAATCAGGACACCTGAAATGTGAACATGGGCTCATTGTTTATAAATATAATAAGCTCACTTCCTGTCACTCTATTAATCCCTCCCCCTCCCTCTTTTCTTCTAAACTCAGAGCCTAATAAGGCCTCTGGGCAGAGCCCGGTCAGGCACCCTTTGTGTCCTCATCCACACCGGGTCACAGGGCGAGGGGCCTGGCTGAAGGCAGGTGCTTGCTGCAGGAAGCGCCAACGCGGCCCATCTCTAGTGCACTAGGATTCCCCCAGGAGTCCAGCCAGCTCCTTATAGACTTAGACAGGCACCAGCAGCTCTGCATCACCATGGAGCCCAGCGTGGGTCACCTCGAGGAATGAGAGAGCCGCAGGCAGAAGGCGTGGCTCTGGTGGTTGGAACAGAGGTTTGGGGAGTCGTGGGTTTTCCCCTCAGCCCACTCCCCAGCTAGGGAGCTCACTGACTGTGGTTGGTTTTACATGGCATGCTGTATCCTTCAGCATAGTGTAGGTGGTGCAGACCCACCTGATATTCAGGTGAAGTTGGTGATGCCCACTGGGGTGAACAGGGAGTAGAAGCAAGAGATTATTTCTTGTAACTGAAGGAGGGAATCCAAAGATGGAATTTGCCAGGGGAGGTGCCCCGATTTTTTTCCTTTTCCCACCACTCCTGTCAGTTCCTTCATTGCAAATAGGAGCAGATCTGTTCATCAGTTAGTCCAGCGGTTTGCCCAGCGCTGTGCTGGGTGCCTGTGGGGAACACACAAAGAAGAGAAGGCTTGCCCGAGGGAGTTCACACCCGCAGGGACCACAGGAATGAGGAAGAAATGGTTGAGGAAAATGTGTGCACATCAGCACAGGCCAGAAAGGGAGCGGGGGTGCAGACCTGCCCTATCTGAGGGGCTCGCCCCCGTCTGACCCTCACGGCAGTCAGTGGGCACCCAGACCATCCCTAAGATCTCCTGCAGCTCCATAAGCCTGTGCCGGATGCTGCTGGATAATTCAGAGGGAGAAGGCAGATGCTGCGGCCACTTCCCAAAGCCTCATCTGCTCCTGGGGTGGCCACTCCACCTCGGAAGGACCGCAGCTCCCAGAACGAGGGTGGTAGAACGGGGGGCTGCAGTCTTTCTTAAAGCAGAGCTGGAGAGAGCCCTCGGTTTGTTTTGTCCTGTTTCGGCTTGTGAGCAAAGTGAACTTACTAGTCAGGATGGAAGTGGCCCAAGGGGAAGTGGGTCCTGGGAGGGAATCTTTACTTCTACCCAGGGGAGGATGGAGGAGACGGCAGGGATGCTCTCTTCTTTTAATGCTCACCCTCAACAAACAAACAAGAAGCAAAACCAGGCTGGCCCAGAGGACGGGCATCCTTCTCCACGTCTGGACGGAGTCGCGGGAGGCAGCAAACGCTGGTCCAGGGTTACGAGAGGATACCTCACCGCGTGTGCCTTTTCCCAGCCCCAGACTCAGGTTCAGTATCACTGGCAGCTTGCAGGTGGCCACTGTGGCGGTGTTATACCAGGGAAGCAGGTTACATACATCAGTGAGCTGGTTGTTAAACAGTTAGAAAGGTTTCCAAGGTGGCTCAGGGGTAAAGAATCTGCCTGCCAATGCAAGAGATGTGGGTTGGACCCCTGGTCGGGAACACCCTTAGAGAAGGAAATGATAACCCACTCTGGTATTCTTGCCTGGGAAATCCCATGGACAGGGCAGCCTGGTGGGCTACAATCCATGGAGTCGCAGAGTCAGACGCGACGGAGCACGCATACAGGTGGGTGGGTACGCCTACTTCTCAATCAGACGGGACTTGAAGCCATGCCTCAAGGCCTCTGGCTGCAGCAGGCCAATGTTCGAAGCTGATGGGTCAGCCCTGTCCACGACCACTGCCGTGGACCCAGCACTCAAAGCTTGGCTGACTTCATCCCACTAGAAAGATGACACAGGCCTGACCTGCTGAGACACAACGTCAAGAATCTGAAAGCCTGACCCTCTAGGGACCTTAAACAGTTTTCGGTGGCTGCCTTTCTAAACCGTAAGCTATAAAATATATACTACTGACCACTATCGTTTTAGGAGCTGCTCTTGGCCAAGTACAGAACGAAGTGCTTTGTGTAAGTTATTTCATCTCATTTCATTGTTGCCATAGCCTTATGAAACAATTTCCTCATTTTATAGTTCAGGAAGGTGAAGCTTAGGAGGTTCCCCAGCTTATCAGCAGCAGAGCTATGGTGTGAACCCAGATCTGTCCGATGCTAAAATGTGCTTCTTCCCAAGTCTACGTCTTTGCCGCTACACAGCATGCCTGTTATAAATCTTATTCTTCCTCTTTAAGAATACAACCAAATGGGACCTCCCTGGTGGTCCAGTGGTTAAGATTTCGCCTTCGAAATGCAGGGGGTGCAGGTTCATTCCCTGGTTGGGGAGCTAAGATTCTACATGTGCATACGTACTTAGTCACTCAGCTGCGTCCAACTCTGCAACCCTGTAGCCCCGCCCAGGGATTGAACCCACATGTCCTGAGTCTCCTGCACTGGTAGGTGGACTCTTCACCACTGAGCCACCTGGGAAACCAAGATCCCATATGACTTGCGGCCAAAGAACCAAAACGTAAAACACAAGCAATACTGTAACAAATGCAACAGACTTCAAGAAGGTTCACATCAAAAAAAAAAAATCTTAAAAAAAAAAAAATATATATATATACCCAAATGATATCAACTCTTAAGTGGGACCACCAAGTGGTCCAACTCTAAGTGGCCCAGCTCCCTGGGCCAGCAGGAGAGCACGTTCACCCTTCCCAAAGGCCAGCCCCTCCCCCCACAGGACACACTTCCTCTTCCCCCTCCTCTGGCCCAGCCGTTGTCCCTCCCCTCCTTCAACTTCTACTCAGAACTTACTTCCTCCTTGAAGCTTTCTGTCATTAACCCCACCCAGTGCTGATCACTTCGCCAGCTTTGCTGCTCCTCAAATACCGACACACTTACCCTCGATTCCTCTGCCTTGCTTTCACAACCGGAGTCCACTGGGCTCTTGTGCACTGAGCTGTGTCTTGTCCCCCCTCTTTTGTCTTTCCCCACAGGGTTTGGCAACAGGTGCACTCCACGAGGGCCTCTTGGGGTGGCCTCTGTTCTCTCTGTCTGTAGGTCTATGAGTGGCCTGCCTGGCCATCCACAGATCTCCCAACGATCTGGCCGAATGACCTGAGCATCCTCTGCATTCTGGTCAAAGGGGACAGTCAGGTAGAGTTTGGGCAGGAGGTCAGGAGAAGTAGCCCAGGCCTGTCAAGGTCACTCAAGGAGCTCTCCTGTCCAGCCTGAAACTTCTGAGGACTTCTTTTTTCGAACCTGGGCCAGACCAGGATTCAGTTTCCTCCGAGGACGTCTGAGGATCTCCTGTCAGGTCCTTCCTACTTCTTACCTTGAGTGGCAGGCTAACACTAACAAGGAGTCAGAGTTTCAGGCTGGGTTAGGGGAGGTGCTTTTCTGCTTAATCAGAGTGTCCCAAGAGGTGTGAACACACTGGTGAGTGTGAGTGGGTGTTAGCTGGGGACAAGGGGACTCAGGACTCGGGATGCAGGTACAGGTGGTTTCCCAGCTCCCGAGTGGACCCAGGATAGAGGCCGAACCTTGGGTTTTCTGGAGGAAGATGCCAGCAATGTGGTGGTCACAGCGGGTGTGATTTGCATCTGGGAAGCCAGACTGTTTCAAACAGCTCCTCCAAGGCAGACAGCCATTCCGACAGGCTCCCAGCCTGCGTGGAGTCCACCCTCCTTCAGAGGCCCCTCCTGCCTCGTCCCCCACTCCCCTGGGCCCGGGACATGCTGCAAGTCCTGCCTCAGTGCAGACCCCGTCGTGATCCCCACACCCTGGTGGCTAACATGTGAGCAGGCTCTCCTCCCGCACGGCCTGCCGCTTTTAGACTGGCACACACGGTTTTCACAAGACGGGTTTTTGTGGTTTGGTTTTTTTTTTTTTTTTTTCCCTTCATAAGTTTGCAGCTGCTAGTTTTGAAACCACCAGCCCTGAGGCAACTCAGTCAGAAAGAGAGCAAGAAGAGAAAAAGAAAAGAAAAGGAGGGCCAACACATAAAGGGAGGACAAGCTATCTTTCTATAAACCGGGCACTGCAGCAGCTAGGTCTGGGCTCAGGCTTGGCCTTGCTCTGCCAGCCCCGCAGGCTTCTCTTGGGACAGTCCCCTGGGGGCATGCACGCAGGATAGATTTGAGGAAGTGTGTCTGAACCCCCCGCCCCTGACTGCCTGTGATCACAGGTCATTGTGAGGGGCCAAGACGTGGGTTAAGATCTGAAGGGGACCGGCCAGCCCCCTGGTACTGCTTGAAGAGAGGAGAGGGTGTGGATACCGCATGCTGTGCAAGCCGGGATTGGAAGGGGAAAGAGGAGGAGGAAGGAACAGGGAGACCCTGATTGAGTTTCCCAGGAGGGGATGCTATTCAGGCCTATCTAGGGGGTTACTTTGCATATGCAAACTGAAGGATTTAGCTGAACACAGACTCCAGACCAGAAGAGCCAGAAATAAAGGAACCCAGAAACAACTACTCACTTTCAAGCCTTCCCATCCCCCCTCCCACATCCACCGGCGTTTGTGGCAGCTAATTATAGTTTTTGTCTAAACCAAACACCTCGAGTCACAGCCTGGAGTCATAGCCCTGGCTACTTGTACTGAGTGGCTTTGGGGAGTCCCCCATTTGCTCGCAATCGGATCTGAACCCCATAGTTCCCTCTGGGGTTAATAAATGCAGTTTTCCCGAAGGAAAGAGGGAGAGTCCTGGGGATAATTATCGGGGAAAGAAACGAGAAATGGTGGAATCTCCAAATCAGGCCTGAGTGGGGTTCTGGGGATCTCTGCCTCCATGAACCTCTGTGCTTCTTCCTCATCAATCGGGCATTAGTTGTTTGTGGACTTTTCCTCACTGTCTCCATTGCTCCTCCTGGATTTACTGGGGGTCCCTTGAGGGCTAGGAATACCCAGCACAGTGTACGCTTTGCTTGTAGTAGCTGCCCTATAAATGCATAGTTAATGGAATTGAATGAATATTGCTGATCTGACTCCCTTACAAAAACAAGTATTGATTTTCTTGTTGGCCACGACATAAAATTCAAATTCTCTAGAATCTGATATGAAAGTGATAGCTTTTGGGGTCAAGCCCAAGCTTCTTTCCAGCTTCCCTGCCCGCTGCCCTGTAAACGTGGCACACTTACTGACATCCTTCTCCCCTTCGTGCTCCCTCGTCCTGGAATACGTGTGTGTATGTGTACGCGTGCTCATGTCTGACTCTTTGCGACCCCATAGACTGTAGCCCGGCCAGGTTTGTCTATCCATGGGATTTCCCAGAAAGAATACTAGAATGCGTTGCCATTTCTTTCTCCACCGGATTTTCCCAACCCAGGGATCGAAACAGTGTCCTGGAATATCCTGCCAGGTAAATCCGAAGTCACTTAAAAAAGCCAGCTCCATCATGAGCTGCCCTCCACGAAGCCCTCCCCAACTCTCCCAGCTATTTCCAGCAGAGTTGGCTATTTCTTCAGTTGGTCTCTTGTGACATTTAGTACACAGCGTTGTGAAAGAAAGCACTCGCCTTCCTTCAGAGTCTGCCTGTGTCCATCAGGACACTGAATTTATCAAAGACAAGAACTATATCTTGCACATCACTGCATTCAAAATGCCGCACGGTGCTCAGTACATGTCTGATGATGAAACTAATAAAAGAAAAAATGGGCTCCATCCACCCCTTCCTTGCAAATCTCCAGCAGTCTTCCTGTACCCCTTCTCCTTCCTTCCTTCTCTTTCCCCCACCATGCCCCCTCCTGGTGCTCAGCACATAGATGGCACCAGGAACACAATTTTTTTATTTCCACTTCTGAAATATCTCTATCCTTGTGCACAAGCTCCACAGAATCACCCACAGCCACTGCTACTCACCACTGCTCACAGGCCACCAATGCTTGTAAAGACGTTGATTCCGGCCTTTTATTTTCCAATGCTGTGGACAGTCATGAAGATGAACCTTTCTGGATCACAACACACCTCCTCCAGGAAGCCCTCTTGCACTAGCCTGAACCCACATGGACTTTCCTTTTCTTCTGTTTTCTTTTTGGCTTATCCACATACACTGCCTGATCCCTCACTTGTTCCTCTGTTCCCTTTCATAGTCCCACTGTTACTTTGAACTTGTATGCAGTTCTCAGCAGATATGTTTTTATCCCGGTTCTTCAGAGACTTCCCCCACCATGGTTCACAATACCTAATACACGATCAAAATACAAAATAATGCTCCTGCATTGACTTTGTGCATTGACATTCACATTCCCTGGACTTATGGGTTTTCCCAAAGGAACTTTACCTGGTCCAACTAGCCACTGGTCAGGAAGCAGTAACCAGCAATATCTCAAAGACTATAAGTTCTGCGATGGAATAAATCTTCAATAACTGACTACCTTTTGCAAAGAGCCGACTCACTGGGAAAGATCCTGATGCTGGGAAAGATTGGGGGCAGGAGGAGGAGAGGGCGACAGAGGATGAGATGGTTGGATGGCATCACTGACTCAATGGGCATGAGCTTGAGCAGACTCCGAGAGATGGTGAGGGACAGAGAAGCCTGGAGCGCTGCCATCCAGGGGGTCACAAAGTCAGACACGACTTAGCGACTGAAGAAGGAACATCAACAACTCACACAGTTGCACTGTCATATGTAAAGCCACACTACTTAGTTCCTTGGTTCAAATATTGATAAAACTGTGAAATCTTGGCCAGCAGAGAAAGCGCTTCTCCCAGAAGCTTCATCAGGTACAGCTCTGCAAGGTGTGCTGGAGCCTGGGGGCCATAGAGAAGAGAGAGAATGCCCCAAATGAGTGCCACCTGTAGCCAGGTGGATCATGGGGCTTTCTGGAGTCTACACTCAACCAAACTGGTGTCGCTAGCCTGTTATGCTCCGGGTCTGAACATCCCCCTCCTGCACTCCCTTCTCTGGGTTGGGCTTCTCTAGCATCCTCGACATCATCTCCTGTCCTGCCCTCCCCGACGCCCTGTCAAAACTTGCCAGATTTGCCATATTCACAGGACCTTACTGAAGCTGGCTCAGACAGTCATGTCAATGAGTAAGTTGCATTTTGACATGAGCTTCCCAGGGCTCAAAGGAATCAGCTCATGGTGATCATTTCAGGCAGATGGGATGCTGGGGCTGGATCTTTCAGAGCATCCCAGCTAAGCTACCTGGGATACCCGCTTCTAACGCCAGCTGTGGACAAGGGAAAGGTCCCCCCACCTCATGCTACCTCCAAGACGATCAGGGAGTCTCCGACCTGAAGGCCACTTGGCAGGAGTTCAGTTTGGAAGGGTTCGAAAGGAGTCCCCCCCGACCCCCACCCCCAATAAATACCTAGTCTGAGTCATCTGATTTGGAACTCAGGGTTTGGAAAGTCACCCGAACGCCTCATTCCCAAATCTGACCTTCTGGAGAGTCTGGAGCTGGCAAGTTTCAGATTCGTTTGCGTCAACGTGTTGTTCGGTTGATGCAGCTGAGCATCTAAGCCCGTCTTCTTAGAAACAGGAAATCCCAGTGTGCCAAGAGTAAACAGATCCCAGCCCCCAAAGTTCGAGTTCATTTAGGAACTCTCTGACCACAAGGGTCTGTGGGGCTGTGTGCTCAAGCCAAGCTCCTTTCCTGCCTATAACTGATCTTACCCAAAGCAATGGTCTCTCTGCAGCTCAGCGACTGGAAGAGCTGTGTGTTCAGGAGAGGCTGGGGCTGGACTAAGGGCAGAATTCCACTGTCAAACCTAAGACAGGAGTATCAAGGGTCTTACTTGGGAGGTATCTCCCCCGAGGCTCCCACCATCGACTCTTCGACTCTAGTCGCTTCCCTTTATATTTTTCCATGAGAGCAGGGGTGTTAGCTGTTTTATCCTCCATCCCATCATTAGCCCTGCAATGTGCTGCGTGCCTGCTAGGTCACCTCAGTCGTGTCCGACTCTTTGTGACCCCGTGGATTGTAGCCCACCAGGCTCCTCTGTCCATGGGATTCTCCAGGCAAGAATACCAGAGTGGGTAGCCATGGCGTCCTCCAGGCAATCTTCCCGACCCAGGAATGGAACCTGTGTCCCTTATGTCTACTGCACNTGTCCGACTCTTTGTGACCCCGTGGATTGTAGCCCACCAGGCTCCTCTGTCCATGGGATTCTCCAGGCAAGAATACCAGAGTGGGTAGCCATGGCGTCCTCCAGGCAATCTTCCCGACCCAGGAATGGAACCTGTGTCCCTTATGTCTACTGCACTGGCAGGCAGGTTCCTTACCACTAGCGCCACCTGGGAAGTCCAATCCTGCAACAGGAGACACTAAATACCTATTAATGGAATGAATGAATGATTGACAAAGCAGACCATGCGAGTTCAGGCTTTGATGAAGAGCTTGGCTGACTCAACTCTGCAAGGTATCATGCCGGGATAAATGGCACAGCTGCTGGTCCTCTCAGAAAATTCTCCCTCACAGACTTGCCAGCACTCAGTTGGGAAGGACAGATTCTCTTGAAGCTGCCAGGAGGTTCCAGCTTCTCAAGGCTGGCCAAGTGAGCTCTGGTTCATGGGGGCTGGAAGAGAAGAAGGTCATCGGCTGGGTGGAGAGGGACAGGCAGGAGGTGGCCAGAGGGGTTCCTGCTGCAGAGAGGTCTGGCTCCCTCGCCAGACAAAGAGCTCTCAGAAATCTACCTCCCCCACCTCCAGCACACACGGGGTGGGCAGGGAGGCTTGGCCTCTTTCTGACAAGCAGACCGGCTGACCTTGCTGCTGGGAGGGCAGAGGTGTGGCAGACAGCCGCCGCCCCAGACGCCAAGTCGCTGAGCAGCCACTGCCGGGCCTGACGACGGAAGAGGCAGCTCTTCTGTTATTAGTGGCTGCTTTCCACGTCTGTGTAAGTCTAACAGCCTATGCAAAAACGAAGCCTTGTGGTAGCAGCAAACTCAGAGATGTAGGTGTCCTGGTGCTATCAGATTGGGCCCTGGACTGGCCTGCAAGTCCTCAATCCAGCCTCCCTCTGGGTGACCCAAAGGGGTGAACCCAGGCCCCTGTGTCTCCTGATTTCCGACTGAAGGGGGATCCTATAGCTGCTTCAACATCCCTTTTTCAGCACTTCATGTGAGATCATTTCTAAAGCCCATAAAAGATATTTTATTAAAATAGAAAAGAAAGAATTCTAGCCCTGTTGGGCTTCCCTAGTGGCTCAGACGGTAAAGAATCTGCCTGCAATGCCAGAGACCTCTGTTCGATCCCTGAGTCAGGAAGATCCCCTGGAGGAGGAAACGGTTACCCACTCCAGTATTCTTGCTTGGAATATCCCGTGGAGAGAGAGGAACCTGACAGGGTACAGTCCCTGGGGTCACAAAGAGTTGGACTCGACTGAGCCACTGACACTTTTCTAGCCCTGTTATAAAACACCGTCCCAGCTCAAGAAGTTGGAGAGTAGCAAGATGACACGTGCTGTCCCAAAACGCGGCACTTAAAACTCATGGAGGGTTTATCTGTCAGTCCACAAGACACAGTGACTGCCACAACGCCTGATGATACAGGGAGACAGCCATAATTAAATACAAAGAGAATACAAGGAGATTGCAAAACAATACGATTCTGGTTATACAAAAACCAGACATGGATGTCTATGTCTGCATGAAAAAGATTGGAAGGAAACGTACCCGAATATTAATACGTTGTTTTCTGGGTTGCTAGACTGCAGGAGCTTTGACATTTTCCCAGATTTTTCCATATTCTCTAAATTTTATACAAAGATAAGGTAGTACTTTGGAAATTGCTATTAAAAAAATACTTAAAAATAAGCAATAGATTTAATGAGTAAAAGAAAAATGTAAGCCAAAAAAACAGAGAAGCAAAGAAGCCACAGTCTATGCAGAAGGCTGCCCAGGGAATGGATTAGCAGCATAGGTGGGTTAATGCACCTCTCATTCTGGTCCCTGCCTCTTTGTGTGTCTCCTCTCCTTTCACACCTCCACCCAGCTCTGCTCCTTCCAGTCGATGCCTGGGCAGGGCTCCGCTTACACCTTGCTTTCCTACTGCACCCGCCAGCCTGGCATTCCTGCTAGCTTACTGCAGGAGAGCGAGAGACCCTAGAAGCAAAAGAGGATGTGATGAACATAACTCAGCTCCCAAAGTGCAAGGTAAGTCTCGCTTCTAGTTCTACGCCACCTGAGATTACTCCAGCCTCACAGAGTCTCATCCTTTCTGCATGCAGAGCCCTCGGTGCCTGTGTGTGAGGTGCCACTGGACAGTGAATCAGGGAGATTTCACTGACCTCTACATGCAGCTTCTGTCAGAAACTGGCTGCGCTAGATCCCAGGGGAACATATTAAGGGTAAAAGTAAGTATTAATAATACACCTGCGCACACACCTCTATTTAGTATGTGTGGGTGCAGAGATAAGTATGCAGCATACAGACATATATGCACACATCATATGCAAGTACATGAGCAAAGAGGGGAGAATTTCAGAGCACACACACACACACAGAATTCTGTCCTCACAACATTATGAAATGGTATATTTTCTTCATCCAACTGATGAAGAAACTAAGCATCCAAGAGGTTAAGTCATGGCCGGAAGTGGCAGGGGTACAATTTAAACACCGATCTCCCCAACCTGGACCCTTCATCAGAGGGCCCTTCCCCCTCCTCTATGGAAGTCCCGGCAGGCTGTTGTGGTCCTAGTGAGCCCAAAAGCTCCATAATTACCGGGTTGGACTTGGCCTCCAGAATAACCATGACAAAATTTGTGGAAATGTTCACAACAGCTCTTCACTTCCAGGTTCTGAGATCAGAAACGGAAGTTTCAAAATACCGAAAGTTCGTTTATGTTGAACATACTGCTTGGGCGAAAAGCAGGAAGTCCAAGAAAGCCTGATCTCATGAGATTTTTCAGCCCAATTTGGATCCACATCTGCACTTCTGGATTTTCCACTGAGTCCAACCTCAGCTGCTCTGCAGCTTCTCCCATTTCACTGACTCTTCACCTACGGGGGTACAGATAAATAACACAGTCTGTGGCCACTAACTAAGATTTATCCAGCAATCGGCCGGTGGCGAGGTGGTCAGCTGGGCCGGGCAGCAGGCAACAATTGAAATTTGAAAAATCTGCACATTTCTTTCTGTAAAGGTTTCTTAAAAACCAAACCAAAACAAACAAAAGCTCTAAACAATAAGTCATCCAAATAATGGCCTCTGTGCTTGTTTCCAGGTGCAGGAAACAAGTGGAAAGGAATCTTGCCACCTACTCCTTCCCGCAAACCTGGCCTCCCCATGGGTCAGACCCTGGCCGGGCTGGGAGAGGATGGGAAGGAAGTGGACCAATAGCGGGCCTGGGTCGCCAGCTTTGGGGGAGCCTCAGAAGATGGGAGGGTGGGGGTGGAGAATCATTTATGTATCCCATTTAGTTGATGGCAGGAACTGGGATTAGAATCTGGTGGATGGCTTCTGGCTGCCTCTCTTTCCAGCTGTATTACCTGCCTGGCCACCTCTCTGCATTCAGATGAGTTCACAGCATCACAGAGTTTCTAAGTGACTGGGTATAAAGTGCACGTTAGCTGTTATAGTGTTTTCAGAAGGGTGGTTACTACAGCTGATGCTATTTTTAATTGGAGTCCCCTTCCATTCCTGAGTTCCCTGGGCAAGTCAGTATTTACGAGGTTTTCCTGCCAGAGGATTTAGAGGGCCCAGGGACACCCCACTCCCACCATGCCCGCACCACCTTAGATGCCCCCACATCAACATCTGGAAGATTTCTGCAAAGCAAGAATCTGCAGCGCCCTGTGGTCTGGCTCTTCTACTCACAGACTGGAGCACGCTCGCTTGCAGTGCAGCTTTGAATCAGCCACACCCAGCTGAAACAGTCCAGGAGAAGGGCAGACCACACCTTGCAGACCCCTCCTTCACCCTCTTTTCACTCTGAGGAGCTCAGGCACACGTGGGTTCCTGCCTCGCCTTGTGAATCTGAGCACACTGTGCAAAGGAGGTGTAGCCTAGCAAACGTAGCCGCTGTGTGGCCTTGAGTGAATCACTGAACATCTCTGGGCCTCAGTCTCCCCCTCATAAAAGCTAATGACAACATCTGACTCGTGGGTGGCTGTGGGCCCAACAGGGACGTTTCTATAAAGCGCCAGGGCACACGTGGGCACAGGCACTTCCCGCCTGCCCTGTGGTCCAACCCTGCCCTTTGTGGGGGTAAACCCTGGGGGCCTAAATGTCTTAGAAGCAGGCCCTCTGAGCTCCAGAAGAACGGCCAGAATCTAGAAGCACAAGTTCTCAAATCTGCAGCGGGATTTCTTACACTTAACAGTCATGAAATAAATGTCCCCTTAGAGCAGAACCTTAAACGGGACGGCTCTTCCATCCGAGACGGCCTTCTGGGCATCGCTTCATCCTGACACAGGTCCTGCTCTGTTTCCTTGGCCACCCTGCAGGTGCACATGCTTTCCTGGGTACCTTGGCTGGGGTGCACTTGGAGCAAGCCCCCTAACCCACCCCATTGCTGGAAGCTGCAGCGGGAGGACACGGGGCCTTTCATGTGGCAGGGGCGGGCGTTTGTGCCCCGGAAGCCAAGCTGGTGGGCAGAGGCCACGGCCGCCGCCGCTTCCTCCCCACCTTGGAAAATTACACAGAGTGCCGCTCTGCCCACTGGCTGCCAGGAGATGCCCTGCTGGGTTCTGAAATGATCCCACCTCCTTAGATTGAAAAACAATAATGTGCCCGCAGTGGCCAGCTTGCCCTTTCCTCCCCCTCCTTCTCCCTGCCCTGGAAAAAGTACAGGATCTGTAAACAAGTCATTAGATTCGAGATCCTGCCCAATTTAGACCTTTGTCTCAGTTTTCTCCAGAGTAAACTCGTGGTCACACCCACCCAAACCAAGCAAAGCCCAAAAGGAATGCAGAGTCCTGTGGCCAGGCTAACCACAGCTGACCCCACCATGCCCAGGGCTCGGCGCGCTCCCGGGGCTGGGAGGGACCGAGGGAAGGCCCAGCACTGGCCTCCATCAGGGCCAGAGCCAGGCGCTCAGACGGGCCAACGGCTAAAGGCTCTGTCTCTGGGTTCAATTCCCCAAAGCAGTTTTTATTTTGCAAATGCCTCCCCAAACTGTCAGAAAACCAAAAGTCCGCCTCCTTTGAAGTCTGGCAAGAACCCCCCACCCCCACCCCAGATCAGCTTCTCTTTATTCCTGTACTTCCCGTACAGGCAGGCTTCTAGAAAACAGAGGTTGGAGAAAATGAAAGTCAATGCCAAATACTAACCAGACAGAAGAATAACTGCTTTTCCCCACAGCCCCCCACCCCCAGCTCTGGCATTACGGGCTGGGGGACTGGGCCCCTCTCCTGCCGCCGTAGATCTGTTTATTCTGCACTCCATAAAGGGAAACCAGGCCCTTCGCTGACATTTTGGCTTGGAGGGGGGTGGGGAGGGAAGGAGGTCCAGAATTTAAACTCAAAACCAGATCAGCTTCGCTAAATCTCCTAGTGCTTTTTTCTATGATTCCTCAATGGGCCACATTGTACGATTTGGGCTTTTAACTCTCCCAGCCTGCGCGCCCCCATCACTAACAGTCTGGCTCTGAGCTGCGACGAATGCCATAAACTGCAATGACCCCTTTTTGACTTCCAACCCCGCCGGTGCTCCCCAAATGAAATTAGGGAGCAGCAGGGACGCGAGGGGCTGGGCTGCTGCCCGCTCCCACCGCACTCCTGGCTTTTCTCTGCCTCTTGTGTCCCTGCGGCAGAGAAATCTGTGTCTCTGCCCCAAACCTGGCTCTCCTGAGTGGACCGGGGCTTCCTTTAAACAATGAAACAGGGAATTTCCTTTGTCCTGGAAATGTTCCGCTTGTCATCCATGTTATCCTTATCAGCAGACCGCAGTGCACGGAGCAGAGGCCCCTCCATGCTTGGGACCCAGGGGGTATCATTGCAAAATGTTTTCTTCGCTTTTTCCTCTGCCTCGAATTCAAAGCCTGACCTTTATGGGTGGAATTCAATCAGGTCATCGCTCAGATTCCCCAGCGGGGAAATAAAAGTAGCACAGGCAAATCCTATTGTTTCCATTTCAAGAAGGTTAGAAACACGTTCTCCCCCGTAGCATCCAACGAAACGGGATGGGGTGGGGGGGACAGAGGAGGTAATAAAAAGACCCTCAGAAACAGTTGAAGATCGTGGGAATAAAAGGTAGACTAGAATCCCCCACTCCCTACTATACAGTCTGTTCCTCAGCACTTCTTTTGCCAGTTTTCAGGCAGCTCATCTGTATTTGAACAAGTTCGGAAAATATTTTTCCCCTTAAACAACAGAAGAGCAGCACAGGCGCACCTTGCTTATTGGGCTTCGCAGATGTTGCTTTTTTTTTTTTTTCCCTTTGTAATTTATCTATCTATTTATTTATTTATTTACACGAACTCCCACTGAAGGTTTGTGGCCACCCTGTGTCAAGCACGTCTCTTTGTGCCATTTTTCCAATAGCGTTTTGTGTCTCTGTGTCACAGTGGCAATTTTCACAATATTTCAAACCGTTTCATCATTATCATATCTGTTATTGGGATCCGTGATCAGTGATCTTGGACGTTGCTTCTACAACTTGCTGAAGGCTCAGATCCTGGTTAGCATTTTTTAGCAATAAAATATTTTTTAATGAAGGGTTTCAGACGCAATACAGCTGCACACTTAATAAGGTATAAACGCAACTTTTCCTAAGAAAAACTGAGAAATATTGTGATGTGCTTTGCGCTGATGCTGGCTTTACTGCAGTGCCTGGAACTGAGTCACTGTCACCTCGGAGGTCTGCGCAAATAGTTAGGAAGAGGGGTGGAGGCATGTGGGAACGCCAGAAGGCCAAAGGAATTGCAAAAATCAGCTGCTAATGTTAACACTCTTGTACTCTGGGGCAGAAATAATTAATTGTATATGTTTAATCACTTAGCAACCCTGAGCCCTTATTCTGAAAAGTTCAAAACATTTCACATATGTAAGGAGTAGTCTCTGAAATCAGACAGATCCTATGAGTTGCATATACTCTGACAAGCAGCTTGGGTTTTCTGCACTTGGTTCTTCTTAGGTAAAGTCTAATGACAGCTGTAACCCACGGGTTGTGGTAGAAATGAAGAGCTAAAGTGCATTGAAGGGCTCAGGACAGTGCCTGGCTCATCTATAACTACTCAGTTCATATTATTATTAGTGTCATCATTATCTTTTTTTAGTTGCAGCATGCAAACTCTCAGTTGCAAATGCAGGATCTAGTGCCCTGACCAGGGATCAAACCTGGGTCCCCTGCACCGGGAGTGCTGAGTCTTGGCCACTGGACTAGCCGGGGAAGATCCCACCATCATTACTGACATTACTGAAACCTCCTGGAAAGTTGTTTTAAAGTAAATAAACAGGGAGAACACAGCCATCCAGAAAAGACCTTAAAAGCCAATCCCAGTTCTTAACCTCTGTAAAGTTTCAGACCAGACGGCTTTCTCTGAAATTCTAGCAAACACTCGATATAGACAGCACACGTCTTCAGCAGAGGTTTTTGTTTTCTTCTTTTTGTTTTTGATCTTACAAAATGCACTTACAGCCATTTTTATTACAACATCACTTCGAGGTAAAATTATCATTGGCAGAATCTCTTTGCTCTGAAGTTGAGGAAACCAAAGCATGAGGAGGTCCAGGACCTGTGAGGGCAGCTTACAGCGAGGCCGGTGAGCATGACTTCCAGAGCCCTGTGTGCCCAAGAGCAGCCTTACTCTTCCGGAAGGAGGTCTGCAAGGCTGAGAACAAGTCCAACCCATATGCTGTGGAAATCATCAACGATGGAAAAAAGCCTTAGAGAATCTCCCTGCCCTTGACATTTCTGGATGCACTGCATAGTCAAAACATATCAATCCTCCACTTAAATACACTTTTTTTAAAAAGTCTATCAACCAATACAAAGGAACTTTATGTGCTCAGTCAAATCCTACTCTGATCATGTCTTTGAAACCTCGAAAGTCATGGTCCTCTTGGGATATTCTTTACTCACTTTACTTGCCTTTACTGAAGAATATGGCTTATAGACCCACAGACAATGCCTAGAGGCACTAAATGTAGCAGAGCGGCAGGAAGGCAGCGTTTCATTCATTCATTCCACGAACACTTCTTGAAGGCCTGTTCTCCTTCATGCCTACTCGTGCTTATCATTCAGGGTTCAGCCTAAATGTCACTTCCTTGGGGAAACCTTTGACCTCTGAGACTGGTTAGGTCCCCATAGTACACTCTCCTGGAACACCTACTTCCTTTTTCACAGAACTCTTTGCCCTTATAACAACACACCCAGTATCTCTTTTCCCACCTTGACTACAATTTCTGTACCAAAAACTGCCTTGCCTGTCTTTTTTCTAACTACTGTATCCCAGGACCTGGCACACAGAAAGTGCTCAATAAATACACGACTATCTCTACCATATTTAAAATGGATAACCAACAAGGACCTACTGTGCAGCACAAGGAACTCTGCTCAATGTTATACGGCAGCCTGGATGAGAGGGGTGTTGGGGTGAGAATGGATACATGTATACATATGACTGAGTTCTCTGTTGTCCACCTAATACTATCATTACATTGTTAATTGGCTATATGCCAATATAAAATAAAAAGTTATAAAAAAAATAAATATGCAACTATGTGCTGGGAGCTGAGGTCTCAAAGACAAACTGGTGGGGTGTCTGCCCTCAAGAAGCTGACAGCAAACAGTGAAAACCCACACTTCAGTGCTTGCCATGACGTACCAGGAGTCACTGAACTATCACCATCACAGAATTATATTCTGCACACACATCCTTACTTTACTCCAGATGCAATCTGAAAAGAACAAGGATGGAAGATTTCAAACTGCAGAGATTTTTCTGAAAATGCATAAGCCATAGAAATACCAGACTCTTGATGGATTCTATACATAATGAGCATGAGATGATCTAAGACTTGAATTGGGCATTCACAGGTGCCGAAGAGTTGATTTGTACTTTCTCCTTTCTAGAGGGCAAGTGTAAGAAAGAAGCTGGACCACAGTGGTTCATCACCCATAAAACCATCATGTAGTTAGTTAGCCTGCAGGGAGCTCGGCTCTATTTTCTCTGTAACATCTGTCCATCTTGATTTTAAACAATTCAGCTCAGAAATGCACGCCAGTGATTCAGGGGTAGACACAGGATGAACCTTCTCAGTGATTCCAGTTGAAGACTTCCAAAGCAAAAGCCACCACAGCTCTGCTCATGAAGAGGCCTTAGGGGGACTTCCCTGGCAGTCCAGTGGTTAAGAATTCCAATGCAGGAGGTGTGGGTTCGATCCCTGGTCCAGGGAACTGAAGATCCCACAAGCTGTGGGGCAACTAAGCCTGCGAGCAACAAGAGAGCCCACACAGCCAAAAAAAAAAAAAAAAAAAAAAATCAGGCCTTAGGAAGGAAGTCAGATCTCCCCAGAGAAGAACTAGGTGTTTATTCCTCACGGTCATTCCAAAGCCACAGCAGGTAGAGCATGTCATATGATCGATTTTCCACAGGTCAGGGTCATGAAGGAGGGAGAGAAATTCCTCCATGCCTTGGACATATCAAGCGTGTGGGTCCCAGTAACTGAGAACAACACAAAGCAATGGAAGTCCAGGGAATAAGCGCTGGAGGGACACTGGGGTTCAAAGGCACCATTCTACCTACCCGTTTGCTAAATAAGCTGCTTTGCTCACATTTAAATTTAAGAAGAAATCTACTTACAATGAATTAAAGGGATCTTGGAACTCAGAAAGCCAAGTCTCTGTTAAAAGGATGGAATCTGCTGTCAGAGAAAATCATATTTTCATGGCAGGACAAAGCATTAGAACTGAAAATGACCTTAAAAACAATTGATCATCATGCCAGCATTTTACAAACGAGGAAAATGAAATCACCATGTTCTGGAGGATTCCCTGTGGCTGAGGTCATTTTCACTGTAAAGGTCTACAGGAAAAGCCCACACCTTTCTTTGACAAGCCTGATAAACATTTAATCATCTTTTGTGACTATCCCGGTGACAGATTTCGAGTGCACCCATTTTATGGATGGGAAAAGACAGCATTATACTCTTAAAGGCCAGTGTAGAATTGGCAATGAAGCCAAAATACTAGATGGTAGCCTTAGTTCCAGCCCCAGGCCAGCATTGGTAATATTTGGGTAAAGATGGATATCCACTTTTCCTTTGATTTTGCTTTAATGTCAGTCATAAGAATCAATGGAAATGTTAGTCTCTGTGTGGATCACACATTGCTGACTCAAAAATAATCCACATAAATACACTTTCCAGCTGAATTCAGATTTAAAGACCATTTTTGACCTGAAATATACAGACTTGCACGGTCTAATACAGGAGCCACTAGCCACACGTGAATTAAATGTAGATTAACTGGGAGGAAATGGAATGAAATTAAAAACTTACTTCTTTGCACCAGCCACATTTCAAGGCCTTAGAAGCTACCTCAATAGCTAGGTTAGTGGCTACTATAGTGGATGGTGTGGAATAAGGCATGTCCCTCCTTTGTAGAAAGTTCTACTGGACATCCCAGATGAAAACAGTTTGCTTAATCTTCCACTTTGCCTTTAAGATCAGGTTAAGAAAGCTGAGAAGTATTAATGAAGTTTCCCAAATCTCTTATCCTAAAAGTTATATGAGAACCACATCTCTCATGAGGTTGCCAATGCATCAGTCTTTTCTAAAAACAGATGTTTAAGCCTTCTACAGACCAGGAAAATATCACTCTCCCTTCCACTCACATAAATTTAAAACCAGAATGTTAGAGTTACTTGAAAAAGATTAGAACGTGTTAATTAGCTATTTCCAAATCTGTAACATCTTTAGGCAAGACATTGGACATAGGTAAGATGGTAGGATATTAAGTATACCTAGAAAACCTTTATACAATCTAACCTCCCAAAGACTGATACCACTGTCAAACAAAACGAATTTTCTGCAAGGCTGAGTTAATTTCCATGTGTGAGATGTTCTCCATAGTTTGAAATATGTATTTGAGATGCTCTCTAATCTCTTTACCTTTACTCTGGTTTCGGTGTAGAAAAAACACAGAATACTCCTTCAATACAGCCTACAGATCTTGGTGGTCATTTGCTTTCATGGAGAAAGAAGTGGTGGGGTTGATCTTAGCTGGATTGTGGTTCCTAAAGAACTAATAGATCAATGTCTGAGGAGCTCAGGGTCCACCCTGTGGACTCTGAAATCCCAATTCTGTTGGCTAAGAAGAAAGCCCTAATACCTAATTCATCATGTTCAGAAAAAGATGTCAGGAGAAGCTTTTTGTCAGAATCCTAAATGTCTGGATAAGCCTTTTAAAATGAAAAGAGCCAACTTCATTTTCCTTTTTTGTGTGTGTCTCATTATCACCTAGCTGCTTCAGTGTGGAAACAACCCGGGTAAACATTCTTTCCCTTCGTTCCACCTCTGGTCAAACAGTCATATTGGTTGTGTAGTGTAGCGCGGAGAGAGACAAGCTTTCCTAAAATGTTACTGATGCAGGCTGAGAACAAAGACACAGCTTGCCTGTTGAGTCTCCATGCCTGGGGGAAGAGCCACCATCATCTCTGCCTTCTGCTCCAGCAGAGGACCATCTTCAAAGTAGATGACTTCTTCCACACGGTCACCCCTTCACTCACACCTAAGTCAGGTTAAGCTTTCAGTTGCTTTCACACTTAAACCATCCCATCCCAAACCAATCCAGATTCCTTGATCAGGAGCGTTCAGTCCTACAGTTCCTCCTAGGTAGGAAGACTCTCCTTTTTGGAAGTGGAAGGTAAAGCAGAGCCTATGGAAGGACTGGAATGTCAGCTCCCTCTGAGTCAACCCGCTTCAGGCCTAGTCCTGCGTTCCCACAGGGACAGGGAGGAGACAGGAGGTGGTACAAGTGGTGGGGGCAGTGGTTGTTCACTAGATGAGCATCGAGAAACCATTCACAGGGGGAAGTGGTACAAGATACATGGCTTATATTCTAGGAGGGTTTTTGACTCTTTAAAGGCAGAGACAAAAGTTAAAAAACAAAACCTGAGTAGCATAGTTTGGACAAGGGAATTTTGTTTCACTGGTGTTTTCAGTTGGACACAACTCTTTATCAGCAGCACAAGCCTGGAATTCCTGAAGCTGCACTCACATCCTGCCATCGGGTTTTACGTAAAACCCCCATTGATGGGGATGGGAGTTTCACGAGGAGAACAATGGCCGGATATGAGGGAGGGGAGAGGAGGAATATGGGATGTTTGGTCTGTTCTGGTCCATTCGTAGGGGAGAGTGTCTCTACTGGCAAAGAGATATGAATAAATAACTGACGAATTTCACCAAATGCAAGTAAGTCTTGGGAACCATTAAAGTCAGAAAAAAGTAACCCATGGACTCCATTTAAGCAACACTTATTATCTGCTAGGGCTTCCCTAGTGGCTCAGATAGTAAAGAATCTGCCTATAATGCAGGAGACATGGGTTCCATCCTTGAGTCGGGAAGATAATCTGGAGAAGGGAATGGCAACCCACTTCACTATTATTGCCTGGAGAATTCCATGGACAGAGGAGCCTGTTATGTTCAAACATCCACCTGGATGAGAATAATAACTAAGATAATAATAACCAGCATTTACATTGCTGTTTACTCACTAAGTCATGTCTGACTCTTTGCAATCTCATGGACTGTAGCCCCCCAGGCTTCTCTGTCCATGGGATTTCCCAGACAAGAATACTGGAATGGGTTGCCATTTCCTTCTCCAGAGGATCTTCCCAACCCAGGGAACAAACCCACGTCTCCTGCTTGGCAGGCAGATTCTTTACCACTGAGCCCCCTGGGAAGCCCATAGCTCTTTACAAAGTGCTTTTTCTTCCACACTTATTTTGATTCTTATTATCATATGGCATTAGAAAACGTCCTATTACTTATGACTGGTCTTATTTTACAGATTAGAAGGGAGGAGATGAGAGAATATCTGGCCCAAGATTACACAGCTAATCAGCTGCTTTCAAACCTAGATTTTCACACTTTGAATTGCACAGGAGCCATTCTGCCAGCATCATGGTAATCTGCAAAACACTATAGCATCTCACTGCCCACCAGAATAAAGGTTTTTGTCACCTTTCTCAGCCAAGAAGCCCCACACCGCATCCCCACATGACACTGTGTGAACACGAAGTCACACTGTCTAACTCCAGCTTAATAGGGCTAACCAGCCCATAACAATAAAGAGAGAAGAATAAGTTGCCCAAATAAGACTCAGAATTGGAAATGATGTTTGCTTTACAATTGACAACAAGAAGCACTGTGTAAGGAGTCGCTGAGTTGCTTGGCAAATGGCAGTAATTAATTAATGCTTTTCTTCAAGAAATTCAAACCAATCTAGCAAGCCAGATTTTCACCAAAGTCAAGAGAGAAGAAGACTGACTATTCCTCTTCTTCATCCTTTCGGGTGGATGGAGAAGAGAAGTTAAGAAAGGGGGAGAAACTTGTCCAGTCTCACCCAACCAGCCAAAGGCAAAGCCAGGAGCAGAAATCAGATTACCAGATGTCCTGTGCCCTCGTCAGCACTTCAAAGGGACCGGTACACAGGCAGAGCTTGGGACTGCTTCCACAGGTCCCAGGGGGCCTGCTGCGTTGGTCTCTTTTGCATTTAGTGCAGAGGTGTGTGCAGGTAGGTTCATCATCAAGGCTTTTTATCAAGTATGAAGAAGGAGGCGAGGGACGCATTTGCTGTCACTGCAGACAACGGACTGCCTCCAATCAGAGGGACCAGCATTAGCATTGGAAGACCAGTCCACCTGGTCCATCTCTGATGAGACTGACCGTCCCACAGATAGCCTGTTGATGCTGACTGGCTGCATTAAGAGGGACTCCTGTGTTTTCAGTAACATGCCCCTGACCATTCCGGAAGAACTGAGCTCAGAGCACCCTGCCCTCCGAGCAGTGGGGACACCAAGTTGTCCACCTTCCATCATATTCCTTATTTTCCCATAAAAGTCACCTTCACCAAGGCATCTGGCTCATAAATATTTTCGTTTTGTGCACATACAGTAAACGTTCTCTCCTGTTTCCAATTATTTTGAACAATTAAGCATGCAAATGCCTGAGCAATATTTATTAAACTTCTGTGGACTTTGAGGAGGAGAAAGAAAAAAAAAAAAGATCAACCAACAAGAATCTGAATCATCAAAGCACTCTTACAAACCAGCATTTTGAGCCTTTAATTGGAAGTGAATCAAAAACAGGCATGTGAAATTTTCCATGAAATACACACAGGATCTAAATAGTTTTTTAAAAAGGTGCTCTGGGTGGAACAGAATCTAGGTCCTGCCCAGTCCAAACTGATGAGAAGAAATGATTAATTTCAAGGTGATTCAAACCCAGCCCCACTGACTGATCGTGGCTTGCCTGTAACACCTTGCAGGGCAAACTCTGAGAAGGCAGAGAAGGAGGACTGCGATTTCCCTTTACAACAGTACAGATCAGAAAGTAGATAGGGAACCACAGATCTGCAGAACCAAGGACTTTAGAGGCCCCGGTGCCCAGAGCGGCAAGTCCACATGCCTCAATGCCTCTTCCATGAGGCACCCTGGGAAAATTCTCTGCACACCAAATTTCCTGAAGCACGTTTCCAGACAAGCAGTCTGCCCCTTTTCTCTCCTCCTTCTTGAAAAGTGCAGAAAGTACAGGTGTCCCTCGAGTCCTTGACCTCAAAAGAAGTCCTGTGTTGCAGCAAAGACTCTATTTGATCAAGACTGGTTATACCTGTTGCCCCCAGTATGCCCTTATTTGGTAGAGAAAACTAAGGTCAGTAGAATCTGCCCCTTCTTTCCAAGGGTTCCTCATCCCTATATGCAACTGATCGCGGACATGTTATAATAGTTATTTCTGATCTGTGGTGGGTTGAATCTGCCGAATGGAGAAGCTGAGGATATGGACAGCAAAGTGTAAGGGACTTGAGCATCTGCTGATTTTGGAATCCTGGAGCCAATGCACAGGGTGGTACCAGAGGTGGATGGTACGTATATGGTTTTCTACAGATAGCATTCTGGGGACTGAGGGAAGTAATGCACGGGTCTTTGTTCTCTAAGATTCCTGCCTGGTCACAGACTTAGGTACAGGGCTGGTGGCAGAGCTGGGAAAACAAAGATCTCATGTTTTTCTGTATCAGTGCAGAAAGGTTAGCCCTTTTCTCCTGGCATCCTCAACGCAGGTTATTTGAGGCTTAGTATCCTCACTGAGCCCTTACCTACCCTCACACGTTCACCACACACCATATAGTTTCTGAGTGACTTTCCTCTCTGAGATCACCCCTTTTCAAAGCATTTACATCTAGAAATGATTACACTGAGGACTGGGTTGGGAAAAATCAATATGAATTATCCATGATAATTCCCGTTGTCTGAAAAATACATCTTTTGCCAGGGGAGCTACATTGCCGTTTCAACTGTTTTCCATTTCAAGTCAGTGATCTTTGTAAAGAGAAAGGCTGCATTTGAGTGGCTGCATGACTGCTTAGATGGCTCAGCGGTTCCTATGGAAAGTGCCCTGTTTGATCCCACAGGAGAATTATACAATGGCCAGGAAGTAAGACTGAAAGGCAAAGAAAGCAGGTTCACCTGTGGATGTGATGAGGCTTGATATCTTTACTTGTAGAAACACTCTTATCGTGAAATGTGGGCTTTGGGGAATGGATACCTGCATTCTGCTGTCCAGTTCTCATCTTTAGACACATCACACCTTGAAACCTAGACACTTCTTTGGTATGACGGCCTCTTGTCTTCTAACAATCTCAGGGGTGGGTACTCAGTTAGCAACGTGCGATGTCTGCCTTGGGCAATATGACAAATGCAAGCAGCGTTTTTTAACTTGGCTGTTTTGTGCAGCCTGTGGGATCTGAGTTCCCTGACCAAGGATAGAACTGGGGCCTGTGCCTTGGAAGCACAGAGTCTTAGCCACTGGATCACCAGGACATCCCCAGGCAGCTGTCTTAGTAGTGTTCTCAAAGTTATGACCAACCTAGATAGCACATTCAAAAGCAGAGACATTACTTTGTCAACAAAGGTCCATCTAGTCAAGGCTATGGTTTTTCCAGTGGTCACGTATGGATGTGAGAGTTGGACTGTGAAGAAAGTTGAGCGCCAAAGAATTCATGCTTTTGAACTGTGGTGTTGGAGAAGACTCTTGAGAGTCCCTTGGACTGCAAGGAGATCCAACCAGTCCATTCTAAAGGAGATCAGTCCTGGGTGTTCAGTGGAAGGACTGATGTTAAGCTGAAACTCCAATACTTTGGCCACCTCATGCGAAGAGTTGACTTATTGGAAAAGACTCTGATGCTGGGAGGGATTGGGGGCAGAAGGAGAAGGGGACGACAGAGGATGAGATGGCTGGATGGCATCATCAACTCGATGGACGTGAGTCTGAGTGAACTCCGGGAGTTAGTGATGGACAGGGAGGCCCGGAGTGCTGTGATTCGTGGGATCGCAGAGTTGGACAAGACTGAACGACTGAACTGAACTGAACTGCTTACCGGGAACTAAGCTAAAGCCCTTTCAGAAATAAGGTGTAGAGTAGGAAGTAAAACCAAGTGGTAATGGGTAATATGGAGTCCTCTAAGCAAAAGAGGAAAGAAACGCCTTTATTCCAATTTCTGGAATTTCCTCTTCAGTTAACACCAGTGATCCTTGGGATACAATTTAAAGTTTCTTTTCTTATATGCATGTTTCTAGAGTTAGAACTTCAAACAAAGATAAGCTGACATCTTTAAATAAGAGTTTCTTTGCTGATGGATTATGTTGAATTAGGGTGGCAAAAACGTAAACCCTATACACAGAGGCCTTCATGTGACTCCTGGAGGTATACGTGTGTATGGTGTGGAGGAGGTGCTCAGGCAGCCTTAAGGAGGAGAATGGGTTAATTTTCCCTCTTGGAGTGAAATCAAACTACAACTACGATGAGTTCGAGTGCCTCCTTGACCCCTGAGAGTTGCACCCGAGGTCCACGTGACGACATACACAGGGCGGGGGGCACGCCGGAGGGGGTAAAAAACCCAAAGCCAAGCACACATCCTCCACGTTGAGAATAAAAATTTTTAAATAATAGGTTCTTCAGTGCTAAATGATGTTTGGTTCCAAGGATCCTTGGAGCTATGGTTTTCTTTGTTCTGCTAAAGGAAAAAGGAAATACATCAGGAAGCTGGGCCAGTCCACAGGAAGTCTCACTTGAGCTGATAAAAGGAATTGATGTGAGGTGGCTGGGGATGCAGTTATAAGTCAATCAGCCTTGAAATAACAAGAAATGCTGCTCGGGAGAAACTGGAGCCTGAAGTTAGCCTTTCTTGACGACTCCCTTTTAACCTTGCAAAATGTCCCCTTCTTTGTCTTTCGTAGAAACACATGCCCCCATCAGATTTTTTTTTTAAGTGTGTGTAATTTATGTGTGTGTGTGTAAGTGAAAGAGAATGAAAAAGATAGCCAGAGTTAGAGCCAGAGAGGAGAAGAGAACACATAAAATTGTCTAAGAGGAAGCATCATTGAGTCAAAGAATATGCTATTCTCTACTGAGCTACAAGAGCTTTTTTTTTTTTTTTTTAACATCAAATCATCTTGATAGCTCGTAGAGGGTGGGACGATCTGAGAGAGTGGCACTGACATATAGGCACCACCATGTCTAAGATGGAGAGCTAGTGGGAGCCTGCTATACACCACAGGGAGCTCAGCTTGTGCTCTCTGAGGACCTTGAGGGGTGGGTTGGGAGCGGGTTGGAGGGAGGCTCAAGAGGGAGGAGATACATGTACACATATAGCTGATTCAGTTGTCGTACAGCAAAAACTAACACAACATTGTAAGCAACTAAACTCCAAGAAAAACAAATTTAAAAAGTAAAATAGAACCTATCGGTTTCCCCTTCCTTTGCCTGCCTGCTACCCAGTCCATCTGCCAGCAGAGTCAGGCAGGACTCTTAGCCTGGGGAACAGAGGGCTGAAGCCGTCTTAAGGACAGGATGTGGAGGATAGGGTGAGGCCACAGGCTCATCTAGAGCAGAGAGGGTCACCTAGACAAACACTACTGCCTGCGTGCTCAGTTGCGTCCAGTTCTTTGGGACCCCATGGACGATAGCCCACCAGGCTCCTCTGTCCAAGGGATTTCTCAGGCAAAAAAACTGCAGTGGGTTGCCATTTCCTTCTCCAGGGGACCTTCCGGACCCAGGAATCGAACCCATGTATCCTGCATTGGCAGGTGGATTCTTTACCAGTGAGCCACTTGGGAAGCCCACCCCACCTGCAAGTCCTCCATAGATGGTCTTAGTTTGGAGCCTCAGTTTTATGGATGTGCATGTGTCAAACTGGCAACGGATCACAGAGGCTAAACTCTATGAACTTCAGAGGCAAACAGGATAAGCTTCAAATCACTGCCTTTCCACTTTCTGTCCTCTTGGCCTTGGATGTTACTTCACCTCTCCAAAACGAAAACAGTACATACAGCATAGGGTCGTTACAAGGATCAAAAGAGACTATGTCCTAGAGACCAGACTTGCGGTTGCCAAGCGGAGGGATGGTTTGGGAGTTTGGGATTAGCAGATGCAAATTATTACACAGAGAATGGATAAACAAGGTCCTATTGTATAGCACAGGGAACTATATTCGATATCCTGTGATAGACCAAAATGGAGAATATGAAAAAGCATGTACATATATGTATAACTGAATCACTTTGCTGTACAGCAGAAATGAACTAGCCTTGCATAAAATAAATTTTTTTTTAAAGTGAGCATGCCCATAAAGGCAAAAGCAGCTATTGGTACCCAGTCAGAGCTCGATAAATTGCTCCTTCTCTCCCTTCTTTTGATCGTCTGCCCTCCATACTGTTCCCCTCAGGTGGAAAGTGAGTGTGTCTGTTACTCTCAGGTGAGGAGTAGTAAAAGAAAGGCCTTAGTAAGGGCCACTGAGGCTCATGCAAAATGGTGGGGGATATGGTTTCAAATTGAATTGGGGCTTTTCGGGGTTGACTGTGTTTGCCCAAAGCCTAGCACCATTCACTTCCTGTTTTAAGAAGAAAAGAAGAAAAAAAAAAAAAAGCCTCCCAGAAAACTCATTAAGAGGCTCAAAATCCTTCCTGGACATCAAATATGTCCTCAAAAAAAAATTTTTTTTAAGAGTTAAGTGTAAATGAATCAAAACCAGACGAATTCAATTTCCCTTCAATTAAACAGAATTTTTTTTTTAATCCAAGGAAAAGGCACTTGGGACCAAATGTGTTTTGAGTTTTAAATGAGACCAAATTTTGGGAAAGAGCGTCTAAGACCCCAAAACAGAGTCAGGCCCTATTCTTCGTTTACATTAATGCAAAGGGATTAACACAGCTCCAGTGTTGCCTGGTAATAAAAACACCAGCTCCCGGAAATTCAAGAAGGCCCTCGTGAGACCCAACCCCTCCCTGCCCAGCCTCCAACCAGCTCCCAGATCATTCTATGAATTATCCTTGGATTTTTTTAATCCAAGGAAAAGGCACTTGGGACCAAATGTGTTTTGAGTTTTAAATGAGACCAAATTTTGGGAAAGAGCGTCTAAGACCTCAAAACAGAGTCAGGCCCTATTCTTCGTTTACATTAATGCAAAGGGATTAACACAGCTCCAGTGTTGCCTGGTAATAAAAACACCAGCTCCCGGAAATTCAGGAAGGCCCTCGTGAGACCCAACCCCTCCCTGCCCAGCCTCCAACCAGCTCCCAGATCATTCTATGAATTATCCTTGGATTATGAAGAAGAACCACATGAGCTAGACAGAACTTCTGTGAGAACTTCAGTCATCCAAGCCCTCAAATAAGAAATCCTTTTAAAGTCTGCCTGGGATTAGAGTCTTATAAACATAGGAGGTGAAAGGAACTTTTGAAATCATATCTTCATTTTATACATGAGAAAACCTTTAACACGAGGAAATTTACACAAATACTGATGCAGGGAAATGACTTGTCTAAGATCCCAGAACTCCTCTGGGGTAGAGCTGGGGCTAGAATTCAGGTCCCCAGATCTTGGCTAGACAGTTTTTTTTTTTTGTATTTTACTGCAAAATAGAATCCCAGAGTCTCTGAGAGGAACACACTGGGGACAGAATGATAAGTGCTCAGCTTATTCTTTTTTACAAATCTATTTCTAGTCCCTCTTTTACTTCAGTTTTTAAAAGGATAAGAGTAATATATACTAGTGATTTTAAAAGTCAAATACTGCATGTTTATAGCGTGAAAAGTAGAAGTCCTGCCCATAAGTAGCCACTGTTAAAATGAAAACACACACACACACACATCTATCTATTATAATTATTTATGCATAGACAACTTCTGGAAAAGTATATCCATAAATAAACAAATAAAATTTTCATCTTTTTTTACAGAAATGGAACCACACATTTTGTAATGTGTTTTTTTCCATGTATTAATATATTTTGGAGAATTTTCTAAGTCAGTTTGTATACACAATTTATTTTATTCCACTTAACGACTACATGATGTTTTTTTTACCTGAGTCTTCTAGTACCCTATTGATGGATATTTAGAGTTTTCCCATTTTTTGCCCTTACCAACAATGCTACAAAAGACATCTTGTACATTTGTCTCTGGTATTTGACTGAATATTTCTGATAAATTTTTAGAATTGGAATTATCATCAAATTTGTATATAACATCTCAATAAATGTTTCCAAATTGCCTCCCAGAGTGAGTGTACCAAGTTAGAGTCCCACTAGCAGAAATAGTGAGAGACATTTCCCTTTACTCTTTCTACCACAAGGCAACAGTAAGCTGTTTTCATCTTTGCTATCCTCATAGGTGATAAATGTTGGAATTTCATTAATTTCATTTGAATATATAGATGTCAGATTTTTTTCATATGCTTTCTGACCATTTATATATTTTTTTCTAGCATTTATTTATAGCATTTCTGGTTTATTTTTCTGCCATGTGGTCTACCTTTTTCTTATTTATTTGTAAACAGTCCTTATTATTATTTTCAATTGACTTTTACTGGAGTATGATTGCTTTACAGTGTTGTCTTAATTTCTGTTGTTGTGTCGTAGGTAAGTCATGTCCGACTCTTGGCGACTTCACAGACGACAGCCTGCCAGGCTCCTCTGTCCATGGGATTTCCCAGGCAAGAATACTGGAGTGGGTCGCCATTTCCTTCTCCAGGGGCTCCTCCTGACCCAGGGATCGAAACTGAGTCTCCTGCATTGGCAGACAGATTCTTTACCACTGAGCCACTCGGGAAGCCCTGTATCAGTTTAAATATATACACACACATATGTTCCCCGCTTTTTTGCATTTCCTTTCCATTCAGGTCAGCACAGTGCTTGAGCTGAGTTCCCTCTGCTATACAGTCGGTTCTCATTAGTTAACGTGTTTTATACACAGTGTCAATAATGTATATATGTCAATCCCAATCTCCCAGTTCATCCCATCCCACTTCCCCTTTGGTATGTTTGATCTCTATGTCTGTGTCTCTATTTCTGCTTTGTAAATAAGATCATCTATACCATTTTTCTAGATTCCACATAATCTTTGTGTTTTAAGACACGTGCCCCCTGCTTGATGGATGGGAAATAGTCTTTCTCGGTTTCTCATTTGTCTTTTCACTTTACTTACGGTATTTTTCTTGATGTCAATATACAAAAGGAGGAACTAGAGCTGACAAAGGGAGAATAATAAGAAAGAGTTTCCTTGGCTAAAACCCTGGATTTCCAAAAATGTCCATTCCAGGACTAGTATCACCCAGAGTAAAAGGGCAATTAAAAGATTATAGGCTGGGTGTTACCCTTGGGAAAATGTGCCTACACTTCCTTGTAATACAAAGTCATGGATAAAGAGGCCCCTAGTGAGTACTGCTTCTTTTGGAAACTTTAAAATCAGTGAGCAGAGAAACCTCTACCCTCTAGATGCCTAGAAGAAGCAGTAAAGACATCCGGCTCTTGTCCGTTTATGTAAAGCTTTGTGCCTGGCAATAGTTTTCAGTGTTTAGTTGAATGAGTAAATGCATGAATAAGAATTAAGCGCTAAATCCCTAAAGACGAACTCTTCAGGCATAAGAATTTCAACCTAGGGAACTTCTCTGGTGGTCCGGTGGCTAAGATTCCATGGTCCCAGTGCAGGGGGCCTTGGTTTGATCCCCAGTCAGGGAACTAGATTCCACAAGCTGCAACTAAGAGTTTGCAAGCCACAAGGAAAGATCCTGCATGCGGCAACTAAGACCCAGCACAGTCAAAGCCACAAAAATTTAAAAAACAATTCCCTCTAAATACATGCATCGATATACATTGTCATAGCACCGACAGCTCACAAACTGGGTGATTTTATAATATCAACCTGTTTGTTTTCACGCCTTCTACAATACTGCAAAACTGTTCACTCTCAGATTCCTTCTCAAGGAAAATCAATGAATTCCCATACATGAGACCTAAAAAGTCTCCTTTTGGATCGTTGGATCGTTAGATTCCAGTAGACACCTGAAACCCACGGCTGTCTAGAAATGCAGAGTGGAAGCCCCCACGGCACCTGTAACACTGATCACCTGCACGTGCACACTGGGGTGTGACACACGGTCTTTCATTCCCAGGGACACATGGCTCCGACTGAGAAAATGGGCCCTGCGGTGGGGAATGCATTTCACATTTCAAGTCTGCATTCTCTTGGAAGTGAAAACTTACATACTCTGGAATTTTGATCATGACCTAAACGGTAGGCACATTGGTCCCCAAAGAGGGAAAATACCTCAAATATTCAGCATTTTGGTTCATTTTTGTGGGTAGGAGCCATCTTGAAGCTGTTGTGAAGTAGATCTGAAGGATCTGAAAAGGCGTCTGAGCACCTGATTTCTGGTCATCCCTGGAAAGATAGTGATGTCACCTTGGTTTTGGTTTGCGTGGGTGAAATGTCAGTATTTCTAAGTGAGATGATGGCCCGGCCATTCATTTTCCCTATGAAAGTATGTCAGATCTGTCTGAATTTCCATAGAAATTGGATTTGCGTTTCAGGAAACAGCTTTTCCTTTTGTCTCTTCTCATTTACTATCTGCTGACTCATTCTAAAAAGGAACTAAGTTGGTAGCCCAGAATGGATGGCCTGGTTGAAAAGACAGCTTGTGGTGAAGTCTCTAGAACACCGTGAAAGAAGACGCAATCAGAGACGGGAAGGAGAATCATATTTTTATCGGATCTGGTGAAATAGAGTTTCTCCTCTCTGCCTTGACTCCGTATTTAATAAACAAACAGCTGACAACATAGTCTGGTGGCCTGAATCTATGACTGGTTGTCTAATCCTTTCTGTTGCTTAATTCTTGCGGCCTCTGATAAGTGATAGAGCCACTTCCAACTCCATTTCTTTTTCGTTTTCCATCTCCTAAGGAGCAGGATGAGACTAGGATGAGATCCCATTACTGACAAATTTTTACAATTATATAGATCAGCCCTCTATTAAAAATTTTGTGATTCCTCCTTTCCACGTGTTTTGCAAGACCCAAGTTCTCTCTTACAGTATTTAAGATCGTCCATAATCTATTCCATCCAATATTTCCACTTTTACCTTCTCCTTCATATGCCCCACCCCCACAGTACTCTACTTTCCTAGAAAGCCCTTGACCCATATCTTCCTGTGCAAATCCTACCCATCTTTCAAAGTCAAGGTCTACCTGGGCCAAGAGGCACTGCGGCTGGTGTGAAGAAAAACAAACAAGCATTCTGGAAACAGAAACACACTGGGCTTGAAAACCAAGTATGTCACCTACTCGCTGTCATCTTAAGGTCACTTCACCTCTCTGAACTTTCATTTCTCCCTGATAAAACAGAGATGTGATGAGACTACCTCCCAAAGGGTTGCTGTGAACATCAAATGCAAGGATGAATGTGAAAACGCTTTGTAAACAGAACGGGGTAAACACATGACTACTTCTGTCTTTTCTGCGTCTCCCCAGTTGGAACTGCTCTTTCCTTCTTCTACTGCACACACACTACAGCATTCTGCTGGGTGTGCATGCACACACACACACACACACACAGCTTCTCCTCCTGCTGTGTCTCCAGGGCGGGAGCCCTTTTGCCACTAGCCTGGTGTCTTGATAGCATTTAGTACCTAGTTCAGCCCCTGCCTAACAGCCACGCAGCAGACCTCCTGACCTGCATTAATACAGGTGGCATCAGCTTATGATGCCCATGAGACCAAGGTGACATGTTCCCATAAGACCAGTTCACTCTGTGCAGAAGGGTTAGTCCATAGACTGTCTAATTCTGTCAAATGTCCAAGACAGCTGTCAAGATGTCCCTAAGGGTGACAATGTGGGGATAGACAAATCCCATCCATTGCTTCTGGGGGAATATCTCAAAGTCTGGGCCATTGACGTTGGGTCTATCAGGTCAGTAGAAAAAGTAGAGTGACATCATTTAGCAAAACCGTCCCACTGTTTTGCTTTCCTGTGAATGGGAAATACAGATGAACATCAAATGCATCCCATGAATGGGATGAACACTATAGATAAATATCATTGAAGCAACAGAAAATGAAACAGGGTATAGTTTTCTGCAGAGAGAAAGACACCTGCATAGCTCTGAGATTTCAAAAAAACCTATTATGGCTGGTTGAAGATTTTGTGAGACTGTGTGTGTGTGTGTGTGTATGTGTAGATAGAGGCCAATGTCCTGTAGTCTTCTCCATTTGTCACAAAGCAACAAACAAAAGACTTAGAAAAACTGTTTCAAGATAGGCCAAAAAAGAAAGACTTGTTACTCAAAACAAAACAGAAACATTATTCTCTACCTACATAATGCAACTGTTTGTCTCAAATAAATGAAAATAGTAGATGTTTTTCCTTCCAACCTTAAATAGTTAGGTCCTAATCTGAAAATCTTTTTATCAAGCTTCAGGCAGGATAATACTTTTCCCAAGAAGACAGGGACCTTGCTGAGGGCCTGAGTGTTGACTTTCAACATAGGGGTATTTTCTGACATTTGAGGGATGATAAAGGCCTCAGACCATTAGAAATCCAGCCTGGTGGTTCATCATCATAAAAAATTTTCCAACTTTTTTCTTTTGCTGGGGCAACTCAATGCTAACATTTGTCTAATGTTGCATTTCTTTAAAAAAAAAAAAAAATTTGGTTTAAATTAACCACTTTTTAAAGCCAGTGCCAAGTTAACTATTTGACCCCAAATAAAAAGAGATATTGAAATTCTAAATCTTATATAATGCAGCTGTTATTAAAGACCTACTTACTACACAGACTAGAAGGTAGACCCTTAAGATACGTTCTAATGCATCTGAATACATTCTATTTCAACAGTCAAATATTCAATTATTAAAAGAACTGAAATAGTAATTCAGCCCACCTGTCCCTGGTCTATAAAGGGGTCTATTTGCTATTTAAGTAAAATACTCTTATTTCTTTTTGCGGAGATCTTGTTTGTCTACAGAAAGAGGAGGATTTGTTTTGGAGAACAGTTATATAAAAATCCTATACAAACACTTGAGATTTTTTCTGAAGTATGGAAATACATTTCTATTAAATAAGAGAAATAGTCTTTAGGCTAAACTGTCAGCTTCTTCAAGATTTTTTTAATGGCTTATTTGCCTCTGTCTCTCTTTCTCACACATACACACCACTTCCAGGGTGCTACAATTCATTATAATGTAATGAGAGCAAATGAAATAGTCCTAGTAAGTGGAAAGAACACTGGCCTGAGGGTAAGGACCCTGCATTCTCACCCTGACTCTGTCACTAGTCAGCTGTGTGATCTTGGATAATTCAGCAAACACCTCTGGGCCTCAGTTTCCCTCCCATAAAACAAGGATATGGAGCTAAGTAACCACTAAAGCGCTAAAGTTGCAGTCCTGAAAGCCTTAAGTGGAACAGTGGCAGATGTGGGAGGAAGCTTTTTTGGTAGAAATTATTCAGGAACAAAACAGGATTCACCGCTTGGTGACTCCCCAGGGGAGGCAATTCTCTGTGGTCACCAGACAGAGACATAGATGGTTGTGCCCTGAGTTTGCGTGAGTGCAAGTGCTATGAAGGTTAATTAAAGGCGCAGGTGGGGGAACGGTTCAATCCCAGAGTGAAGGCAGTGTCCATCTTTAAGGACAGAAGTAAAGTCTTTGTTCCCAGGGACCCCTCACTCTGCTGCTTTCTTCCAGCGGGCCCATCCTGAAGTTTTCCAACTGGACACACAGTGTCCGTGGTGACTTGCCGCCTGGGCCAGTATGGATTATGGACTCTGATGGTTTTCAAAGCCCAGCTGACACTTCAGCGCTCCTTTCCCATTTTGTTCTGCCCACACATACTGTTGTGTGCTGCGGTGGTTTCCCAAAGTAAATGATGAAAACTGACTGTATTTCTGCTCACCTGGGACTCTGTTGGAAGCACCCTCCTGACCATCCTGGCTATCTAACCACATCCCTGACTATTCCCTAATCCGCTTTACTGTTCTTCAGAAGACGTATCAGGTTGGACACACAATTATTTATGTATATGTCTGTCTCCTCCGCCAGAGCATAACTTCCAGCAAGGTTTTGATTCCTATCTTGGTGGCTCAGACAGTAAAGAATCTGCCCGCAATGCAAGAGATGCAAGTTCAATCCCTGGGTCAGGAAGATCCCCTGGAAGAGGGCACGGCAACTCACTTCAGTATTCTTGTCTGCAGAATCCCACAGACAGAGGAGCCTGGCGGGCTTCAGTCTATAGGGTCGCAAAGAATCAAGACATGACTGAGCAACTAACACTTTCCCTTTTCACTTTAGCCTCAACACATAAAGCAGAGCCTTGGAACATAAGAGACACCTAATTAATATTTGTAGAATTAATGAAAGATGTATATAATAAATCCAGACCTATGAACTGATTTTCTGGCCAATCGATCCCCACAAGCCCTATCCCCAAGGAGAAAGTCAACTAACATACAGTCAATGAAGGTACCAAACTTTATTGAATCCTTACTGTGACTTATGGCAAGAAGGTACTTTGGCTCCACTTTACAGATGAAAAAACTGAGTCTCTCAGAATGGAGACCAAGCCTGGGTTTTCTGACTCCAAGTCCCCAGTTCATTTCCCTATTCCATTCACCACATCTACATTTTCTCTGATTGTTTCCCCATCTTTAATGGTAGCATATGCACTGACTGAATCAAGCTTCCATAGATGAAATAAGCAGATTCTATTGAAGACTTCCTAGATCTAAGATGCAGTATTTGAAACCAGGTCATTCTTAAAGCAGCAACCAGTATCACGTGCTTTTCAACAACTGATAGCATCACCGTGGGGGAGCAGGGCGGGGTAAGGTGTTGTTCAATATTTAGGCGGACCTGCCTGCGGCAAATGAAGAGTGGAAGGACTCCAGCAAATGTTGGTGCTCCCAACGTGGTGTGCAGAGCCTTCCCAGGAGACATTCTTGGAGAGGAGAAGAGAGCATGATACAGAAGGACTTATTATAACAAGGGTGATGAGGTTGAGATTTTGTAATCACAAAATAAAAAGCTTCTGCAAAAAACTTCCCTGGCAAACTGGACCAAATAGCTTCCCCAGTGATGAGACCCAGAGGTATTCTGAAATATCAACATGCTTTATATATGAAGAAGAAATATGCAAGTGCATAAAAATCACATCCCCAAATCAGTCAAAGATGATGTGTCAAGGCCATTCAAACTGCAAACACACATTCTGGATTTGTGTCTACAAATTCCACAGCTGCTGTCTTCTGAGCTCTCTCAGTCTAGAACGGGATTTCCTGGACTTGGAGTTCCATGTTCTTGCAAGAGCACGTGAGCAAGATATCCTAGGAACTGAAAGGATTGGAAAAATACTATTGCAGAGGTAATTCAGTCCCACTCTTTCCCTTTTACAGAGTCTGAAGCTCAAACTGGCTTTGTGGACTGTGCATCCTCACACGGAGACCAGAAGTCCCGGGGCCTCTCCTTGTCCGTGTCCTCTCCACACACAGTGATGGAACCCCTGTGGGAGTGGGGTCTGGGAACCCCAAGATCCGAAGGTCACACATGAACAGGAAACTGTGGCTTTCACACAATTTAAATACCAAAGTATACACTAAAGACTCAGTCCTTCAGAACGCTGGGCAGTTCTGAATGGGGGGCAGAAGATGACGACCCCAAAACCCACTGCTCTGTTGGTCAGTCTTCTATTCAGGCAAGCTGTATGGGAGATGGAGCGTGCCCCAGGGGACAGTCTGCATGGACTGACCGGCTCCCGTCACCCCTGCAGCAAAGAAGCCCGTCACCCCCACCAGGGTCCTGGCCTAAGCCTGCTCTCTCTGCTAGCCATGCCAATCCCTGCGTGTGCATCTAAAGAGGTTAGCACATTCTGGGTACACAGACCACAGCTTCCTCCCTACCCTCAGGGCCTGTGCTGAGAGGTCTGAGCATCGGGGAGACATTGCTTCACTTCTCCTTAGGGTGTCCACATCAAGACCCTGGAGCCATCTTACCAACCTTCCGGGTCAGGGGGGGCCTTCTGGGCCAGTGGCAAGTGTCCTGGTGAGGGGAGCTTTCTAGACTGGAGCATCTTATTACTAAACCAGACATACCGGGACTCTTGCACTTACTCACCGAAAGGAGGGAGACAGACATTAAATGACCAGTCACAGGACCCCCATCTACTGGTTCCCCCCTACAGGAACCTCATCTCCTCAACTGACTCCTCACCCACACACTTTAAACTGGAGGAACTCAGACTCACAGAGGCTCCTTTTAACCCAATACAATCAGTAATCTCATCTCCAGATTTTCAAGTTCCTGCTGTTGGTGCCTTTTACTTAAGTCAGCATATTTCAAACTCTCAGAAGAAGAAGAAGAAGAAAAAAAAAAAAAACTTAGAAAATAAAACCACTACCCCACCCAAATGATAAAAATCTCTTGAATTCTCCAAGCCCAACATCTGAGCCTCCTCTTACTCAACCCTGAGCAAAGATTTAATTCCTCTGAGTTTGGGGAATGGTGGGCTCTGCCAGTCCCCTCCTCACCAGCCTAATACATTTTCCAGAGCGGCTCGGCTTGCAGTTGCGGGATAGCCTCGCAGCCAACTCCTGGTCCCATTCATTTCTCTCGGTCCTCTAAGGCCCGCCACATTAGGGGCTGTCCCTCCTCTCTGCTCCTGACCCCACTTCCCCCTTCCAGAGGGAGCAGGCAGTGAACCGTCCTGAAGCCTGCGGTGAAACCCAGACCCTGACCCGTCCCTCTGGGCTGCACTTGGCAAGCTGGCCCCTGGCGCGAGACGAGGGTAGAGGTGGGAGTAGGAAGAATCTGGCCACCTGGCAGCCCCCAGGGCGGCCGGCTCAGGGCTGCTCCCTTTAGGAAGAGCGGCTCCGCAGGCGAGGGACCCTCCTCGAGAGGCGGGAGGGAGTCCTGCTCCAGAGCTGGCGCAGCCCGGGAGCGGAGTGCGGGGGCCGGGCGTGCGGATAGCCGCGCGAGGCGTCCGGGAAAGTGATGCCGGGCGGAGGAAAGGCAAGAAGAGTCCGGCCCGTTAGTCCCGGCGCCAAGCGCCAAGAACCCGGCAACAGAAGTACCAAGAGGAAGGGAAACCGGCCCGCGCTGACATGTAAACAGGGCTTCCACCCGGAGGAGCCCGCGCACACAGATCCCCGGACACACTCACTCGCACCCCGATCCGCCTGCAACCAATCCACTTGCCCGCCCCTGGGCCCACCCGGCGGGAGACCCGGCTGCTGGCGGCTGCGCGCCCGCCCCCGCCGCCTTCGGCCTCGGGGGAGAGGAAGCCGCCGGCCGCCGGGCGGGTGCCCAGAGTCGGGACGGGGGTGCCCGGCTCGCCGGGTGGGAGTGGGGGCCCGGGAGGTCTCCGGCTCCCGGCTGCGATGGGCGCCTGGCTCCCCGGGTTTCACGCCGCCGGCCCCGCCCGCACGCAGTCCGGCCGGCAGCGCCGTGGGAGGGGGCCGGGCTCCGCTCGGGGGCAAGGGGTGTGGGGGAGATCACCCTCGCTGCGGAGCCCGGCGGGTCGCCCCCGCCTGCGAGACTCGCCACCGGAGCGCGGGAGGAGACGGCGCGAAGCCGGGGTGCGGAAGGGAGGGAGAGTGGCCACGTCTTCCGGGACCCCGGCGCCCTGCGCCCAGCCTGCCCGCCGCCTCGCCGCCCCAGCCGGCTCCGCGCCCACCGACCGGTCGCTTACCTTAATAGTCCCGTCCATTTGGCCAAGTCTGCAGCCGAGCCCCCCAATATTCCACACATTGACCCGGTTACAGCCTGACCTCGCAGCCCCTTCGGAATAGCCCGGCGCGGCCTCTCTGGCGCCCTGGGCCCTCCCTGCGTGCCCCCCGCGAGCGCCCTGCCCTCGCTCCCCGGTGCACGTTTGTTGTTGTAGCGGAGCGAAAAAGAGACAGTTAACCGGATGAAACTTTTTTTTAGCTAATTTTGGGAAGTGACTTCACTTTGCGAATGGGGAGGAAGTCCTATCTCTCTCTCTCTCT
>SJYX01002761.1:180482-261284 GCA_006410675.1 Oreotragus oreotragus | reverse complement strand
AATTGAGACTTGGTGTGTGTAAGGGGGAGTGGGGTGGGGGGATGCGGTGGGGGTTGGATGGGGGCCGGGCCGGCCCCCCCACCTCCTGTCTGCTTCTCAATCCAGGGGTCTGCTCGGGGGCTCCCCTGGGACCGCCACATCTGGTTACCGCTAGCGGGGTCAGTCCCCCCCTTGCCTGGGGCCACCAGTTCTGGAGTTCAATTAAAAGAAATCAGGCTTAACCCTTTCCTCCCCTCGGCCCCGCCGCCCGTCCTCTCAACTCTTCTCTTCAGCGTTTCCACATGCTTTCCAGAGAGGAAAGAGGTTAAAGGGAAAGGAAGAATGAATTACATCCTTTCAAACCCCAAATTGTTTCCTTTTCAGCCCAGACTTTGCCGACCTTCAAACGACAACAGGCTTTCAGGAGGGCGCGAGGAGACCGCTTCCCACCCAGATCCGACCAGAAACCCGGCACCCTCGGCCACATTCCCCCTCTTGCAGGCAGAGAGAACTCCACTCTACCACCGGAGGCCCCCTTCCTGGCGCTGGGCAAACACTCAGGCCCTTAATGGCCACCGCAGGCCAGCCAGCGGCTCCCCTTTCTACACTCAGTCCTCCCCCCAGTACTTGAGAAGCTACCCCTGTGGCGAAACATTGGCCAGGCAGCTCTTCCCAGCTCCTACCCCAACAGCTAATAACAGACTGCATTCACTGCTCTGGTCAGTAAGTCACCCCAACATCCCTGGTACCCCCTCAACTCCTTTTAGCAGAAGCTGCCTCTCCCCTTGGGAGAACTCAAATGAAGACTTGCCCTCCTGTCTGAGCTGTGGAACTCAACAGCACTTTCTTTTTCTGCCTGTAAAACCAAAGCTTCTGGCAATTTCGTAATTTTGAAGGTGGTGGGGAGGGGCAAGAGGCTGGCATTGGCATAGCTGTCATCCTTTAGTGAGTCACTGACTGGCACTGATGCCCTGGCTTTTGGCATTTACCAGCCCCTCCATGAGGAGCGCCTGTCGGTTCACAAGCTCATCTTCCCAGAAAGAAGAGCCCCCACCCCAACTCTGAACAGCCGTCAGAGAGAATCTGAGCCTCCTTGCAACCCGTGTTGGCGTGGTGGTGGGCAAAGCTGCCCACTTATGGAACTCTGGGCTTGAAGTCCCACTCCGTGGCTGCTGCTGCCTTTGTAAATCCCGAAGGGGGAAAGAAGCCCTAACCAAACGCAACAGTAAACAAGTCTGCCCTGTTTAATGTGGTTACCACCAGACATCTGGAAAGATGGTTTGATCCTGGCAGCTCACATTGTTTTCACGAGCAGCCAAAGAGAATATTTCGAATGTTTGCATTGAGACAAATTGATAGAGAGCCTGTGGTAAGGCGGCTGCAGATGAAAACTGTCTTGGAGCTAGGCAGGGGGGACCCTCTCCCCTTCTCTTGGCTCTCCCCACCCTTTCTCTGTTGTGACCACCTCTTTTGCCCTCTCCCCTTTCTCTCCTTTCCCCCTCCTCTCTTCCCACCAGGCCCAGCTAGGGGCTGGTCGGTTATCCCAGCCCACACACTTGCTCACACCCTTTTCCTGGCTCAGCAGAGACTGCCCTGCCTCTCCCTTTTCCAGACTGGCAGGGTTGGTGAGCAGCACCTGGTGCCCGCTACCATCCTGCCCACCCCACCAGCCCCTCTGGCTTTCAAGTCTCGAGGAAGCTCACAGCCCAGGGAGCCCTGGACCAGCGCTTAGAACAAAAACTATCCACTGGGAGAGCGGGGGGAGTGGACTAACCAACAAAACAGCCCATTACATGGTTCTAAGTCTAAGGTCACTTGCAGAAAGCATGCCCAGGGGGGCGCATATTCTGGAAACCTTAGGACTTGGGACATTTTTCACTGCAACTGTGGTGGGGTGACTTGCCTCTAACCATCCGCACGCACTTGACAATATTTTCAAAGATGCGGAAGTCCTGCTTCCCCCGGGAGGGGAGCGGCGGGGGTGAAACGTGTCTTGGCTCGCTCAATGTCAGCCCTTTTGACCCGGTCAAGACTTTTCCAGACGAAGCTTCCCCGGGTTTCTTCGGCCCCAGCCCGGGTTGGGGGTGGGAGGACGCGACAACCGGAGCCGGGTCCCTGGGGTCCCTCCAGACCTCGGGACGGCTGGTCACTTGAAACCCCTGAAAGATGCCAGGCTTGGCAGAGCGTGTGGGGCGGGTCCTTCCCCCTCCGGCCTCCCTCCTTGCGCCCCCTCCCGTCCAGCCGCCTCGGCGGGTATTCGAACGGGCAAGGCGGGTGGGGGAGGGGGACGCGGGGGAGGGATGGGCGAGCGAGCGCCAAAACTCCAGACTGCACAACTGCAGCTTCAAGTGTCTGGCCCCTCGCTCGAGGCCATAATTAATTTGAGATTTATTTTTATTGGAGAACTCGAGTCTCGTCTGACCTTAGCCAAACAAGGCAGCTCGAGCCGCCCCCTGGACGCGCTTGAATGCCGGGGAATATTTCTGCAGGAAGGCTCTGCAGGCGCGCCTGCTTTGAATTTGTTTCTCAGACTTCATCTACTCACAGATTGAAGGAAGATTTAGAGCCTCTGCCGGCCCGGCCCGCTCCCCACGCTCGTTCTTGCCTTAGCGCCAAGAGGGTTCAAAACTCTACGTGGGAGGCCGCGGCGGCGGGAGGGCCCGGAGGGGGAGGGTCTCTGCGCCCCGAGCCCGTGGCGCTGCCGGGCCGGGTCCCCAGACCACGCGGCGTCGAGGAGGAAATCCCAAGGGAGTCGGAGACTGACCAGAGAGCGCAGGCTGACAAGAGGTGGAGACCAGCCAGGTGCCGGGACCCTCACCCGGTGGCGGCGCCTGGATGGGGGGCTTGGGGGAGGGGAGAATTAGGCCTCTCCCAATCTCCAGCCGCCGGCCTCCTGGCCACTCCAAACAGCGTTCAAAGTACAGACCTGTGTCCTTGAAGCGCCGTTTCAGGACCTGCCGGCCAGATGCTGCCCCTGGGCCGTGCCGCGGCGAACATTCTGGCCAGTCTCCTCTCCTCTGATTTTGGGGGGGTCTCCCCCAGAATGCGGGGTGGGCTGAACCAGCAGGCGGGTTGGTGGGGGAGCGAGAAATAGGAGTCTGAGACGGAACGTGGAGGACCCTGCCAGTCTCTAGTGGGGCGGCTTGGGGCCTTCAGGGATGGGCTCCCCGCGTTCGGACTCACAAGTGCGGGCACCTCGCGAGGACCGGGTCCGGGTTACTCATTGGGTCTCCTGCCCCTCCCCGTTACCAGCAAGTGGAACGTCCTGCTTGGACGTTCGCACTGGGAAACCCGGCTCTGTGGGGTTTGCATTCTGGCTGTGCACTTACCCGCTCTGTGGCCTTGAACAGGTTGCTTAACCTCTCTGTGCCTCAGCGTCTTCGTCTGTGCGTCGGCGTTTTAAGAGGATCTACCTCAAAGGGCTGTTGTAAAGCTGGAGTGTTTAGACCTCGCCCAGCAGTCAGCACTTTGCCCTCCTTGTTTGTATCTTGGCTCTGTCCCTTGCAACCTGTGTCACAGTCACCTCTCAACGCCTCAGTTTCTCATTTGCAAAATGGACCACCTCCTAGGGTTGTTATTACTATTCAACGAGTTAGTACAGATACAACGCTGTCCCCCTTTCCCTTGCTCTTTCCAGCCTCAAGCTCGCCCTACACACTCTCCTGCGCGGTCTGCCTTGAGCACTTGGAATCTAGATCGCTGCCCGGGTGCAGCGGGCACCCTTGGTTCTCCAGGGTCCGGCTCGTGTCCTGACTCCTGGGGCTCGGGCGCCTGGACCCCCGGGGGTTTGTCAGCGAGCTCGGAGCCGAGTGCCTGAAGCGGAATGGCTGGGGCTTGGCAGCCCGGGACCGTTTGTGCCCCTCTGGCGAATGGCAGGCGTAGGGAGCCTGCGGAACAGACCCAAGATTGTCCGCGCCACGCGGACCACTTGCAATCATCAATGCGCTCCTTTGTGCAGCAATACAAACTTTGTGGCTGCTGAAAAATCCATTTTTTCCCCTTGAAAAGAGCTCCTGCGGCGACGGCTCCCCTGGCGGCCAGAACTCATAGGCTGCCACCCCCAACCCCTCTCCAGCGGGCGGGCCCGTTTGCTGTCTCTCTGACTCTTGGCCCGGGGTCAGGCTCCCGGGCTCCCTGAGGTTTTGGGTCCCCGGGTGTTTGCACACTCGAAGGGTCCCAGAGGATGGGAGAGAGACGACAGCTGACCGCCCCGGGGCCCTCTGCAGCCTTAAGGGCAGAGCCGGGAATGAGAGCCGTGCCCCGCGTCCCGGGATCGGCGGGCTGGGAGGGGTGACCACGTCCTCAACCTCTCGGGCAAGCTGGACACGGCGAACCCAGCACGCGGTAGTCAAGTCTGCTCTGCCACCTCCTGGGAGACACCGGTCCACCCAGCCGGAGCATCCACTGATTCAGTAGTTTTTCATTCACTTATCACGGAGCGATTAAATACCCCTTCTCCACCAAGCCTTCCCCAAAGTGCCTAGAGACATCTTCAGACCGCTGGCGGGGAAGACGGTACTGGGTGTGAACGGATTTCCCTTAAGAGAAACAGGAACAGCGATGGACGCATAACTGGCGCCCCCGGATGAGACCCGAGAGTGCCCACGCCATGGAGGTTCCGGATTCCTTCGGACGGTCACTCCACGGGCATTAGCGGACGCTGGACGCAAAATCGTGGGGGAGGAGGGCGGCGGGGGGTGGACGCTCTGGGGGCGGGGTTTCGAGGAGTGGGCGGGGCCGAGGCCCAAGAAGCTGGGAGCACTTTTGACGAGCCGCAGTGCTCCTTCCTTTTCCGAGCCGGGGAGGCCGTGGGCCGTTACCTGGACGGCGGGAGGTCGCGTCTGGGCGGCGAGAGGACCTCCCCGCGGTCCCCACCCCGGGCGGGTCCTCACCCTCGGCCCCGCCCCGCCGGCGAATTTTCACTAAACGTGTAACCCAGATGTCCTGGCCTCGGTTTGTTTACATTCTTGGGAACTGTTGTGGAAAAGGAAAAAAAAAAACCTAACTCCCTTCGACATACTGTTAAATATAGGAATCTGCGCTTTCGACAGGCCGGTGGGGCCAAGGAAGCTGGGCTTGAGGACTGGGGGCTATGGAGCTGGTAGGAAGAGCGCGCCGCGGCCACTCGGTCACTCGCCCGCATCCACACGCACACAAGGGCACGCCCACACCCTCACACTCGCGTCCGCGCACACCCTCAACTGGGGGAACCTGCTGTGCACGGCGCGGCGTGGGGCGCACGACCTACAGGGGCCGGACGCTGGCCCGCTGGTCCCCGTGCGGGTCTGGGCTTCCCTGCAGGGCCCTCGCACACCATTCTCCCAACGGAAGCGGCCAAGAGTCTTCGTCCTCAACCAGGGATCCCCCATCCGATTTAGTTAGGGCCCCTAGTCTAGACACACCTGCAGAGAGAGCAGTCCGTGGCCCCCACCTCTTTAACCGGAAAAGGAGAAAGGGACTCTAGGTCTGGGCAGAAGGTGGAGGGCGGGCTGGGGTGGGGGGTCATTACCTGTTTAAAGACGCTGTCATGTCTTACCTTGACGTAAGACGACGTGTCAGGGACTGTCTGAAACATCCTGGGTTGGTGAGGAAGGGTCAGGAAGGCCCAAGAACCAACCTATGTGGAAGAAACCTCAGTCACTGGCGAGTAGAGCAGGGTGAGCCCCTGGGGGGTATGAAGGGAGAAGGAGAAAAGAGAGAGGACAGGAAGGCTGCAGGGTGGGGGGTGTGACTCCAATCCACCTGGACTAGCAGGGGAGGGTGGGACACAGGTACCCTTGCCCTTCCTATGCGTCTGTCCCCCAGGCTGCAGGCTAAGGGGTGTCTCTTTCCTACAGTCCCGTAACCTTCTCCTATGGGCAGTTGTAGACACTCTTCTCCCCCAGGGCCTTCCTAGTTTGGTACCTGGAGGTGCAGGGGGGTGGGAGGGTGCCTTGGCCAGAGAAGAGGTGGCAGCTAGTAGAGAGGTAGAACTCCTCACCAGTGCCACTGAAGGCCCCAGGGAACAGATGTTTATAGAGTTGCCAACCCTGGGGCCCTGGGAGCACAGATCGTCTGCTTGACCTACCACCCCCAGGGCTCCACCAGTGACCCTCTGTCTCCCTCTTCCCTGCTAGGGGGCCACTTAGAAAGGTACCCTGGCTAAGCTTCCAGAGGTCTACAGAGGCCCCTTTCCCAGAGTCACTCCCTCCACCACTTTCAGAAAGAAAATAGGGCTTCCTGCAGAGACAAAGACAATGAATGAGGCGGCCTCCTTTCTAGTGGCAGGGGAGGTGCTGTCTGAGGCTTGAATATTTGGACTGAAGGAAGCGAAAACTGCCCTCGGGTGCCAGGTGCCTCTGCGTGAGTGAGTCTCTCTCTTCTTGTCCAAGTCTGGCCGCGGTCTCTCTCTTTCTTCCCTTCCTCTCCTAAACCATCTCTAACGTGGCAGGGTGCAGCTTCTACGGCAGCCAATGTGTTTCTGATAAAACACTTTTCTCCCCACTAACAAATTCCAGCTTTTTGGCTCCTGAAGCCACAACAGACATACATGTTCAGGGACCAGGTACGTCTCTCCAGGCTCCTACATTCCCATGCTCGGTTCTCTCCCACCGCCCTCGCTCCAGATTTGCCCCATTTTCTTTGAAAGTTGGAGTGAAATCTGCAAGAAGAGAGAGCAGGAGAGGTGGGAAGCACAGAAAAGAAAACCCGGGAGAGAATGAGAGAAAGAAAGAGCCCCGAAAGCCTCTTGACTGCAACTCGAGCAGGCAGCTGGGACTCTGCATGGCCCCTAGAGATCCCGAACCAACAGACACCCACCTTCGATACCCCTTCCTGCTCCCCTTCCTGCTCCGCCGGCAGGAGCCTGACTCCGGCAACTCCAGGGTGTTCAAGTTCTTGGTGCGAATCCTCTGCCCCTAGACTCCGGGCCCTTGGCAGAGCGAAACTAAATCTGCTGGCTGTGACTTGTGCCTTTATTTCCAGCATACCCAGACAGGCACCCTCAACCCCAGCACCTCCTCGGGGCTTCAGGAACCACTCAAGTCTATGCGTCTCCTCCCCTCCAGCCTCTCTCCAGCTCTCTTGGTCCCACTCCCGCTTCCTCTCTCTTTTCCGTCTTTTAATTTGATTTCCGTTTTCTTATCAATATCTCAACTGCTGTCTGATAAATTGTTCTAATGGACAGCCACCCATCTGCCCCCAGCTGCTTTTCCAGAGACCCTCCCCCCCAACCAACCCCGTGTTACTTGGAAATGTCCAGGATCACCATAAACCACCATGTTTCAAAAATGTAGAGACACACAGCTGAGTCCAGCAATGAGGGGAGGTGGAAACCAGGACCTTCTTTAAGCTGGCTATTTACTTTGAAATGATTGCAATGCAAAGAATTAGTCTTTACATTTAAACAAGATGAAAGACCTCTATTTTGGTTTTTCAAGCCCTTAGTTACTTCTTTCTCTTGTTTGGTCCTCCCCAGGTATATCCCTCCTGATTCACATTTTCTAGGCAGCATCTCTAAGAGCAAAGTGGATTGTGTTAGGGAACCAAGGCTATTATGGGATTTTGATTTTAAAATACATATTTAAAAACACTCTTGCTCCAGCACAACATTGTAAATCAACTATACTTTAATAAATAAATAAAAGAGACTCTGGTTAAGGAGTGGTTTCTGGGTCCTCAGATTTGTGCTTCCTTGAAATTTGAAGGTTGCTCATTCCTTGCCTTCCACTAGTAGACCTGAGGGTCAGATTTGTGGGTTCATGCTCACAGAGCATTTCCGTTGCCCTATTCCAGGGTCATTTTCCACAGACCTGGCCTGGCTAATGGTCCCCTCCAGCCTGGGCCATTTTCCACATCCTGGGCTCCTCTCTCCAGAGCCTCCTGTGAAAGGGAACACAGCTCACTGAGCCCCAGCCCAGAACCTTGGGGTGTGGGTGCAAGTGACAGAGAAGGGAGTAGAGGTGACAGGTAAGAGCAGAGACTGCATCAGTTTGTAACAGCAAAACCTCCAGCTCTGGGCACCTCTGAGAATTAGTTTCTTCAGCCCTCCCCTCTTCTTCCTTCCTGGGGCATCCAGATCGGGGGCTACACTGGACACTGAAATTTTGTTTAGTACCAGCTCCTCGTCTCCACCTCCCCAATTTCCCCAACTGACTCTGGAAATTTCTGACCAAAAGGTAATGGCTTGGATTCCGTTTCTGGAGAAAGCACGCTTATCACCCAGATCTCCCCATGTGGGGGGTATGTACACCGGCGGCAGGGTTATTCATTATTTCCTTCTCAACAATATCCCGATTTTTCTCTCCATCCCTCCCCCAAAGCTCAACATATTGAAACATTTTGCTACTTAATAAGAGCGGCCAGGGAGAGCTGGGAGGTGAAAGGCCAACCCTGGACCGTGACTGGGGCTGCTGGGGCTGCCGGGCTCTCTGTGCTGACGGCTGGGCTGCCCCCGCCCAGCACATTCCTGGCCACGGCTTAGGAAAACAAGACAGCACTGGGGAGGGGAAGGGGCTGAAGTACCAGAGCCATGGCCCCGTGCTTTGGTTCTTGGGATTCTTGGAGAGCTCGTCTTCCCTTCCAAAGGGAATAAACACTACTGCACACAGCCGTGAATAAAACAGAAGGTGCTTCGTTAGGTGATAATTCTACACTGATGTCACGCATTATAAAAAGTAAGTTCTTGTTAGGAAAGTTAGAGATTTGAAAATGAAGAATGAAGACTTCTGCTGTCATAGAGGAGGTGAAAATCTAAACAGATTGTCTAACTAATGCCTCCCCACCCAGGCTAGGTGTTTCCATCACTGGTCCATCCTTTACTTTCTTTTTCTCTCCCTCCCACTCATTCTCCTTCTACCTTCCTTTTCTTGAAGGTAACTTCTAAGAGATCCCTTGAGTACCTGCCCCTAGATTTTTAGCCCTTTCTTCTTTATGTTTTCACCGTTGGTGTTACATCTTTATTTGTAAAGATCCTCTGGAGTAGGAAATGGCAACCTGCTCCAGCAGTCTTGCCTGGAAAATCCCATTGACAGTGGAGCCTGGCGGGCTGCAGTCTATCGGGCTGCAAAGAATCAGACACCACTGAGCAACTGAGCACATGCATGCACACATACTATCTAAGATTTGCTCCCTTCATTAGACTATAAGTTCCCTGAAGGCAGGAATTGAGTCTATTTGTGTACTCAGTTTCCACACTGCAATTGACCAGCAGAGAAGTAGAACAATTATTTAGCTCATGCAAGCTCAGTCGCGCAGTCGTGTCTGACTCTTTGCAACCCCACGGACTGTGGTCCGCCAGGGTCCTCTGTCCATGGGATTTTCCAGGCAAGAATACTGGAGTGAGTTGTCACTTCCTACTCCAAGGGATCTTCCCAAGCCAGGCATCAAACCCATGTCTGCTGTGTCTCCTGCATTGGCAGGTAGATTCTTTACCACTGAGCCACCTGGGAAGCCCAATTTTTTAGCTACAATCCTGCTTTCTGACCAAAAACTAAAGAACAAATGCAAAACAAACAAATGAAACCATCACATTGTTATTAAGGAAAAACTAACAAGAAAATTCTACCCGAGTGAGCAATCCTGATTCATTTTCTGCTTTGCAGGGGAAGGCAGTGGCACCCCACCCCAGTACTCTTGCCTGGAAAATCCAATGGACGGAGTAGCCTGGTGGGCTGCAGTCCATGGGGTCGCTAACAGTCGGACAGACTGAGCGACTTCACTTTCACTTTTCTCTTTCGTGCATTGGAGGAGGAAATGGCAACCCACTCCAGTGTTCTTGCCTGGAGAATCCCAGGGACGGGGGAGCCTGGTGGGCTGCCGTCTATGGGGTCACACAGAGTCGGACACGACTGAAGTGACTTAGCAGCAGCAGCAGCAGGGTTACGTGAAATCAATGCTCATGTATTGGTTTCATTTTTATATAAATGGCTTAAGCAAGGAGCATGTGGTCATCCCTTTCCCCAAGTGCTCTGGGTATGGTCAGCTGGTGGAAGGTCCCATCTCTGGGTTTGGTACCAAACTCATCAGGGTTGTGTGTGTGCATGGAAGATAAGGACATGCGTACTCGTGGCTTGAGCATGTTGTCCTATTTTCTGCTTTCCTGGTCATTGTAAAAGCCAACAATGGGCATTCATCCCAAGGGTCATGCAAATAATAAAGTCTTGTTGGTGCTGGGGAAGCAGATGAATTGAGAACAAAGTGAAGAATAATCTGGAATCCCTTTCAGGGAGAGTTTCAGAGCTGGACGTAGACCTGGAAGCCTGCCTTGTTTGTGAAGGTATGGGGGTGGGGTGGGGAGGGTTCGGGATGCCCAGAGGGGAAGTGCCTAGGGCCCTAACCATGCAGTCTGGGAGCAGAGGTGGGATGGAAGTAGACCCAAGTTCCCTTATTTTCCTGGAAGGCATGACCAACTCCCTTTGTCACTTGGAGCCTTCGACTGGCCAGAAGAAAACTGCTGAAACGGGTAACAGCTGCCTTAAGAAGGCATGAATGAGAGGAAGTGCCTAGGGCCCTAACCATGCAGTCTGGGAGCAGAGGTGGGATGGAAGTAGACCCAAGTTCCCTTATTTTCCTGGAAGGCATGACCAACTCCCTTTGTCACTTGGAGCCTTCGACTGGCCAGAAGAAAACTGCTGAAACGGGTAACAGCTGCCTTAAGAAGGCATGAATGAGAGGAGGATGAGGGGGAAGAGGCAGGAAGACTCAAGAAGCCCTCATCCCTTCAACTGTTTTCAAAGGAGAAGGGGTGGGAACTTTCTTGCTCCGGGGTACCAGCCTGCACCAAACTGCTTCCTTGGGTTGTAGATTTGCAATCCAGGGCTTTGGTGGCAGGCGACTGTGGTGTGGAATTGAGAGATCAGGCCTACCACACTGGGCCATCCATGGGTTGTAAGCAAGACAATTCAGACCAACTTTCGTATTTGGCAAATAAGAGGGATACGATTAGATCATCACCTGATGCCTTCCAATCAGAGCATGCTATAATTCTGTGAGATTATTTAACCTGGGAAAGGCTGTGAATCAAAGGCAAATTCATACACTAGGGTTAAAAAGTCAGTTCCAGTCCTGGTTCTGCTCCTGATGACTGGTGTTAGGAGCTGAATGGTGTTCCCCTAAAATTAATATGCTAACACTCCAATTCAGAATGTGACTGTATTTGAAGATGGGGCCTTTAAAGAGGTGAATAAGGTAAAATAGATGGGCCGTAATCCAAAAGGGCCGGTGTCCGTATAATGGGGCTTCCCAGGTGGCGCTAGTGGTAAAGAACCGCCTGCCAAAGCAGGAGATGCAAGAGACAGGTGTGATTCCTGGGCTGGGAAGATCCCCTCGAGGAAGCATGGCAACCCACTCCAGGTTTCCTGCCTGGAGAATCCTACTGACAGAGGAGCCTGGAAGGTTACAGTCCACGAGTCTCAGAGTCAGACACATGTCCTTACAGTAGAGGAGATTAGGACACAGAAATGTGGGAGCGCAGAAGGAAGACCAGTTGAAGGTGTCCAACTGCAGACCAAGGGTAGAGGCCTCGGGAGAACCCAACTTGCCAAAACCTGGATCTGGACCATCTAGTCTCCAGAACTATGAGAAAAGAAATTGTGTAAGCCACTAAGACTTTGGTATTTTCTTATGGCAATCCTCCCAGACTGGTACCACTGAGGAATGGTATTTTGCTATGATTTGGTTTCTCCAAGCAGGTAAAAGGAATTGACTATGTTGATTCAATGTTTCTAGAAACTGCTGTGATGATCAATATCTGTTTATTGTATATCCTCTCTGTTTGGGGCCATGTATAAAGCAGTATAAAGCACGTATAAAGCAGTGTTCTTATCTTTGGGGTTCATTTTGCCCTTGATAAGGTTCAAAACCACACTGAGTTTCAGTGTCCTGTATGGATTTTTTTTTTTAATTGCCTTTGCTCCTAATAATGAGAAAGAAAGGAAGGAAGTTGCTTCCTGCTCTTTCAAGACGCAACTTCAGATTTTAAAGCGTAGCCAGAGAGGGATTCTGCCCCAAATAAGATCCAAAACCACACTGAGTTTCAGTGTCCTGTATGGATTTTTCTTTTATTGCCTTTGCTCATAACGATGAGGAAGAAAGGAAGGAAGTTGCTTCCTGCTCTTCCAAGACGCATCTTCAAATTTTAAAGTATAGCCGGCGAGGTGTCGTGTACCTTATCTCTTAATGTCTGTGTTCTCTGGTAGACAGACTGCAAACCTAGATTGAGCTCCTAGAAATTGCAAGGAGAGAGAAGGGGCGGGAAATCTGCTCAGGGAGATAAGTCCAGGAAATAGAGGCAATGAGTTGAACAGAATGCACGAGCAGAGCAGTCAGACTGACCGGGTCTCTTTAGGTTTGTGTGACCTGATTGATTCTTTGGTTCCCATCACATAACAACACATACGTACACTCACACACAAAGGCACATTCGTACATATTCTCACTGTAAAAGAGGATCTACCTTAGCATGAGCAGCGTGGGATGCACAGCAGGAAGCATCCAGAGCCAGGGTGGAGGATGACTGGGGCTCAGCCACCCAAACAGGTATAAGAGAAAGCGCCTCCCCCAGCTGACAGACTCACCCCTCACCCCCACTTATACATCAAACATGTGTAAAGCACCCCAGGACTAGGGATGAAGAGATGAGGTTATTGGAGAATGAATGGGACCATGCTTTAAAGCAAAGTGGTGCTCTGAAGACCAAAGATTTTTTATATAGTTTAGATTTATTCTTCTACAGCCCTAAGCAAGTTTTCCCTCCCTTTAAAGTTATCTCTTCATGGATATCAGTTAACTAATTTTATTTTAGTAGATAATCCCTGAGGTCTTTTCCAGCTTAAATTTTCATAACTCTAAAAACCCCGGTGGCTCAAACAGTAAAGAGTCTGCCTGCAGTGTGGGAGACCCGGGTCTGGTGCCTGGGTTGGGAAGATCCCCTGGAGAAGGAAATGCCACCCACTCCAGTATTCTAGCCTCGAGAATCCCATAGACAGAGGAGCCTGGGGAAATACACTCCATGGGGTCACAAAGAGTAGGACACGACTGAGAGACTAATTTGCACCTTCAAGGAGCATAGTACTAATCCCATCTATGGTTATATTTTTCCAGGTTATTGGGAGATGGTCTCCTTCCTTGCTTCTGTTTAAAAACTGTAGAATGTTTCCTTTTCTTAATAATTCCAGTGTGATTCCAGATAAGGTGATGTTTATTCATTACAATGAATTAAATCATTCATTCATTTGTTCAGGGGTGGGAGGATGAGTCTAAAAAGGACCTGAGTAGTATCACTTTGCCATTTCCGAGGAGGCAAAGGCTTGCAAAGACTATGTCACCTTTGCTCTATCAGTCTGGTCTCTGCTCCTGCTCAGTCGTGCCCGACTCTGTGTGACCCCATGGACTGTAGCCCGCCAGCCCCCTCTATCCATGGATCCTCCAGGCAAGAATATTGAAGTGAGTTGCAGTCTGGCCTTACTCAACCCTAAAAAAGAGGAAACAGAACAGAATTAAAAGAAAGCATCAGGTTCCGGACCTCTTGTGAAAAGAGTTGCCTTCACAATTTAGGGGGGAATGAATTGGTAACTAAAGGGTTTGAAACATAATTGCACAGAGTGGGGCAGCTAGTCCATCTCCTTGCAACTTTGAGGTAGAAGATAATTGTGTTGGTTGAAAAAAAAAAAACCTTTGGGGTACCCTTTGAGAAAAATGCCACAGAAATGAGAGTGGACTTACCCTGACTGCCTAGGATAGGATAGAGAAATAGGATTACTTATTATTTGCCCTCTTCCTCCTTAATGACCCTAATTTAATAAAAAGAAAAGATATGTGTATATGCATAACCAATTCACTTTGCTATACAGCAGAAACTAGCACACCATTGTAAATCAGCTGTACTCCAATAAAAATTAATTTAAAAAAAGAAAAGAAAAAAACACAGAAAAAGCCAAGCTGGGCCAAGGCCAACATTGTTTGACATGAAGGTCTTTGGCAGCTTTTTTAATGAAGATGATAGTAGTGGGGTGATGAATAGAAAATTGAGGAGAGGTAGTAACAGTACTGGGCTTTCCAGGTGGCACAAGTGGTGAGGAACTCACCCAACAATGCAGGAGACATAAGAGGTATGGGTTTGATCCCTAGTTCAGGAAGATCCCCTGGAGGAGGGCGTGATAACCCACTCCAGTATTTTTGCCTGGAGAATCCCATGGACAGAGAAGTCTAGTGGGCCACAGTCCATGGGGTCCCAAAGAGTCAGGCACGACTGAAGCAATTTAGCACGCACATATAAACAATATTCTTCATATTTTAACGCCTGAGGAGAGTCTTTTAAGAACCGAGAGACTTTCGGCCAAGCGCTTCCAACTTCCAGAGGAAAAAGATGCTGTGTAAATACTTGCCTAGTCAAATACTGGTCTGAAGTGTCATTATTATTATTTTGGTGACCTTCAGCTTTGACAGACAGTGGACATTGGGGTCCTGAAGAGAGTATGGCTGCTCAGCATCACTTCAATACACTCAAAACAATGTACCCCACTAAACACAATAAACCCTGGAGGCCCATCGCCTGCCTTGTGAGTTCCTCTAGGGAACCTGGCTTTCTTAGATAAGAGATCAAAAGTGGAGGGTATGTTTTCATTTTCTTGGTGTGTGTTTTTAAATCAGACTTTGTGAAATAAGATGTCTCCTAGAATTCTGGCTAAGGGCAAGAGGAACATAGATGTATTCCAAATCCTATTTTATCTTTGTAAAAGATCAGACTAGTCGGTGGCACATAGATGAACTGAGTCTTTGATTCAGGAATTCTCATTGTTTCGAAGAGATCTGTAAACTGGTCTTGGAAAAAGAAAGAAATTAAATGTCACTCTCTGTGCAGCTTGCATGATGCTACCTTGGTTCTCTTTTACAAGAATTGTCCAGAACACAGCAGGGTGGTGTGGAGTGGACCTTGAGGGCATAGGGCTCCCCTTCAAGTGGGTAGTGTTCCTTCCTGCCCCCTCTCGCCCTCTTCCCCAAGTTCCGATCAGAGAGTGAGATGGCCTGGGTGCAGCAATCAGAACTTGCTTGATTTCAGTCCAGCTAGTCCCAATGTCCTTTGTTAACTCAGCTGGCCACCTCTGCTGGCTGGCTTGTCCTTTGAGGTCCTTACCTTTTTCAGTCCAGGAACATTTTTATCTAAGGGACACCAGCAGCCAAATCTCAGAACCAAGCAGCAGTGTGCCCGCCAAACACTGCTCCAGTTAGCTGGACAAGTGGCGAATGGGCAACATGTCTTCAGCTACTAGCTAGGGAGGCAGGTACCCCAATCTTTTTACACACCCCCAGGTGATTGCAGTGTGAAGCTATGTGGAAGCTAATTTCTTCATTGCCTTAGAAATTCCTCAGGTCAGAATACCAGCCAGGGCGACCATTCAGCAAGTTGTTTGGCTTGGTTTCCTTGGAAGGACTGACAGGGGTGGGTGATGATCACATTTTTTTCAGTTGGGCAGTCCTTTCGATCTGGAACCAAAATAAGTTTTGGCCTGCATCTCGAGCAGAGAGACTAGTCATAGCTGTGGGGCCCAGGACCCAGTGATGATAAGGACTAGCAATCTTGAGTGCTTATCTCCTCCTGTATCTGGCCTTCTTGCTTCTATAAAGTAAATCGGGAAATCTCACCGCAACAGGCTTTCCTGTGAGGAGGCTGGCATTTCCTGCCTGCCCCAAAGGGGACAAGGATGGAGGGAACACATTGCTGATGCTGAGGCCACGAACTAGGTGATTTTCAACTGCAAAGCACCCACCGAGATCAAAATGGTGTACGTTTGAGCTACAGAGGTGGTTATTTTCCAGACACATTTTCCACATGGTTTCCTATACATGGCATAAGAAAAAAAGAATCCATAGTTACTTGCTTGAATACAAACACACACACACACACACACACACACACAAGCTCACTCATACATATGTACTGCGTGGATATTCATCTGACATAAACTGATAAAACTGACATGCTCCGACAAACTTCACACCATTAAATTGGTGATATTAAAATTAGGTCATATTTTAATGCACTGGGGAAGCTGTTCTATAAGCTTCACGGTTTAGCATTTTTTCAAATTTTATAAACAAATATTGCTTCTGCAAAGCGAATTGTCTCTCCACACCTCTATTTTTATTCCAATCTTAACAACAGTGCTACTGAAAGGTCATTTACGCTAGTAAAGATTTCACATATTACTTCTATCAAAGAGACACCAGTGTATGTAGGCAACTTGATTTTTTCTACTATCAGAACATTTACATGATATGTTTTATGCAGCCCTTAGAGTCATATGCCATTGGAAAGGACTCTAGAGAATTCAAATTCAATTGCTAAATGAAGAAATAGAATCTGAAACAGAGATTACATTTTTATGGCAATATTTAAATATGCTCTTTCAGTACGTGACACGATTATTGCTATCACCATCTTTTACTTGTACTTGATGAAAAGTGAATCACAACGGAGAAACCCGAGTCTCTAAGAATCATCTTTTACACATTATCGAAGTAACTTGTTTTAGACATTATCTAAGTATTTACATAAGCAGTTTGTCAAACTTTGCAGGGGGAGCTGCAGGGCCTGGCTAGAACCCAGATCTTTTAACCTCTAATCTCATATTTCCTTGTTGAGTTTCTATCAACGTGACCCATAAAATAAAGTACTTTTCCGTCTCCTTTAGGTGGTGTTGGGGGCTGGTTTTTCTCTAACAATGCCAGTTCACTGACTTCATCACTTCCTTTTCTCTTTCCATGTTTAAGGCATCCAGTGTGACCTTCCATTTTCCCTTCCCTTCATCCCTAAAGGAAGAGTGCAAAGATAGTAGAGTTGAGCTTGTATACCCTTCCCCAAATGTCCCTGAATTACGTAAACAACCATGGCATGACTACAAAAATTTATCATCAGTATAACACCATTCACAAACTACAGACTATTTCAATTTCATTGGTTTTCTTGCAGTGTTCAGGATCTGCTCCAGGGTTCAGTCCAGAACCCATGTGACAATGACCTGTAGGGTGTCCTGAGCCTAGTCCCTCTGTCATAGTAACTCAGTCCTTCCTTCTAGTCCATAACCTTGACATTTTGGAAGAGCACTGGTGAGGTTTTACGTATGATGTCTCACTGTGGGTTTGTCTGAAGTTTTCCTCAAGATTAGATTGAGGTTATGTGTTTTGGGGAAGAACACATAGAGATGAGGTGTCTCCCACAGGTCATCATTCTGGGGGATCCATGCACTGCTGGTGATGTTGATCTTGAGCACCTTGACCAGGCCCCCCCAAAAGTTACTATTCTCAGTCCAAAACGAGGTGCATTCCTTGATCCTATGGAGTCAGTTTTTTAGGAAGTTGAGGACACCCCCTCAAAGGGTGACTGGGCAACGTCAGCAAGTGGGGACCTAGACACAGACTCACAGGAGTCCAGGAAATGCAGGACCCCCTGAGCTCGGGAGATTTGTTCAGGTGCCAACCTGGTGGGGCTCAGGGATCTGGACGAGTTGAAGCACCCGGGGCTCTCCATGGTGGGTAAGTCTTCGTCTTTCTTCTCCGATTCCATTTCCTGCCTCTAACGGCCACAGCTTGATCGTTGAGACTTAGCCACCCGTGACTGCTGAGGGAAATAGAGGGAAAATTGAGCCGCTGCGTTCACCTCCGCCTGGCACAAGGGGCAGGGCCCAGTCGGAGACCATCACTCACTGTCACCCTCTGTTTTAAAACTATTCTTTTAGGATCTGGAAAAGAGACTCTGAGAATCTTACAGAAGAGATCCTTTTGCATTTATCTTTTTTGCCTTTTTTGAGCTTTAAGGATGAGGAAGTCTGTCTCTGATGGAGAAAGACAGAAGTCATGCCCAACCAAGGGGCAGTGTTTAATTCTAGGGAGGGAGCCAGAATAGCAAGCAAATATTGAGAAATGGATTTGAAGAATGATGCAAGTTGGCATCCTAGCCCTAAGAGCTGTAGCTATCAAGGAGCTATCCTGTCTAGACCATCATCTCTGCTATTCAACCACTGGAAACTAATGCTGATCACTTCCTCTTCATCTGGGCCTCTGTCTTCCCAGTCTTTCAAGTGGGGATATCAGGCACTGTTGAAATGATGTGAGACTAGCCAGGGGTAGCAGAGGTCCTAAAAAAAACCCACCTTAGGTCCATGTACAGAGCACCATGCCTTATGACTTGATTCTAAAAATTCACTGATAGCTAAAAATACCCTGTTGACACAGGCCTGTCTGCACCCTCTGATTTTTAACTTTTCATGCAAAAATTTATGTTTTTCCATTTTCCTTGGCCAAGGTTCTGTTATTTGAAGGTAAGGTGTAGGAAGTCCTTCAGAGGTTCAGTAGGAGACAGAGAATCGGATATAGTTTTTCTCTCTGGAAGGAACTTTAATCGAGATTAAAAAAAAATGTTTAGGCTCTGCTTGCTACTGTAACCTCTAGTCTTCTGCCAAATGGCAATACAACAAAGAAATCCTCCTTTTCAAGTTCTGGTTAATAAAACAACACAACGCAAGACAAATAAACAGAAACAGAAGGCTTGAGCTCGCAGAACTTAGTGAGTCCATGTGTGCAGTGCAAAGGAGCCACTGTGCCTGGCCAGGCAGGCAACGTCTCCAGGAGACCATGGTATCCCAGATACAGGCTCAGGGTCTGAGACCCACCGTGCATGCACGCGGGTCCCCAAGTCAACAATATGGCGGACTGGAAAAGTCTCACCAACAGCATCCCCTTTGCTCTCTCTTGCCCCCTTGCTCTTTAGCTTTGATTCTGCTGCTCATGGAGACTTGAGCTCATGGCTTAGTTTCTGGATGTCGTGGTTCCCGACTTGCTGACTGAGTGGATAGTGCTCAAAAGACTGGATGTCCTGCAGGAGTGATGGTGACTTATCATTTTGGGTGCTTTGGGTAGAACTGAATGGGTAACTGAGTTATCGAAACTCTAAGCTCAGCCTTCTCAGGCTACTCTCTTTCCTCTTCATGATGTTATTTCTTAGGGCTCAGCTGGGAGTGGGTGAGGGCTTGTGTTAGGTGAGAGGTGAGGGGCAAGGTGCAGGGGAGCTGGTGGCCTGCAAGTACCTAGAGGATTCATGCAGCTCTTGCAGTGTGAACTAAGGGCAGGAAGGTGGCCATTCAGGAAGCAGTGTAGTAACCAAACCCACCCGTCACTTGCATGCTTCTCTTTTCTCTTCAACCTGTGGAAATGCTCTCTCCCTTCTGCCTGCACTGGACTCCCTCTCTCCACCTCCCACCAGCGGCTTTCAGCACAGGATTGAATGTAAGCCCCAAACCCATGAGGAAAGCATTTCCTAGTAGCCGTCTTTCCTCGGCTCACAGGGAAGTGGTTTCTCAGCTCCTCATCCCTGTTCTCAGGGGACATCTTCAGGCCATTAGGAGGCCATATCTATGGATCAGCTGCTGCTAAAACCTGGAAGCTGAGTAAACCCAACACTTGAAGAACTGCTAAGGATTTATGATGTTTCAGAAGAGAAACTGTTCATAAAAAGCCAGCCAGCCAACTTCTCTGCAACGTGTTAAATAACAAACCGAGAATGGAGAGCTGTTTTTTGTTATTTGGAGCAAATTAAATGACAGGAGAGACCATGAAGCAGTTGGTGGGATGTCCTTTGGAATTCAAGTACATGGAATGTTCACGTTTGGGGGGACTTCACGCATTCGGTGGCTCTTCCTTCAAACTCAACACTTCTCCTGTTTTTGATAAATGTCTCTAGGAGATCTTCTGGGGTATGTGATTCTTGTGGATCTTGCACAACTCTCCCCCAATTTCACTTTCTTGCTGAGTGTTTTATTGTGCTACATTCTAAGTTGCTTCAGTTGTGTCCGACTCTTTGCAGCCCCATGGACTGTAGCCCTCCAGGCTCCTCTGTTCATAGGATTCTCCAGGCAAGAATACTGGAGTGGGTTGCCATGGCCTCCTGCAGGGGATCTTCCTGACCCAGGGACCGAACCTGTGACTCTTGCATCTCCTACATTGGCAGGCAGGTTCTTTACTAGATGCGATTCATCTAAGATTCTGTTTTTGTGGAGGGTGATCACCACAAAGAAAGCAGATCTGGACGATGCCCTCAACAGGAAGCTCTAAGTTTTGGACACCACAGAGGGCTTGATGGCTGCTTACATGCTTTCCTGTCCCCCCTCCTTTGGCACTGGCCATATCCTGCACTGTTGAGCCACCCTCCACTCCAGGGATGGGCCACAACTTGACTTCAGGGCAGTTCCCTCCTTGAACATGGTTGGCTCACGAGTGGTCATGAGACCTTATCCTGTTTGAGGCCAGGATCGCAGAGACTCTTAGGAACATTTTTTCTTACTTTTAAGACAAGCAGCAAATACCCTCTTTTCTCTCTCTGCTTCATTTTCTGTCGATGGCCTTTTTAGTATTATGAAAGAAGCTGGTCTGAGAACAAGGCTGATGCCCCAAGGAAGGCAGCTTGAGAGCCTCTCAGGGAAACGTAGCCAGAGTCTTGACTGCATGTTCTTAGAAGCCGCCGAACCTCTGGACATCCTGCTATAGGGGCAAATAAACTTCTTTATTGTTCAAGCCATTTAGCTGAAATTATCTTAGCTGATCTAGGGTTGTAGACTCTTAGCACAGAGGGCTTCTCCTATGGCTCAGACAGTAAAGAATCTGCCTGAAATCCAGGAGACCTGGGTTTGATCCCTGGGTCAGGAGGATCCCCTGGAGAAGGGAATGGCTACCTACTCCAGTATTCTTGCCTGGAGAATTTCATGTACAGAGGACCCTGGTGGGCTACAGTCCATGGGACAGCAAAGAGTCAAACATGGCTGAGTGACTAATACTTAGACTGCATCCAGGGGAAGAGAACACAGGAATCTGAGGGTCTAGCCTAGGGTCTGGGGCTACCATGTACCAATTATGGGCCTGGGAGCAAGATGGGTCAAACTTCCATGTTTGATTCCCATGTTAAAGGAATGTGATCATTTTTGCAACAATGTCACAAGGCCACGTTTTGGTCAGATAAGTCAAAGCTTTAAACATATCGGGTCAAATGTTATTACCACTCTTTGTCAGTTCAACTCTATCATTCCATCATAATGAAAATCACAGTGGCTAATTTCACTGAGAGGTGATAATGTGTCAGGCCCTGTGCTAATTGCCTTAATGACTGATCTCATTTAATCTTATTGCAGTCCTATGAAGTATGTTATTATGTTCCCATTTAACAGATGGAGTAAAAGTATTAGAAAAATTAATATTTTTTTCAATATTGTTCATCTGATATGTGGGGAACCTTCCTAGTATCTGAGGATAATGGTACTTGCTAAGCATGTGTGAAAAGCTATGATCAACTGAGACAGCATATTAAAAAGTAAAGACATTACTTTGTCAACAAAGGTTTGTCTAGTCAAAGCTATGGGTTTTCCACTAGTCTTGTACGGATGTGAGAGTTGGACTGTAAAGAAAGCTGAACGCCGAAGAATTGATGCTTTTGAACTGTGGTATTGGAGAAGACTCTTGAGAGTCCCTTGGACTGCAAGGAGATCCAATCAGTCAATCCTAAAGGAAATCTGTCCTGAATATTCATTGGAAGGACTGATGCTGAAGCTGAAACCCCAATACTTTGGCCACCTGATGTGAAGAACTGACTCATTTGAAAAGACCTTGATGCTGGGAACGATTGAAGGCAGGAGGAGAAGGGGGTGACAAAGGATGAGATGGTGGTGTGGCATCGCTGACTAAATGGACATGAGTTTGAGCAAGCTCTGGAAGTTGGTGATGGACAGGGCAGCCTGGCGTGCTGGAGTTCTTGGAGTCGCAGAGAGTCGGACACGACTGAGTGACTGGAACCGAAGCGTGTGTTGAAGACATTGTCAGTTGCAGAAAAGTTGCTACCAGTTCTGCATTCTGGGTTAGTCTTGCTCCCATTTTCCATGCTTTGCCATTGATGCTGTCACATCTAGTTGCCTGCATGGCTCCACAAGTTTTGTGTTCAGTCACTAAGTTGTGTCTGACTCTTCGTGACCCTATGGACTATGGCCCAACAGGCTCCTCTGGGTATGGGATTTCCTAGGCAAGAATACTGGAGTGGGTTACCATTTCCTACTCCCCAACTCCTTAAGTTAATACAAATTTCCTTTTCATGATAACTACTCCACTTATTTACCTCACTTGTAAAATGAATAGTTTGTGCTGGTGGTGTTTTCACCATGCCTCCGTGTGTGTGTGTGTGTGTGTGTGTGTTGGAGTATTAATGGAAATAATGGGTCCCTCCAATATTTTAAGACTGTTAAAATAAGTGCACCTATCAAGGTGTCTGAAAAAGTGGCTTACTGATCACAAATTGTATCTTAAGTGATCGAATATCTTGATTGAAATCTTGGAGATGGGTATAGATTCCGTGTAATAAGGGTGGGGACTTCTTACTGTCAAGGCCAGTGATTTGCAAATGAGGACAGTTTTGTACCTGTCACTCTCTCAGGACAATGTCGGCCACATATGGTGACATTTTGCGCATCAAAACCAGAAGGTGATGATGTGCTATTGACATCTAGTGGGTAGAGACCAGGGATGCTTTCAAACTCCCTCCAATGACATGTGACAGCCCCCACAACAGAGAATCATCTAGCCCCACTTGGCAATGGTGCTGAGGAGGACCGACCCTGGTCTAGACTTCCCCAAGGTCCAATGCTAACCTCTTCTTCCCATGCCATTCCTGCTGGGTTAGAAGCCTGACAACTCATCCTGTTCTGAGGATCTGTATGAATGAAATGCTCACAATTTGATATCCATGTTCAGGCTCAACAAAATCCTGGAGCCTGGTCAAGGGCCCTTCTACTGGAGTATCCACAGCTTTTTGCATAAAACTGATGANGGACTGCAAGGAGATCCAATCAGTCAATCCTAAAGGAAATCTGTCCTGAATATTCATTGGAAGGACTGATGCTGAAGCTGAAACCCCAATACTTTGGCCACCTGATGTGAAGAACTGACTCATTTGAAAAGACCTTGATGCTGGGAACGATTGAAGGCAGGAGGAGAAGGGGGTGACAAAGGATGAGATGGTGGTGTGGCATCGCTGACTAAATGGACATGAGTTTGAGCAAGCTCTGGAAGTTGGTGATGGACAGGGCAGCCTGGCGTGCTGGAGTTCTTGGAGTCGCAGAGAGTCGGACACGACTGAGTGACTGGAACCGAAGCGTGTGTTGAAGACATTGTCAGTTGCAGAAAAGTTGCTACCAGTTCTGCATTCTGGGTTAGTCTTGCTCCCATTTTCCATGCTTTGCCATTGATGCTGTCACATCTAGTTGCCTGCATGGCTCCACAAGTTTTGTGTTCAGTCACTAAGTTGTGTCTGACTCTTCGTGACCCTATGGACTATGGCCCAACAGGCTCCTCTGGGTATGGGATTTCCTAGGCAAGAATACTGGAGTGGGTTACCATTTCCTACTCCCCAACTCCTTAAGTTAATACAAATTTCCTTTTCATGATAACTACTCCACTTATTTACCTCACTTGTAAAATGAATAGTTTGTGCTGGTGGTGTTTTCACCATGCCTCCGTGTGTGTGTGTGTGTGTGTGTGTGTTGGAGTATTAATGGAAATAATGGGTCCCTCCAATATTTTAAGACTGTTAAAATAAGTGCACCTATCAAGGTGTCTGAAAAAGTGGCTTACTGATCACAAATTGTATCTTAAGTGATCGAATATCTTGATTGAAATCTTGGAGATGGGTATAGATTCCGTGTAATAAGGGTGGGGACTTCTTACTGTCAAGGCCAGCGATTTGCAAATGAGGACAGTTTTGTACCTGTCACTCTCTCAGGACAATGTCGGCCACATATGGTGACATTTTGCGCATCAAAACCAGAAGGTGATGATGTGCTATTGACATCTAGTGGGTAGAGACCAGGGATGCTTTCAAACTCCCTCCAATGACATGTGACAGCCCCCACAACAGAGAATCATCTAGCCCCACTTGGCAATGGTGCTGAGGAGGACCGACCCTGGTCTAGACTTCCCCAAGGTCCAATGCTAACCTCTTCTTCCCATGCCATTCCTGCTGGGTTAGAAGCCTGACAACTCATCCTGTTCTGAGGATCTGTATGAATGAAATGCTCACAATTTGATATCCATGTTCAGGCTCAACAAAATCCTGGAGCCTGGTCAAGGGCCCTTCTACTGGAGTATCCACAGCTTTTTGCATAAAACTGATGAAAGGATCTTGCCCCAAAGAGTTGAGATCAGCACCTTTTAAACAAAGAGGGATGGTTTTCAGGCTTTCAGTTCCTACAGCCCCCCTCCACTCTGCCCTGGGCACTGAGCTTCCTGCGCTGCTTGACTGTCTCTTCATAGGCTCCTCCCCTTCCTCCTTGTGCCCTCAGGCTGGCTTCTATAGACCAAGTCCCTGACACGTTCCAAGGTCCTGACCTCAGCACCTTTGCTCCTCTATTGCCAACCCAGGTTCCCATCATCAAATCTCTTTACAGCAAAGTGTATGATCACTTTCCTTTCCTCCTGATTTATACACATCATGATCATACACATGATTTCCTATTTCACTCAAGACCTTCCCTTTTCATTCATAGGAGTTTAAGTTAGAATTTTAAAAAGAACAGGCTATTAGAATGTTTTCTTTTAACCTTACATTGAAGTCGAAATTTTTCTTACAGCCTGTAAATTCCTCTAACTAATGACGAGGGAGTCAGGACACACAACAAAGAAAGAAAGAAAATAAAAAAGATGAAAATGTCAAAATCTTATTTCACTGCATTCAAGATTTCATATGTTCTTGCTCCCTGCACTTTGGAGTTACGAAGGAGCTAGTGGTGTAGAAGACAGTTTTATGGGTTTAGCCTAATGTTATGGACATCTGGTGACTAGATGTTTGGTTTTGAAGCATTTCTGAATGTTATGCTCAGAGGATGGGAACTGGGAGTTGAACAGTGGCTGCTCTGACCAGTTTAATAAACAGTATTTGCTTTGAGATCAGAGATTAAGGAGAACAGAGATTAAGGGCAGAGGTAAGGAGAAGTGGTTTAGGCTAGGCAGAAGCAAATTTTTGCTCCCTGTGCTTCCATTTATTAATTTGAAGATGAGACTACGTGATATAATAGCCATAGCTATAATTCACAGATTGTTTAGTATAAGACAGGCACTGTGCTAGTCCCTTTGCCTATGTTTCCTTATTTACATGCAGCTCTCATAATGTTCATCTGTGATACTCCATAAGGATGTCTGTAATACTTCTAGAATTCACATTATTCTTTTTCTCCATTACCTGGATACATGCCATTCTTTAGACTTAAACATGTGGTTCTCACATTTAGGAAGTTTGCTACTACCAATCCTAATATTTTTTGTTTGTTTCTTTCCCATGTGGTGTTGATGGGTTGTCTTAAGTCGTCCATGTTCATTGGTCCAATTTGCTTAGAGAAGTTTCCAGGTTCATGGTGTTAGTGTGAGTGTTAAAGTCTTTATGGGAAATGAAGTTCTCCACCCCAAAGTCAAACCTTGGACTTTTGTTTCATAAATTCTAGGGTGCAACTAGTGAATCAATTGATATCTTTGAGGAAAGGGCTAGATTTTTCTGGAGGAATACCTCTTGAACTTGAGATTTTTGGAGGATTATCTCTGGGGCTTGAGTCTTCTTTCTATCAGAGACAGGCTGAGAAAATAGAAGATTGCATTTGGTGCTCAAATTCATATTTCAGAAAAGGAAAGGCTGCTAGAGGGATATACTTGGTGAGCCGATTTGAAGGCTAATAGAGAAGATTGTGAACAGATTTGTGCCTCTCCCCAAACACCATGACTGACAACTTTGACTGTCATCCCAGTGAATTAAGTTGTCTCCTGATGGGAAATTTTCTAGAGTTGGACCAAGGTTGTCAGTGGCCTTAACAAAAAGGTTCTAAGGTAAGTATTTTTAAAAATGGGTAAAAACAGACAATATATGCTGAATGGAACAAAAGATCCAAAGGGTCTTTCAAGGAAAAGAACAGGGTGTCAAGATCAAGAATTCAGGAGGTGGGCAGAAAAGATCTTGATGTGGGAGTCAGAGACTAGAGGTCTAGTTAGAGTCCAGAAGAAGCTAGGAGATGCAGACCCAGGCAGCCCTTGGTGAGGGGTCCAGAGCTAGCCTTCCAGAGCCCACACCCCAGTCCCAACTGTAGCAGTGGATCAACCCTGGAAGGTCAGTGGGAAAGGTCGGGGAACTGGTGATACAAATGAGCAAGGCTGTACCCTGACTTAGAGGCTTCAAGAACACCTGTCCATTTTTTGAAGACTAGTGACTTCTCACAGCTTAGAGGACTCACAAGGGATGTGCCTGTTGCCTTGGAGTGAGCAGGCTCAGTGTGCTCAGATGAGGTCATGGCGTCTTGTTTCACTAAGTTGATGGAAGGACTTCATTTATCAAGAAAGTCCTCAGCTTCAGAGAGTGAGGAGGGACAGAGTGAGGTGAGTGGGAAAAAGACATACACTGGAATGCAGAATGTGTTATGGAAGTGTCTCCGAAAGGTGGTGTCCTCATACCTCCTCTAATTTTAGAAGAGGAGACAGATTTTAAACAAGCAAAACTAGAGTTTTCAAAAAGCTTGTAAATCAACTCTGAAGACCATAGAGCCCCCAAATAGTTCACATCTTGCTTCTCTTTTTCGACAACTTTTGCTTCCAGGATGGAGCAGTCAATGATATCAAGATGGCGCTGGGACCCAGGAATCCTCTCTGTCACATTCTGCTAGTTAAGTGCAAAAATAATTGCACTTTTACATTATCGAACTTGGCCATTTGATATTTGAATGCATTATTAAATAAAGGTGATTATGTTATACATCATTTTAATGAACATTTCTCACTTTATTTTTTTTTTGCTAAAGATATTACTTTCATTAGCTTTAATACAATTATTTTTATTTTAGACCATAGAAATGATATTAGACAAAAAGCAAATTCAAGTGATTTTTTAAATCCAAACTCAAAATGGGGTGTAAAGCCACAGAGACAACTAGCGACACCAGCAACATATTTGGCCCAGGAACTGCTAATGAACGTGCAGTCCAGTGGGGGTTTAAGAAGTTTTGCAAAGGAAACAAGAGCCTTGAAGGTGAGGAGCGAAGTGGCCAGCCATTGGAATTTGACAATGACCAGTCGAGAGACGTCATCAAAGCTGATCCTCTTACAACTTTGTAAGAAGTTGCTGAAGAACTCAATGTCAGTCATTCTATGGTTGTTCAGCATTTGAAGCAAATTGGAAAGGTGAAAAACCTTGCTGAGTGGGTGCCTCATGAGCTGACCAGAAATTTTAAAAAATTGTTTTGGAGTGTTGTCTTCTCTTATTCTACACAACAGTGAACCATTTCTCTATCAGATTGTGATGTGCAATGAAAAATGGACTGCATATGACAGATCAGCTCAATGGTTGGACCAAGAAGAAGTTCCAAGCACTTCCCAAAGCAAAACTTGCACCAAAAAAGGGTCACAGTCACTGGTGGTCTGCTGCCCATCTGATCCACTATAGCTTCCTGAATCTTGGCAAAACCATTACATCTGAGAAGTATGTTCAGAAAATTAATGACATGCACCAAAAACTGCAACACCGGTAACCTGCATTGGTCAACAGAAAGGGCCCAGTGCTTCCCCATGACAATGCTTGACTGCAGGTCACACGACCAATGCTTCAGCAGTTGAACAAATTGCGGTACGAGGTTTTGCCTCATCCGCCACATTCACCAACCTCTTGCCAACTGACTAACTCATCCTCAAGCATTTCAGCAGCTTTTCGCAGGGAAAACACTTCCACAACCAGCAGGAGGCAGAAAATGCTTTCCAAGAGTTCACTGAATCCCAAAGCATGGATTTTTACTGTACAGGAATAAACCAGCTTATTTCTTGTTGACCAAAATGTGTTGATTGTCATGGTTACTATTTTGATTAATAAAGATGTGCTTGAGCCTAGTTATAATTATTTAAAATTCATGGTCCAAAACTGCAATTACTTTTGTACCAACCTAAATACAAAGAAGAAATCTTTTTAAAAATTTGGAAATCTTCAAAATAGAAAGGATAGTTTGTGAATGGATCTTCTCAATAAACAAAAAGAAAAATTACCTTCTGTGATATCAAATTTCACGTACAGTTTAAGTATATTTACCATACAGGACCAACCAAATACTTTTAACTCTATAAAGTTTCCATTATTTCATTTTGCCAGAGAAATCTTACAGCAAATAACTTGCTCAGCTTGGAAAAATTTTAACTAGCCGTTTCCATATCAATCAAGTTCAGGGACAATATATTTCACGTATCAGTACTCTATAAAGTTTAGTCTTAGAAATGTGGATTATATTTTTAATATTTATTAAAATTTTTTCTTTGTCGGCTGACTTATTTTAGGTCCACAGGCATGTGCTTTTATTGCACTTATTGTTGGTTTAATTCATGTGTTCAAGCGACTCTAGCATCTTTCTGTTCATGAAGATCATTTAAGATGAAAGGCATTAAAATAAGGTATACTCTGGATAGCAAAGCATCTGTTTAATACAACCCTTCTTTATATTACTTATTTCTGGTGCTGGGCATCAAAGAAAAAAAATGAAAAGTCGGCAATGTTCTCTTAAAAATACGTCAAGGGCCCCAACTCTTTAACAACACAGGAAATGTCAAATATTATATGGATATAAATAACTCAGTAAAACAGGGTTACAAGAACATCTGGCTTTGCACAGTTCCACGCATTCGGCTGGCGCAGAGATATTTCAGTAATACTATCCAGTCGCTGGGTTGTGTGAGACTGTGGGGCACAGAAGGGAATTTGAGTGTCGAGTGAAAAATGTGCTTGTAAAAGGGTCTGAACTGTTATCTGTCTAATCCGTCCTAATCTGTTCAGTCATTTGTTCCGGGGGCTCCAAAGAGGGAATACTGACCCCCTCTGGAAGCTACCTTCTTAGATGGACGCTCCCAGAGCCCAGTGTGAGGGGTGGAGGGTGGAAGGTTAATGATCCTTAAGACACACACTGCCCGGTTGATAACTGGAGAGATCATTTTAAAAGGGACATCTCAATTTTCAGGGGAAATTGCATTTATTTCAGCTCAAACATTGGGAAACTGTCGGCAGGGATGGATAGTGACATGTGTCCCCTTTGTTCAGGTCAATTTTGTCTCTGACCCCATAGGGCTCTGCTCTGTGTGTTCCCCCGTCTCTACTGCTTTTTGGTACCCACTGAGGCTCCCCTGGGGTCGGATGGGCTGGGGGAAAGGCGGTTTGTTCAGTCTAACTCCTTGGGTGTTCACTTCATTATGCACATTTGAAAAAGAAAGCAAAATCCTCACCACAAATATACACCAAGCCTTCACACACGGCACTGAAAGTATACGGTTGTCCTCTCAGTTATGACGTTCAGCATTATTAAGAATAAGAAAGGGCAATACCATCCACCTCACTGGAGGGCAAAGACAAATATCAATGACTGAACGTCTTAGATTTTTTCAGGCTTGTTCCCATATAGCTTTCACTTGTTTATTCTGCAAATATTGAGTAATTACCATGCACCAAGCTCTGTGGTAGGTAAAAAACTCAAAGTCCTTCTTTTGCCTTCAAGGAGCTTGCAGTGTGAAAGGGAAGGCAACACTTGAACGCTAACAGTTTCAATCAGATCCAACCCAATCCAGTCCAATCTAGTCATTCTGGTGCAATACAGTGTGTTCTAAACTAAAGTAAACCATTGAAAGAAAGTAATTACCAGGTGAAGTACTTGCTTAAATAATTCCTACCAAACTTTTGAAAATCTAGTTATACTGATGCCTTTCTATATCTCCAAGAGTCTTTTAGGAAATTAGTCGATCATCTGTTAAAGTCAAGTCTATGCTGGAGAACCACAGGTGATTTAACTGACCAGTACTGGGACAGGAAGCGTAGGTAAAGCTGATTTCCAGCTGAAGAAATTGTCTTGCGGTGGAAGAAATTCCTTTTGGGGGAGTATGATCAGTAAGTGTGCCAGACAATCTGGCTTGTTCAGTGGTTCCTGGAGACCCCAAATGTGTGTGTGCTCAGTCGTGTCCAACTCTTTGCAGCCCCATGGACTGTAGCCCACTGGGTTCCTCAATCCATGAGGTTCTCCAGTGCCATGGGCTTCCCAGGTGGTGACAGTGGCTTAAAAAATAATCTGCCTGCCAATGCAGGAGGCACAAGAGGTGTGGAGACCCCAAAGTGCTAACCTCGTGGCATATTTTTTGTTCCTTCTCAAATGTGTGTGTGTGTTCGTCGCTTAGTCGTGTCCGACTCTTTGCGACCCCATAAACTGTAGCCCACCAGGCTCCTCTGTCCATAGGATTCTCCAGACAAGAATACTGGAGTGGGTCGCCATTTCCTTCTCCTCCTTTCCCAAATAACCTTATTCTATTCACCAATTAATTGGTTAATTCAACCAATGTGCTTCTATGGAGCATCTTCTAGGAGTGAAGGTCTGTGAGAGATGCTAATTCTTTGCTTTCAATAAGCTCAGCTGGGTGGAAGAGCCGTGTAAATGGATACAAGCAACCTCATCCCCCTTATAGAAAGGAACTTCTGGTTAGAAGGTAAAACCCCAAGGAGGATGGGTCGGAAATCATTGGATGGGTCAGAGTAATTCTCACACTAAATATTCAGAGGTTAAATTGTTGAATTTTTCATTCCAAATTATCCTGATTGGCTGTATACCTTGTTTGCAATTCTGGATAATTTCCCAGAAACCTTTTACTGCTTTCTCTGTAGACTTGACTTGAAAGGGAATGGTCAGTCACCTAATTACAGGCTTTGCATAGACTGGGAGTTTGGTTCTTTCGAATGTCGAGAGGGTGCTCCCTTAGGTTTATCTGTTGGCGGGGTCCCAGCCCCCGCACACCAGCCAGCCCTAGATAAGCACTGCTGAGCATCACTTGCCAACTTACCCTCCTGCTGGTTTCATGCAAGAAGAAACTACCCCCTACACCACTGAGATCGTTACAGGGGCCAGTACATTTCAGGAAATTCAACTTGACAGAAACTCCTGCCTCTGCTCTTGCCCAAGTGGCGTGGTATAGCAAGACGCCAGCTCAGAGCCATGGGCTGCCACCGAAGGTTCTTGACCCTCTCTGCAGAGATGGAAATGTCTGGGGGGCTGAAAGCTTTGGCAGAGTTGAGATAAACACTCAGGTTACGGCATTTTTCATCTGTTTAACCAGATCTCATTATGTTGTCAAACAAGACTGTGGTGCTTGCAAGAAACAGCGACAGTATTCTTGTTGAGAGTTGGGACAAGATGTAAGAATTTATTTTTTCCATGAGGATTAATTTCTCTAATGCTGGGATGCAGGCAAAGTTTTCATTGGAATGGAAGTGGGGGTGGTGGTGGAGAGAGTAAAGTTCTTAGAGTCTTTAAAGAAAGTTTGATGGCACTTCATAGACCCCCCACCTTGCCTGGTGGAGAAATGAAGATTTTAGTGATCATCTTGCTTGAATCCTCTGCAGAGGACTTTCTCAAGTCTCCCTACAGAACCTTCCCCTAATCATATATTCCCCTACTGTGGCTTCTCTCACATACCCTTTCTGTTCATTCCAGGAAAATGCCACTTTATTTGTATTTAAAGTAACTTCTCTGTCTTTTCCAGGTTGAGTTAACTTTAACAATTGCTTAGTCTTGATGATGCTCAAAAGCTAGGTAAATTACTGTGCTACGTAGACATTTGTCCAATTTGTATAGGAGTCACATGACCCATGTTAAAATCCTTATCCATAGTTCTATAAATGGACTCGCTGAACCAGAACATCTGCATTTTAGAAAATCCAGAGCAAATGTCTGGTAAGTGTATCCTTTCATTAACCGCTGACTTCTAGCATGATGTTCCTTATATTTGGGCCATGTATTTCACATATTAAGCTCATTTTTGTTCTAATCATAAAACTCTATGATATAGCTTAACATTTCAAAGTTAATTCTCCCTTTATTTAGAAAATATTTGAGTCACTGGTTTGTGAAGGTGATCTTATGATGTTCCTCTCCCACATTTGCATGACTATTTTAAAACTTTTTCAGTGGAGAATGAATACATGGGTATGTAAGGGTGAGTCCCTTTGCTATCTACCTGAAACTATCTCAACATTGCTGATCAGTTATATTCCAATATAAAATTAAAAACTAAAAAATTAAAATTAAAAAAAACATAAAAAAATCTTTGTATACTTAAAATGGACAAGTTTTGGTGGTGTGGTGGTATTTAGCCACTAAGTCGTGTCCGACTCTTTTGCAACCCCATGGACTGTAGCCTGCCAGGCTTCTCTGTTTATGGAATTTCCCAGGCAAGAATACTGGAGTGGGTTGCTGTTGCCTTCTTCAGGGGATCTTCCTGACGCAGGGATTGAATCAGCATCTTCTGCATTAGCAGGCAGATTCTTCACCATTGAGCCTCCAGGGAAGCCTTGGGCAAATTTTAGAATATGGACATTATGACTCAATTAAGCTGTTTTCCAAAGCCTGAAAAATCACAATTTCACTTACACATTTCTTACTGATAAATGAAAGCAATATGTGTTCAAGGAATTTAACCTTTCTGTTTTCAGATTCTTTCAACAGTTAATGAGGAAAGTGGGTCCAGAAACATTCAATAAGTGTACTTGTCCAAAGAGTAAAACATTTCCAACCTTGTAGTTTCGGAGGAAAACGAAACTTCTCAGCTCTCCTAGACCTCTAGTGCTCTCGCTTCATCTCCTGCCCTATGGAGGTGGTTCTGCTTCACTGGGAAAAAGGAAACCATCAAATGGGAATCCCTTTAACTTCCTGCCACCAGATCTGCATCTTATATCTGCCTTGGTATTTCCCTCCTTCCTTCCGATGGCAGTGGAGAAAGGTCTCTTAGGTAGCTGTTTTACAAAGCAGCAAGAAGCTCTCCTAGACCTCTAGTGCTCTCGCTTCATCTCCTGCCCTATGGAGGTGGTTCTGCTTCACTGGGAAAAAGGAAACCATCAAATGGGAATCCCTTTAACTTCCTGCCACCAGATCTGCGTCTTATATCTGCCTTGGTATTTCCCTCCTTCCTTCCGATGGCAGTGGAGAAAGGTCTCTTAGGTAGCTGTTTTACAAAGCAGGAAGCATACAGCATGGCAGAAGAGCTGTCTAAAATCTTGTACCCAGCAAAGAGCAACAACAGAATTTGAACTCAGATCTCCAGACGCTTTGGTCTTACTGCCCTTTGGTTTTTTTTTTTTTCTTTTTTCATTTTTAATATACTTTATTCTTTAGTTTTCCAACAAAGTTGAGAGATAGCTGTAATTTTCCATACAATACATTCCCTGCTCCCACAAATGCATAGCCTTTCTTAAGAGCAACATCGCTCACCACAATGGTATAATATTTTTTTAAACCAAGGGTGAATCTACATTGACACTTCATAGTTACTGAAAGTCTATAGTTTACCTGGGGCTTCCCTGGTGGCTCCGCAGTAAAGAAGCTGCCTGCCCACACAGGAGACGCAGGTTCGATTCCTGGGTCGGGAAGAGCCTCTGGAGAAGAGAATGGCAACCCACTCCAATATTCTTGCCTGGAAAATAAGGACAGAGGAGACTGGCGGGCTACCTACCGTCCATGGGTTTCCAAAGAATCAGACACAGCTTAGCGACGGAACGACAGCAACAAATAGTTTACCGAAGGGTTCATTCTGGATATTGAATGTTCAGTGCTTTTAGACAAAGGTATAACGCTATGTGCTCGCCATTATAGTACCTTACAGAGTATTTTCTCTGCCCTGACACTACCCTGGGCTCTGTCTGTTTACAGCACCACTGCCTTGCCCTGCTATCTGCCTGCTGTCTGGCCACCGCTGATCCCCTCAGTTTTGCCTTTTCCAGATGTCATACCATTGGAATCATAGTAGCCTGCTCAGATTGGCTTCTTTCACTTAGAAGTAGCTATTTAAGCTTCGTCTATGTCTTTTCATGGCTTGCTAGCTCATTTTTTTTAAGCACTGAATGATATTCCATTCATATTCTAGATGGACCACCGTGTATTTTTCTTTCTTTATTTTTATATGTATACCTATGGCTGATTCATGTTGATATATGGCAGAAGCCATCACAATAATTTAAAGTAAGTATGCTCCAATTAACAATAAAATAAATTAAAAAATAAAAATAATTTGTTTTTAAAAAGAACATACAAAAGAAGATAACAAGTGAAAGCACATCGATGAACATATTTCAATATTCCCCATAAATACTTGGCCAATCTTAATTTCTCTTTCCCGGTAGGTTACATGGTATCTTACCTGTATATTTGTAGAGTGTTTTCCTGTTATCCTTATGTTTACAATAAATTTCCATATCAAAGGGTCGTAATATATACTTGCATTTTTGAAGTAGTAGAATAATTTTACTTCTGTAATATGGAGATTAAATTGATACTATTTACTTTCTTCGTGTATTACAAAAATGGAGATTTCAGCCCAAAGCTGGAATGAAGAGAAACATTTGAATAGTGGGGAAGACCTCAGTTAACGACAAGTTTCTGTAGTACTTTATGTCCATAGAGCCTTTTTGCTTGTAGATTGCCACGGATACTATTTTGAGTATTCAAGATGGCTGGGAGTGAAAAACTCAGTTTACAAGCTTTTGGAAGCAGCTTGGACTCTGTTTAACATGAGGGGTCCCTGTCAAGCCCTTCAGGGCAGTGTGGCTTGCTCATCTTCCTGCCTCCAGTTCTGGAATAGTTGATGCAGAGCAAATTTTTACTGAATTGGAAGATCCTGAAAGTTACAAGCGGCAGAGCTGTGGAACTCTGTGAGCATCGGTTCTGGAGCCAGACAGTCTTGGCTTCCGAGCCTGCCTGTGATGCTAATTACCTGGGTGTTTGGGGGCAAGAACTCCATCACTTCCTGCCTTATTTTTCCTGCATGGAGAATACTAGTATACCTCAGAAGGTTACTGTAAAGATTAAATGAGTTAATACAGTCAAGTGTACCAATCACATTACACAGGGCCAATATTTGACTCAGATATTAATTGAATATCTGTCCCGTGACAGGTTGACCGAGGGCAGATGATCTCTGTCATGCATTGTGCTCAGCTGTGGGCAAAAGTATGAACAGGATCCAGTTTCTTTATGTACACAGTAAGGGGTTCAAACAAGTAAGCAGGTGACTGTGTGTGCATGTGCGCTGAGTCGCTCAGCTGTGTCTGACTCTTTGCAACCCCGTGGACTAGAGTCCGCCAGGCTCCTCTGTCCCTGGAATTTCCCAAGGAGTGGGTTGCTGTTTCCTACTCTGGAGGATCTTCCTGACCAAGGAATTGAAACTGTGTATCCTGTGTCTCCTACTGGCAGGCGAATTCTTTACAACTGAGCCACCTGGGAAGCCCAATCAGGCGATTACAACAGTGATTTTATATATATATAGATAGCATGTATATGATACATATGTATGATGTCTATATATATGTGTGTGTTATTTTATGTATAAAATAACTACTGTAGTTATTTTATAACTTGGTCCTGGGAGCTTTGGGAGCACATAGTAGGGGGTCCCTTCCCCAGTCTTGGCAAGTATTTCCTGAAAAAGTGGAGTGGAAACTGACCAAGACCCTTCACGCCTATGGAAGGAAGTGAGGACTCAGTACCCATTCAGCTCATTGCTGCCTTGAATTTCCTGGAATATTAGGGATTTAAGGACAAAGCTATTAGCAGATGTGCTTATTTATTTAAATAATCTTTTCTCAGCTCCCTTCCCTGAGGCAACAGCAGTGACTGCTACAAAACCACAGCCTCTGGGGGCTATACGTGGCGTTTCAGGGATTATTTGGTCCCCTGTTTATCTTAGCTTGTGCCCAACTGGGCACCATGTCTGGGTCCACAGCGTGTTGGTTTATCTTCTGGAACACTTCTTCCTCTTCTGGACACTTCACCGTAAGTTTCCTGTTTCCATCAGAACTGACCTATCGTTAGAGACTCTGAGCTCACGGATGAAGCACATGCGCCAGGAACTGCCCTGAGCACTCCACAGAGCAGCTCTTTTTTCTTCCCTTTCTTTCCTTGGTTCCTTTCTTCTTTCCACTTATCTCTCCACTCCATTTCCCACTTGCCCCAAATCCTCCGACTTCCTCTGTCAATTCCAAAGGAGGATTTCAGACACCTTGTGATCCAGGGCCTCTATTAGGGGCAGGGAGCCTCTTGAGTCCACTTCAGCTTTGGACAAAGCAATTACCTTGGTGCAAGCAGATGAACAGAATAAAATCTGCAGGTCATTCAAAACCTCCAAAATCTCCCCTCTGCCTTACAAACCCTTTGCCTTAGCAGAGCATTAATTAACCTTACTCACTGAGGTTAAGGCAATAAAACCTGTTGAGATTTCAGATGCTAACTAAGAGAAGATAAATATTGGTCACTGATCCCACAGTACGAATTAGTCCTCTGCTACCCCTGCCCCAGTCCTGAAGGCATAAAACCCAAAACACGGCATTTTGTCTGTTTGTTTTTGTTATAGTTTTCGTTTTATATTGGAGCATGGTTGCTTAACAAGGCTGTGTTAGTTTCAGGTGTACAGCAACGTGATTCAGTTATACATACACACGTATCCATTCTTTTTCAAATTCTTTTCCCATTAACATGATTACAGAATATTGAGCGAAGTTCCTTGTGCTGTACAGTAGGTCCTTGTTGGCTGTCTATTTCAAATATAGTAGTATGTGTATGTCTATCCCAACCTCCCAATTCATCCCTCACTCCCCACCCTTCCCCCCTGGTAACCATGAATTCATTCTCTAAGCTTGTGAGTCTGTGTCTACCCAAACATGTGGTTTTTATACGAACTAAAAAATATGGAGAATGGGGGCTGTTACCTGAAGAACAGAGGTTTTGCCGCAGCAGAGGCCCTGTTGGCACAGGCTTTGAGAATCTGGAAACAAGGGTGCCCAGTTTTCCCCCTCCTGTCTTCCTCTCCCCCACCCCCTTCCTTCTTCCTTCCTTCCCTCTCTCTCTCCCCTCATCCACCTGGTCAAAGAACACCTTTCTGTGAATGCCCCTTGCAGGAAGGTGATGTTCTGTTTGCCTTCAGGGAATTTGAGAATGAACAGCTGAGTGCAGCAGGATGACAGAGGAAACAAATGATGAGCCTGCACAGTAAAAAGTGTTACGAGAGCTGGAGGCACTCCATACCCATTCTGGTGGGATCAGAGACATTTTCTCAGGGCATTTGAGCAGGAACTTGAAGATGAAATAAAGATTTTCCCCCTGGACTTGGTGGGGGAAGGAGTGAAAGTACTTGGACAGCAAATCAGTCCATCTTAATGGAAATCAGTCCTGAATATTCACTGGAAGGACTGATGCTAAAGCTGAAGCTCCAATACTTTGGCCACCTGATGCAAAGAGCTGACTCATTGGAAAAGACCTTGTTGCTGGGAAAGATTCAAGGTGGGAGGAGAAGGGGCTGACAGAGGATGAGATGGTTGGATGGCATCACCGACTCAATGGACATGAGTTTCAGTAAACTCCAGGTGTTGGAGATGGACAGGGAAGCCTGGTGTGCTGCAGTCCACGGGGTCACAGAAGAGTCAGACATGACTGGGCAACTGAACTAAACTGAACTAATGTGAACAGACGACTCACTGGAAAAGTCTCTGATGCTGGGGAAGACTGAGGGCAGAAGGAGAAGAGGGCATCAGAGAATGAGATGGCTGGACAGCATCACCGATGCAACGAACATGAACTTGGGCAAACTCCGGGAGGTAGTGAGGGACAGGGAGGCCTGGCATGCTGCAGTTCATGGGCTCACGGAAGAGTCGGACATTGACTGGGCGAATAAACAACAACAAAAACTCTGGATGAAGCAGTTCGGGAGCCTGAGGTGGTCCGAGAGGAGAGCAGCCCCCTGTGTTTGGGAACGAGATGTGGGTGGGGAGGGGGAAAAGTGGGAGAGAGGGTGATTGTGGGAGGTCAGGGGGATGAGGCTTGAGAAGGGCTTTGTGGACTTTCTCTTCGCTCAGGCACTGAGGGAGTTGGTTAAAGCAGAAAGCGCTGGGTGACCTCTCAGCAAGCATCTCCATTGTGTGGAAATGTGCTCAATGGTCCTCGTAAATGGTCCTTTTCTTATAAATCCGTGTTTCACAAAGGAGAGCTGCGCTGAGTGAGGAGAGCACTGAAGAGGGAGGAGGCCAGTCTGCTGGGAGTTGTGGGTTTTCCTTGGAGCGGGTTTTTGAGGGAAAAGAAAGCATGGAGGACCTCTCCCTCCAACCCAAGGCTATGTCAACACAGTCGTCAAACACAGTGAAAATATGACCAGTGGGGAACTCATCGTCAACGTGCTAATTAAAACCAAAATCCATTTGATTTTTCTTAGATTTTCCTGTTTGGCTTTGCACAAGTGAAGTACAATTTGCTGGAGTCTCCCTTCTCTCCAGGTGGCTGGTACCAACCTTGGCCACCTTGAGATTCATCCGTTTGTAGAAGAGAAACAAGGGGAGAGGAGAGATTCAAGGCACAGAAGCTTCTCTGGTGGCTCAGTGGCAAAGCATCCATCTGCCAATGCAGGAGACGCAGGTTCGATTCCTGGTCCGGAAAGATCCCACATGCTGTGAAGCGCCCCTGGGCCGCAGCTTCTGAGCCTGTGTTCTAGCGCCTGGAAGCCACAGCTACTGAAGCCCACAGGCCCTGAGCCTCAACTAGAGAAAAGGCCGTTGCAGCAACCAAGACCCAGCACAGTCAAAATAAGTAAATAAATAAAATTACTTTTTAAAGGGTTCAAGGCACAGAGGACAGACAGTGAATAGAGGTGCTTGTGTGGGTGGCTGGCTTTATCTGTTCCACCTCCCTTGAAACGCTGGAAACTTTTTTAGGAGAGGACCCCGTGGACTTTGTGGATCTTCTACAAGCAGAGCCCTGTGGAGGCTGGAGGTAGGGGGAAATAATCCAGTGGGAGGGACGGGAGACGCAAACGTGTGTCTGGCCAGCACCTCCTGTTTGTTGCTTTTGGTCTGCAGGAGTGAGACTCCTGGCCACCTGTGGGTCTCCAGGGTCCGGAGGAACCGGGGAGCCCCTCCTTCTCCTCCAAGATAGAGTCTATGGTAGGAGATAGAACAACAGCAAATGGGAGGATATTGCCTGAGGGACAGAGGCAGCCTTGCAGAGCTTGTGTTTGCCCGAGGCAGGACCTAATTCTGGCCCGAATCCTAGGTCATTTTTGTCTCCAAAATCATTTTGGACCAAAGCTCGGGTATGCTAGGTCAGCTGTGTGCAGCCAGGCTGCTTAGCCCTATGACACAGCCATGGCCGGCAGGGCCCCTCCCACCCTCGGCCAGTTTGCTTTCTCTCTCGGACCCGTGGGGCCCTGCTGCGGGTCGTGCCTCCTCCTGTCCCCTCCCTGACGCTTGCCAGTGCGGCCTCAGGAACCCTCAGGCCAACGTTTTATCATCCTCTACCACTTCTAAAGGACATTTAAATACGCGTAGAGCTTTTCAACCAAAGCCGCGGTCTCCTGACTCAGCTGGACTCAGAGCTTTCCATCCACTCTGTCACCGCTGTCTTCATGACCTTCCCCTCCTGCTTCTCCCCGCTCTCTTCAGGCTCCCTTTAAATGTTCCAATCCCTGATTCACATGGCTGTCCTTCCCATTTCACAGAAAGGAAAAGAGAGAGTGAGCGGAAATTGTACTCCCCCCGACACCACTGGCTGCTTACACGTGTCTCCGCAACTTTCCATATGGCATCGCCTCCTTCCGCTCAGCTCCAAGCGGAAGGGATTAGACCGCTGCAGTGCGGGGCTTGTCCATCCAATGCCACTTGGACCCCTGGTCACCTGACTCTTCATGTGTTTTCCAGGAATCCTAGCTTTCTCCTCCTATGTCTTAGCATCTCTCTCTCTGTTGCTTATCCCCTTTGGGTTATAGAGGTGCCAAACTCCTTCTCGCCTTTCACTGCCTCTTTCAAGGACGCCCCCCTCCCCACCTCCATCAAAGTTCTCTTGTTCTTTGTGCCCACGGTCCCTGGAGCAGTTTTTTCCTGGGGTCTCCATTCCCTCTCCTGACTTATACTTCAGACCCACTCCAAACCCTGTCTTGTCCAAGGGACGTCAGCTCATTCAGGAGCACGAAAGGGAGACTTATCTTACAGATGAGAACTGAGGCTCAAGACAGACATCAACTAACAAAGGGCAAAGCTAGAATTCAGAGGTAGGTTTTACGTATTCTAAAACCTGTGCTTTCTCCTGATGCGATGCTGATGGGAGGAGCTGACTGTCGGTACCTAGAGGCCTCTCTGGATGTGTTCTAAAAAGCAGATGGTGTTGTGGGTAGGTAGAAGGGAATTTTAGAAGTTAGAGGCAAGGAAACTAGTCAAAACAGCTTTCTAGTTATGGCGACTCCTACTTATCCCCTCTCCAACGCTCAACCTCCTCTCTCAAGCACACAATCACACATCTACAAAGACCCACATGTGGCATGTTTAGCAGAACACGTCATAAACACCCAGTGATTATTTGCCAAGTGAATGAAAGCCCAGGCAGGAAAAGAGGCAAATGTCCACGATATTTGATCCTTGATTGTGAGTGGGGAGGAAGCCCCGTCCTGGCTCATTACTCCTTTGGCCTGGAAGGAGGCCATTCTCCAGGTCGGTCCAGCAACACCTGAGACCCCTGGTGAACTGGGCAAGGAGAGCGTGTCTCTGAGAGGCAGCACACCTGTGTGCAGGTGGCAGGTGGATCTGGCCTCCTCTGCGGTCATATAGCCCCTTCCTACTGGGAAAAAGGGATATAGCTGTGTTTACTTCATGGGGTTGCTGGGAGATTTCAGCAAGCTTTTGCAGCACAGCACCTAGGACATGGGAACTGTGAGAGCTTAGATGCTGCTGGTGTTTAGTGACGAAGATGCTGATGGTGCTGAAGAAGATGTCATAACCCTGCTGTCAATTTAGTGTACCCGGTGAGCAGTACTTGAGCATCTAGTGCATGCTGAGAACTGTGCTGCGTGGGGCGAGTGTGGGGATGAACTAGACCCTGGATGGGAGGGGACTCGGAGCTCACTATGATGATCTCTGGACTCTGGGACCTGAGTGGACAGCCTTCCTAAGAAGTGAACACCTCTGGTCTGGCAAGAGCCTTTGAGGAGGGACACCTCCAGGATCTCAGAGGTCCCCATTTCCTGCTCCTTCTCAGAAAGAGGGCTGTCTTTTGAGTCTGAGTGCCCTGGGGTAGCCAGGGTTATGAGAAGCCATGGGGTGGGGACCCAGGCAGGATCACGTTACCTGCCCAGGAGCCCCTGATTGGTAACAGGAGCTTGTGAGAGCCGGCGAGGCTCCAGGCTTTGGGGACCCCCCTGGGCTTGGCGAGGTGTAGCACTCTAGAGTTTGAGGTGAATGGTGCTCTTTGTAAATGAATGGTGCTGGGGCAGTCTCTCCATTTGGTCCTTTTTTGCCAAATGGACTTTGCCCTTCTTCTCCCTTCCCAGGATGGTGAGACAGAAGGGAGTGCTCAGAGCCCAGGGCATCAAGGACAGGCAGCCCTCTGAGCATCTGCTGAATGAGCCACCCGAGGCCAGGGTCAGCTTGAGCTGAGATCGAAGCTTCTTATTCCTGGTCAGCTATTCCATGTGGGTCTCATAGGGACCACTCTTCATGGGCATTAAAAAAGGAAAAACTACAGAGACGCCAAAGGTCTGGGCCTCTGGGGACACGAGCCATTTCTTCTCTGGCCCAAGTGTCATGTCTTCTTTTGCAATGGTCCCCTGGTGTTGTTGTGTGGATGTGATTTATCTTTCTTAAACACAGTGCATGGTTTAGCGGTGAAGTTAGTGATGCTTTTCTTTCTTAACATGTTTGGGTTTTTTAGTTTTTTGGTGTGTGTCACTTTACCTCTAGTTTGTTGCAAGTCTCTTCCTAGTTGGATTCTGGTTGTCCCAGAATCCCATGGTGGGAGGGGCTTTCCTTTGGTGATTATGTGCTTTAGATCAAGAGTTGACTGGGGCTCCTTAGCTAGCTCCTTCATCATCAGTCCAGCATGTTGTGCCCAAGAAAGAGGCGATAAATGACTTTTAAACAGAAACTCAGGCTAAGAGGAGATGTCACTGGCTCCTTGGGAGGTCACCGCCCTGTCACTTTGCCCCCACATCATTCCAGCCCCAGGCCAGGCAGGCCTCCAAGCGGAAGCTCAGGTTTCTCTTATAAATCTCCAGCATCTTCTAGTAAACCAAAGGAGCGAGAACAAATTGTTAACCCTCACTCTGCCTTTTCCACCATGTGTTCCCTCCTCCCCCGTGCCAAGTCCCTCTTCCCGGGTCTCCAAGGCTCTGCACACTCTCCTTTGACCAGCCGCTCTTTCCCCTCTTGTATTTGGCTGATGGTCCTTCCCAGTAGCTCAAGTGGTTCCTCTTCTGATAAGGTTCTGTGTGTGCCTCCAACACACAGTGGTCACTGCCCTGCTGTGCTCCCTGGCCAGGACCCTCCACCCTCCACCACAGCATTGTCACGCATGCCAGCTCTCACCTGCCACAGGCTCTGAGCATCTCAGGGAAAGGGTCCTCTCATCTGCCCACCTGTGGGAGTAGGAGCACCCAGAGTGGGAGCCAGGCTGAGGTTGCTGGATGACGCATGGTCCACGGTGGACACAGCAAAGCCATCGCTATGCCTGACGCATCAGGGATCAGAGGGACTGCGGGGCTGCTAGTTTGAGCCTTGCCTATTTCTTAGCATCTCCTGTGAGATCTCAGCCTGTCCTGCGTTGCACCACCGGCGTTTGAGCAGAAGGGGTCTCTCCAGGCGCAGAACACAGATTCCCTGCGCTAGAGCCTGGGAAGCTGCTGAGAGGAGCTTTGTCTAGTGAGGAGCAAGATTCCTGGACAATCCCGGCTTCACTGCTGTACAGAGAGGAACTCTGTGCCTCTCCTGTCTCCAAAGAAAGGCTTCTAAATTTGGCCTCCAGATAGAAGGCGAGCTTGCAAGACCGTTCCGCATGGAAGACAGCTTCTCATCCCCTCCTAGCCTTAAACTCAAGTGCCCTTTTTGTGAAAATAAAGTACACAGGGAAGGAGTTTCTCTCTCTTTATTGTTTTTTATATTTTAATTAAAATATTTTACTTTTAATGTTTATGTTATTAAGTTATTTAAATTATTTTAATTTATTTTATGATGGCAATTATGTACTGTAATCCCCAAATGGGGTAAGGTAAAACATAAATTAGACTACATGATTTATTTTAATTGAAGAAATACTTGACTTGCAATGTTAATTTCTGCAGCACAGCAAAGTGATTCAATTATATATATATATGCATATTCTTTTTTAAAATATTCTTTTCTCTTTATAACAACATTTGTATGTGTGTATAACATGTATCATTGGGAATTTCTTCCTGAACTGAATTTTTCTGCTATTGTCACAAGTTAATATCAACAATCAGCATACTAAGAATGTATAGTAAGAGTTGATTATATTTATTTGAATCATAGCATAATTTATCTGGATGTGGTATGCCAATTGACCAAACACCATTTACCTGTTCATTTTCCAGTTAATTTGACACATCATTCTCATATTCTATTTTCCCACAGTAAGATAACGTCTCACATTTGTCAGGATGGCTGTTACCAAAAAGACAAAAAGTGCTGGTGAGGATGTGGAGAAATTGGTAGCTTTGTGTACTGTCGGTGGGAATGCAAAATGGTACAGCTGCTATGGAAAACAGTATGGAAATACCTCAAAAATTAAAAATAGAACTAACGTGTGATCTAATACTACTACTTCTGGGCATTTGTCCAAAAGAACTGAAATCAGGATCTTGAAGAAATATCTGCAGTCCCACGCTCATTGCAGCACTTGTCACAGTATCCAAGATATGAAAACAGCCTAAAGGTCCATTGGGTTCCCTGGTGGCTCAGCAGGTAAAGAATTCACCTGCAATGTGGGACACCTGGGTTCAATCCCTGGGTTGGGAAGATCCCCTGAAGAAGGGAATGGCTAGTATTCTGGCCCACATCAGTACTCTGGCCTGGAGAATTCCATGGACTTATAGGGGTTGATGGGGTTGCAAAGAGTCAGACACAACTAAGTGAGTTTGACTTTCACTTTAAAGGTCCATTGACAGCTAAGTGGATAAGGAAAATGTAGCACGTCTGTGTATACAATAGGATACTATTCAACCTGAAAAAGATGCCATTTGACACCATGGATGGACCTGGAGGACAGTGTGCTAAGTAAAAAAGCCAGTCATGCAGGAGCTGGAAAGAAAAGTGATAGTTGTTCAGTCATGTCTGACACTTTGTGACCCCATGGACTGTAGTCTGCCAGGTGCTTCTGTGCATGGGATTTCCCAGGCAAGAATATTGGTGTGGGTTGCCATTTCCTTCTCCAGGGAGTCTTTCCAACCCAGGGGTCGAACTCATGTCTCTTGCTTTGGCAGGTGGATTATTTACCACAGAGCCCCCAGGGAAGCCCAAGCATCTTCTTAGTTACCCTTTTTTTTTTTNAGACGCCAAAGGTCTGGGCCTCTGGGGACACGAGCCATTTCTTCTCTGGCCCAAGTGTCATGTCTTCTTTTGCAATGGTCCCCTGGTGTTGTTGTGTGGATGTGATTTATCTTTCTTAAACACAGTGCATGGTTTAGCGGTGAAGTTAGTGATGCTTTTCTTTCTTAACATGTTTGGGTTTTTTAGTTTTTTGGTGTGTGTCACTTTACCTCTAGTTTGTTGCAAGTCTCTTCCTAGTTGGATTCTGGTTGTCCCAGAATCCCATGGTGGGAGGGGCTTTCCTTTGGTGATTATGTGCTTTAGATCAAGAGTTGACTGGGGCTCCTTAGCTAGCTCCTTCATCATCAGTCCAGCATGTTGTGCCCAAGAAAGAGGCGATAAATGACTTTTAAACAGAAACTCAGGCTAAGAGGAGATGTCACTGGCTCCTTGGGAGGTCACCGCCCTGTCACTTTGCCCCCACATCATTCCAGCCCCAGGCCAGGCAGGCCTCCAAGCGGAAGCTCAGGTTTCTCTTATAAATCTCCAGCATCTTCTAGTAAACCAAAGGAGCGAGAACAAATTGTTAACCCTCACTCTGCCTTTTCCACCATGTGTTCCCTCCTCCCCCGTGCCAAGTCCCTCTTCCCGGGTCTCCAAGGCTCTGCACACTCTCCTTTGACCAGCCGCTCTTTCCCCTCTTGTATTTGGCTGATGGTCCTTCCCAGTAGCTCAAGTGGTTCCTCTTCTGATAAGGTTCTGTGTGTGCCTCCAACACACAGTGGTCACTGCCCTGCTGTGCTCCCTGGCCAGGACCCTCCACCCTCCACCACAGCATTGTCACGCATGCCAGCTCTCACCTGCCACAGGCTCTGAGCATCTCAGGGAAAGGGTCCTCTCATCTGCCCACCTGTGGGAGTAGGAGCACCCAGAGTGGGAGCCAGGCTGAGGTTGCTGGATGACGCATGGTCCACGGTGGACACAGCAAAGCCATCGCTATGCCTGACGCATCAGGGATCAGAGGGACTGCGGGGCTGCTAGTTTGAGCCTTGCCTATTTCTTAGCATCTCCTGTGAGATCTCAGCCTGTCCTGCGTTGCACCACCGGCGTTTGAGCAGAAGGGGTCTCTCCAGGCGCAGAACACAGATTCCCTGCGCTAGAGCCTGGGAAGCTGCTGAGAGGAGCTTTGTCTAGTGAGGAGCAAGATTCCTGGACAATCCCGGCTTCACTGCTGTACAGAGAGGAACTCTGTGCCTCTCCTGTCTCCAAAGAAAGGCTTCTAAATTTGGCCTCCAGATAGAAGGCGAGCTTGCAAGACCCTTCCGCATGGAAGACAGCTTCTCATCCCCTCCTAGCCTTAAACTCAAGTGCCCTTTTTGTGAAAATAAAGTACACAGGGAAGGAGTTTCTCTCTCTTTATTGTTTTTTATATTTTAATTAAAATATTTTACTTTTAATGTTTATGTTATTAAGTTATTTAAATTATTTTAATTTATTTTATGATGGCAATTATGTACTGTAATCCCCAAATGGGGTAAGGTAAAACATAAATTAGACTACATGATTTATTTTAATTGAAGAAATACTTGACTTGCAATGTTAATTTCTGCAGCACAGCAAAGTGATTCAATTATATATATATATGCATATTCTTTTTTAAAATATTCTTTTCTCTTTATAACAACATTTGTATGTGTGTATAACATGTATCATTGGGAATTTCTTCCTGAACTGAATTTTTCTGCTATTGTCACAAGTTAATATCAACAATCAGCATACTAAGAATGTATAGTAAGAGTTGATTATATTTATTTGAATCATAGCATAATTTATCTGGATGTGGTATGCCAATTGACCAAACACCATTTACCTGTTCATTTTCCAGTTAATTTGACACATCATTCTCATATTCTATTTTCCCACAGTAAGATAACGTCTCACATTTGTCAGGATGGCTGTTACCAAAAAGACAAAAAGTGCTGGTGAGGATGTGGAGAAATTGGCAGCCTTGTGTACTGTCGGTGGGAATGCAAAATGGTACAGCTGCTATGGAAAACAGTATGGAAATACCTCAAAAATTAAAAATAGAACTAACGTGTGATCTAATACTACTACTTCTGGGCATTTGTCCAAAAGAACTGAAATCAGGATCTTGAAGAAATATCTGCAGTCCCACGCTCATTGCAGCACTTGTCACAGTATCCAAGATATGAAAACAGCCTAAAGGTCCATTGGGTTCCCTGGTGGCTCAGCAGGTAAAGAATTCACCTGCAATGTGGGACACCTGGGTTCAATCCCTGGGTTGGGAAGATCCCCTGAAGAAGGGAATGGCTAGTATTCTGGCCCACATCAGTACTCTGGCCTGGAGAATTCCATGGACTTATAGGGGTTGATGGGGTTGCAAAGAGTCAGACACAACTAAGTGAGTTTGACTTTCACTTTAAAGGTCCATTGACAGCTAAGTGGATAAGGAAAATGTAGCACGTCTGTGTATACAATAGGATACTATTCAACCTGAAAAAGATGCCATTTGACACCATGGATGGACCTGGAGGACAGTGTGCTAAGTAAAAAAGCCAGTCATGCAGGAGCTGGAAAGAAAAGTGATAGTTGTTCAGTCATGTCTGACACTTTGTGACCCCATGGACTGTAGTCTGCCAGGTGCTTCTGTGCATGGGATTTCCCAGGCAAGAATATTGGTGTGGGTTGCCATTTCCTTCTCCAGGGAGTCTTTCCAACCCAGGGGTCGAACTCATGTCTCTTGCTTTGGCAGGTGGATTATTTACCACAGAGCCCCCAGGGAAGCCCAAGCATCTTCTTAGTTACCCTTTTTTTTTTTCACCAGTTCCCTGCATGACTGGTAACTGTTATTGCTGAATATTAACTCGTTTTAGGTTCTGTCTGCCTCTCAGGGGTGGAAAGAGGAGCCTGATCCAGCTAACGAGACTGTTCTTCCCCTGATGCCACGTCCTGTTGAGGTGAGACTGGTAGAGAGCACTGACTCTGTCTTGCAGGGTGGACCCATGTCCCCAGGGCGTCAGGACACCAGTGAGCCCTGCACCACCCTCTCTCCAAGCCTGCGTTCTCAGCACGTCGTGAGGACTCCTAACCAGCCTTCCTGTTACAAAAGGGTCCAAGAACCCTGAGCAAGGGCAGAGCTGAGGGGAGAACCCATGGGTCTTGGCTTTCACGTCTGTAGACGTGATGCATTGTGTCACTCTCTAGAGCCAACAGAAATGGCTCAGATGTCACTGAACCTGTGGCATTTTCTTTTTTTAAAGAAGTCAAGATTTATTAACTATCTTAATGGGTTAATGAAACTATGAGACCTTATAATAACCTCTGCCAGTTATATTGACAGGTGTTTACAAGGTGAAATATTGTGGTACCTGTAATAGGAAAGATGAAAATTGTCATTTTATACATCTGGAAGAACAGTCACCTCTGATGTGCCTATTTGGGTTTCAGGATGCTGCTGGTCTCTGTTCTTCTAAGACTTTGGTTTGTAAGAACCCAGATATGAACCCTCCTAGGTGCCTTAATGCCATCTATCTCTTTTTTTTTTTTGAAATTTGGAAAATTTTATATAACCTTTATTTTTTAATTAATTTATTCATTTTAATTGGAGGATAATTTCTTTACAATATTGTGGTGGTTTTTGCCTTACATCGACATGAATTACCTAGGAGTGAACCCAAGGTATTCTTTTTTTTTTTTCTAAGGTATTCTTAAGGATCACTCATCACTTCTTTTCATTGATCAGGAGATATCCTGAGAGGTGACATAGTTTTGTCTTGTAGATTCTATGAGAATTCTCCAGATGAAGAAATTGAGTTGACTAAAAATGGGACTCTAATATTAGGACCCCATTATATATAATGTGCTGCGATTCATGGGGTCGCAAAGAGTCAGACACGACTGAGCGACTGAACTGAACTGAACTGAACTGAACTGATATACAACCTAATAATTATTAAACCTATCTCCTATTTATTGAGCATTTACCCTGTGCCAGGCTCAGAGTGAAGCAGTTCTCATTTCTCTTCCCAGTGTTCCAGGGGCCCTGCCTGGAAGTTTGCAGGGCAGTGGGATGAATCTAGGCTCCCAACCACACCACCCAGCTTCCAACCTGGTTCTGCCAGTTACCAGGTGTGAAGGTTTCTAACTCACTCTGGGCCTCAGTTTTCTCATTGGTGTGAAGTGGATAATAATAACACAGAAATCATAGGGTTTGGGGGAGCATGAAATGGGCTAACACATGCCAAACACTTACAGCCTGCTGCACAGTAAGCCATCCAAAAATGTTATTTGCATCCATGTTATGCAGAAAAGAAAGTGGAGTCAAAGAGGTTAAGCAACTGATCTTTGCTGGAATTTCATCCAAGGCTGCTTCATGCAAAGCCCAGCCTCTTTCTGACCTGCATACAGCTGGGTGGCCGCAGAGCTGAGGAGGAAAGAATCGACTTGGAAAGGGGCGTTTCTTACCGATTCTACCTTCCTGCAGAGACTCTGCCTTTCCAGGCTGGTTCCTGCATTTCCTCACTTTTGCTGCACTCCTTCCTATTAGCCTTCAGAGGGCACCATTGAGCTGCATTCACCCAGTTTAGGCCCAGGGACCTCGGAAATTACACAGGAGGAAAGGAAAAGGAAACTCAGGCTGAAATCCCAACTGCTAAGACTTTTGTCTTTATGACAAGCAGTTCTTACAAAAACAAAATTGCCCCCTTGCAGAAAGAAGGGGACTTTTCAGAAGTGAAGGTTATTACAACGTGTGTTGTTTTCTTTGCTCCAAGTACTTTAAAAAGGACAAAGATACCTTAAAACACACACATAGATACACACACACACACACACCCGCCCCCCCCACTCTGGAAACAGTGTCAGACTCTGCAGCCTTAACCTTGTCAAGGACGGAGTCTTAGCCTGGCTGACCACCGAGAGAAAAGACAAATGTTTAAAGACAAATGTCTCTGGTTAATGCTAACAGGAATCTAACCCGTCAGAGAGAATGGGAGTCGTGCAAAATAATTGAGAGCAATTTACCCTTTGCTTATTTGCCAAACCTGAAGTGCTGAACCGAGTGGCTTCTCTGGAAGCTTTCAACAAGAAAGGCCAAGTGTCCGGATGCTCCAAGAACCGACTGTGCTCACCTGGGGCATTAACACGCCCACCCTCCCGCTCCCTGGACTGACCCCTGATCCTGGTCCCTGCCAGCAGCCTCCTGGAGACTTGTCACAGTCCCCATAATTACCCTTTTATCCCATAAATGGTGCATGTTCATAGGGTTACTATTTCTCTCTCCTCCCAGGCATAGGCTAAGTGTGGAAGAGCTCCCGGCTCCAGAGAAAACAGTTCCAATCCCACTGCTCCTGGACGTGATTGACAAGCATTTTCTGCCCAGCTCTGAATGGAGGCACCTTCAAATGCATTAGACCAGGGGTCCCCAACCTCCAGGCCCCAGACCGATACCTCCTGTCAGATCAGCAGTGGCATTAGGTTAGAAATAAAGGGCACAGTGAATGTGGTGCTCTTGAATCATCTCCAAACCATCACTGCTCCCCACCACTCCCCCAGCCACCATCCATGGAAAAACTGTTTTCCACGAAACCAGTCTCTGGTGCCAAAAAGGTTGGGGACCTCTATATGAGGCCATTATGTCTCTGCCAACAATCTCTGTGACCATCTCTGTACCCTGTAAATAATCTCTATACCCTATAAAATGGTACAGAGGGGTGAGGTGGCCAGAACGCCATTCAGCTACGAGCGTTTTGGGAGGTTCTAGGTCTTCTGATGTAAGTCCAGGAGTCTTTAATGGCCAGATCTTAGCTGAAGATGGATCACTCAGCTTCACTGGCTCTTTCTCCTCTCTTCTTGCAGGGCTTTCCAGGATCGTGCTGTTAAGATCTGTTCCCTCTGTCTCCCCCTGCCCCATCCCCCAACTCATGCCTCCTCTCACCCTCCAAAGTTCACCTTTATCTAAAGGTCCTCCCTCTGGACAGAGCCACTGGGGCCCTTCTGGCGGAGTCTAGGGTGCACACAGAGGCCTCTGCAGGTCACCCCCGGGCCCTGATCCTGGCCTCAGCCTTCCTGGCTTCATGTTCACGTCCATCTCATGCAGCCCTGGCATGACTTTCGCCCTGTAAAATGCAGATGCTTCCATAAGGGATGAATGACTTCATCCCTAACATCTTTGTGTGATTGCAGCTTACAGCTCCTTTGCTGACAAAAATTAGGAGTGGGAAGTGAAAGGAGGAGGAACAGGGACAAAGGCACCGAAGAGCCTTCAGTGGAGCCTGCTCCTGAGGATGGGTCCGCAGTCCACCTCGGTGACTTGAGCTGCGCTCCAACCCAGGCCATCTACACTGTCTCAAAACAACCTCGCCCTCCGCACCCACCCAAGTCAGCAGGGAAAGGTGGAGACAGACCTGAGTATTAGTGGTGCGCCCCCTAAGCCCTTTGAAGGCATTGGTGAGGTCTGACCGTACATTCTATTTTCCGCCGTGTGGTGTGGGTGACCATGAAACACTCCTCAGGGACACAGAAAATCAAATTCGACTCTAGAAACCACTTAATTCTGTTCCTGGAAGGATCAGTTGTAAAAATGGAGCTTTCCTTTGAAAGGACTTTAGAGTAAAAATAGAAATTAGAAACACAGTTAATCTTTTACAGGCTTCGGTGGGTTTTTTTTTTTTTTTCCTATTTCATTTGTTTATGAAATGTTTCTGCTCCTCACCTTTGGGAAGAAATTTCACATTCCTTCTGAATTTGCCATTACTTGAAGCACTAGGCTAAACCTTGTCCTTAAGTCAGCTTAAGAAAACCCTTGGAGGAGCTCTCCAAGTACATCTTTCGGACTTCAATCCTGGAGAATCTTCAAAGGCCTATACCTCACTGCTCCATCAGTAACCCCAGCCCAGAAAGAGCACCCTCTGGAGACCGCTGAGGTGTGATCCTCTGGGGATCATCTGAGCAACGGCCAGGTCACTGGGCAACCCCAAACACACATAGCCAGGCTCCGTGTGGCTGGTGTCTTTTCCCCCCAGGCAGGAGGCAGCTGGACTCTCACTTCCTACTAGCAGCTCATAGTCGGTGACCAGGGACACAGACATGTCCTGTGCTCACCTGGCCCCTTTCTTCCCTTAGTGTGCGGCCAGGGTGGTCCTGAAAGGCGCCCTACTGCCATGAGTGCAGTGTGGCATCTGAGCTCATGGGGTGCGGGCCTGGGGGAGGAGGAAGGAGGGCAGAAGCCCCTGATGTTACCGGGCAGCCTCCCCATGGTCCTGCTCTCTCTCTGTTCCTCTTTCTCACCCACTCTTCCCACCTGGTGACTTTTGCCATGAATCCCTTTCCTCATAGATGATACAGTCCCTGATCCCCACTCTCCCAACATTTCTGGAAGGTTGGAAGAAGACAGGCAGACTCCCCATGGGGGCCATTCTTTGTAGGACACCAGCGAAGACTGCTTCTCAAATGAACGAGAAGAGAGCCAGCGTCTTTTGATTTCTGCAATGAGCCTGGCTGCCTCTTAAGACCTGGCCAGGCTCAGAGCCTCCACGGGGCCCCAGGCACCTCCAGCCCCCAGAAAGTCTAGCTGTGGGGCATAGCAGCGCCCGTTTGGGTAGGGAGGGGGGCTTGGCAAACCCAAGGGCCTCCTCCCTGCATTTCTTCTGTCACATCTGCTGAATTCAAGCCTTGGAACTGACCCCACCCACTTCCCAACAATCCGCGGCATCTAATTGCTCCTTCCTTTTCATTTTATTTAGTAACTGGGTTCAGCCCAGGAAACCCTGGCTTCCAATCTTTGAGTGTTTTGACTCAGGGACCGTAAACTGTCTGATTTCTTGGACAAACACAATCTTGAGGAATTTTTCTCTTTACACAATGGCCTGGCTGTGTGAATGTCATGGTTCCCCATTCAGGCCTTGGTAAGTTTTTATTTTTTTTCCCTTCCTACAGACGTCAATCTACTTAAAATAAATATTCCCTTTGGTTTTGGGGGCCCTTTCCTTTGGATTACTCACGTTTATCTCTGGGATTAGAAAGCAGCTGGGAAGCAGAGATAGGAGGGCAGGAGAAACCGGCCACACCAAGAAACCCAAGTCATACTGGAGATTTTTAGCCAGTCTGGAGCTCACCTTTGGCTTTGTGCATTATACTCATTGACTATATGGGGCCATCAGCCTGTGCGGTTTCCTTTTAGGAAAGGCTGCTAACTCCCTCTGCCCCTACTTCCCCTCCCCTAGGACCCCTTCCTATCCACCCGTCCCCTGCCCGGCGTGCCCCCCACCTCCTCTCCCGCACATCACATCCCCTCCTTTGAGCCGAGTTGTCTTTCTGAAGCAAATCTGGTCCTGTTCCCCCCATTGCCCCACTGATATTGTTTAATTGCTAAGTCTTTCCAACTCTTCGACCCACGGGCTATAGCCTGCTAGGCTCCCTTTGTCCAAGGCATTTTCAGACAAGAATACTGGAGTGAATTGCCACTGTCTCTCCTATTCCCCCACCAGAAATCTCTGAGGACTTGAGGTAAAGTCCCATTGCTCCGGCAAGGTGGGCCCATCACTGTATGGCCATGATTCTCCTCTATTTCTTGTGGCTTTCCCTCCGTAGACCACGATACAGGCCACCCGAGACCAGGGATCCCGCCTTGGCGTTTGGCACATGTGATCCCTTCTGCCTGAAATACCTGTTCTTTTTCCTGTTGGATTCTTCCTCATCCATAAAGACCTACTTTAGTTTTCACTGTGTGACAGCCTTGCAGCCTTGCTCGTGGCTACCAGTTTTCACCTTGCACAAAGCTGCTGGCTGACTATTGTTCTTATCATTTCAACCCAGATACACTGGTCAGTGCTCTTTTCTTTTTCTCTTTCTCCCTCTTTGTCTTCCTCTTCATGTCTTCCCTTTCTTGGTAGCTTATAAAATTATCTTTGAAATCTCCACTGGGACCTCTAAGATACCTGGCATTCTACCAAAAAACAAAAGAAAGATTGCCATACTGACTTTTGCGTTATTAAATATCTTCCATGCCTTGACACTGACCAGGCACCTTCTGTTTGCTATCTCACAGAAATATCACACCCACTCAGGGAGTTACATCTTATTTTCTTGTTTTCACACAAGATCAACTGAAGCTTAGTGAGTTTAATTCCTTTTCAAGGTTGTACTGTCAGCAAACGTGGAGTTCAGACTCAAGTCTCTCTGAGCCCAAAGTCTGGGTGTTTTTATGGTACCCCAGGGCACCGGCACGGGACTCCAAGGCTGAGAGAACCTGGGCCCCAGGTGAGGTCTCATGTGACCCCTTGACCTTCCAATCCTGAGAATGAGATAGAATTGTTAGCATGCAGTGCTCAGGATGGCTGCTAAGTGCAAAACAAGTTCATCAGAAAATGATCGCCATTGTTCAGCATCAGAAGAGAGTAACCTCCAGAGGGCTTTTACCCCCTTCCCACTCTCAGTTCCTATTCCAGCCCAAATGTATCATGCTTTCTGCTAAAGAAGCTCATTCCTGGGGAAAGGGGTGCAGTGAGTCTGGATTGCTGGTAAAAACCAGGCATTTGTGTCTTTAGATGTTGATCAGGCAGGAGTGGGTTCATGGATTGTGATGGTTGATGTCCAGTTAAAACTGGACATGAAACAACAGACTGTTTCCAAATCGGGAAAGGAGTACGTAAAGGTTGTATATTGTCACCCTGTTTATTTAACTTATATGCAGAGTACATCACATGAAATGCTGGGCTGGATGAAGCACAAGCTAAAATCAAGATTGCCAGGAGAAATATCAATAACCTCAGATACACAGATGACACCATCCTTACGGCAGAAAGCGAAGAACTAAAGAGCCTCTTGATGAAAGTGAAGGAGGAGAATGAAAAAGTTGGCTTAAAACTCAACATTCAGAAAACTTAAGATCATGGCATCCGGTGCCGTCATTTCTTTGCAAATAGATGGGGAAACAATGGAAACAGTGACAGACTTTAATTTTTTGGGCTCCAAAATCACTGCAGATGGTGACTGTAGCCATTAAATTGAAAGATGCTTGCTCCTTGGAAGAAAAGCTATGATCAACCTAGACAGCACATTAAAAAGCAGAGATACTACTTTGCCAACAAAGGTCCATCTAGTCAAAGCTATGACTTTTCCAGTGGTCATGTATGGATAGGAGAGTTGGACCATAAAGAAAGCTGAGTGCCGAAGAATTGATGCTTTCAACTGTGGTGTTGGAGAAGACTCTTGAGAGTCCCTTGAACTGCAAGGAGATACAACCAGTCCATCCTAATTACTTCTTTTCCTATTTGGAACCAGTCTGTTGTTCCATGTCCATTTCTAACTATTGCTTCCTGACCTGCGTACAGATTTCTCAAGAGGCAGGTCAGGTGGTCTGATCTTCCCATCTCCTTCAGAATTTTCCACAGTTTATTGTAATCCACACAGTCAAGGGCTTTGGCATAGTCCATAAAGCAGAAATAGATGTTTTTCTTAATATAGGAAATAAGATATGCTCTTCAGATACAGTCCATAGGTTAACATATTTGCTGTCTTATTATTTACTGCTTATTAATTTGTAAAAAATAAAGCAATGCAAACTATAAAATTTGATTCATACCTTATTCTAGACTTTTGTATCCTTAAAAATTATCAGAAATGTTTATCAGATAAATTAGAGCCTTTGGAATTTTTTTTCATTTTATTGTTATTGGCTTTAGTTTGTAACATAGCAGGAGAAATGAAAGGCTTAAGGAGATAAAATTCTATAAATAAAAGAATGTATAGTATGAATTATTCGCTTCTTCAAATTTATATATTTTCTCATCATATTACCAAATTTTTATTTTTTGGAATTGGACATTTAAGGTTGTTTTGAGGAGAAAATTATTCCTTTGGGCTACTCAAGTCTTTGATGTTCTCATCAGCCTTGGCCCAGTATATTGGAAAAATTAGGACCACAACCTTGGTGAATTTTGCTACAAATAACTTATCTTTTCCTTAATGGTGTTCTTTGACCTGTGCTGATTTTTTCTTAAGCTAGAAGAATATGCCACTGAAGGTTTCAGATAATTTCTGCTGATTCAAGTTCATGGTAATATAAATCATATGTCATAAAGCAAACACATAAGTAGAATTCATAGAGAAAATAAAAGTGATTTCAGATGCTTTTGATAGGCATGCTTCCACCAGTCTGCAAAGCTCTCCCTGTTTGACAGACATCATGAACATTTGCAGCTACACTTTTCCAGATCAACTGCCTTTGAATGATTTTCAGAATTCTGAGCCATTACTAAATGCCAAGGAAAGAAATTAAGGAAAGAAAAATTGGACAGGCTCCTCAGGAAAAGTTTCCTAATTGTGAAACTCATTAAAATGTGAAATATATATCCTCTCGGGGAGAGGATGGATGCCCATCTCTGAGGCTTTAAAAATAAGGCTAGACCAACTCTTAGAAAAGAGAATTGAGGGCAGGATTTATTACTGGCAAAGACTTGAGCTGGATGACATAATGGGTCTTTGCCTTTGCTCAAACTAATGCTTCTTTGATATTCTCATTTAAGTGGTAACTTAGTTTTAAAAGCAGATATTTGAATGGAGGGAGTGCACTTGGGTTTCAATGAAAATTTCCCAGAGAAAGTCAGAGATGAAGGCCGTCATTGATTATGTATTGGACTTACTTTTATATTTGACCCTGGAAGACAATGGGATGGCTACCTAATGCATTTCCTGGCACACTTCTATTGTTTTAGGCTTCTTTATCTGTGTGTTTATCTTACTCAGTGTGGGCTTCTGCTTGTCAGAAAAAGAAATGTTTTTCTGTGTCTGTTTAAGCTAACCATGGTGTATGCAACTATACCCTTTGCATTTGTACAAACTGCCAGCCTTCTGTTTTATCCTGCCTGCACTGTGTGTGTGTATGAATCTAATGTGGCTGCATTGAAGGAACATATGAGCAGCTCTTTAGCATTAAGAATATGATGGGGGAGATTGAGATAGATTTGAACTGTCACCATCAGTCAAAGCCAATGAAAAGGCAGCTTTCTAGGTGGGACAGTGGCCTCTGTTTGCTGGCACTGTGTTTCTTCTTTCATCAAACATCTAGTAAGAAAAAACATGAAGGATTTTCACAGGAAATATTCCCACAATGAATCTAAAGTGAGTGAATAAAAATATTGTAAGTGGGATTTTATCAAATGTAAAGTTGTTTCCAATGGTTTTTAAAAACATTTTTAAATTTATTATTTATCTAAATATCAGCACTCTTGAACCTTATAGACCACCTTACTTAATTTTTTGTTCTTAGGTCAACTGTACAGGTTTTCCCCAGCTTTTATTCATTTGTCCCTTATACTTTCTGAGTAGATATAAGAATGAAATACTGTAAAGATGTGAGCCTCAGTATACTTTGTCTTAATTATTCGATAATTAGAATTAGGATTTTAGGAAAAGCACTTTGAATATTTCTGGCTAGTTAATGTAAAATTAACAAAAGGACTTTTATAATGAAATCATTCACAAAGATATATTGTTTGATTTTTTTTTTATATCCGAGAGAATCATTACATGTACATTTGCTTCTGACTTCATTTGAAGCTCAACAGAACCCTGTAATACACATGAAATTTTTTTTTTGTATTTATGAAATGAGAATTCTTATCTCATGTTTCTTTTCTTAGAGTTCTGGGATCAGAAGAGCACCTATCACAGAGCAATACAAATAACTGCAGTACATAGTTACATTTATACAAAAAAATGAATAGCTATTTTATATGGCAGCAATCTAAATATAATATGGCTTGCTAGTTTGGAGTAAGGTGAAATATATAAAATCTATCATAAATTCTCAGCCCTCTCAGATCTTTCCATCATACCATTAAGGATTTTATAACCTGAAGACCAAGATAGAAAATGTGTTTTCTTTCTGTGGACTAGGGGTCAGTTCAGTTCAATTCAGTCACTCAGTCGTGTCCGACTCTTTGCGACCCCATGAATTGCAGCACGCCAGGCCTCCCTGTCTATCACCAACTCCCGGAGTTCACTCAAACTCATGTCTGTCGAGTTGGTGATGCCATCCAGCCATCTCATCCTCTGTCGTCCCCTTCTCCTGCCCCCAATCCCTCCCAGCATCAGAGTCTTTTCCAATGAGTCAACTCTTTGCGTGAGATGGCCAAAGTACTGGAGTTTCAGCTTTAGCATCATTCCTTCCAAGAACACCCAGGACCGATCTCCTTCAGAATGGACTGGTTGAATCTCCTTGCAGTCCAAGGGACTCTCAAGAGTCTTCTCCAACACCACAGTTCAAAAGTGTCANCAGCTGCCTCAGTTCAGTTCAGTTGCTCAGTCGTGTCCAACTCTGTGACTCCATGAATTGCAGCACGCCAGGTCTCCCTGTCCATCACCAGCTCCTGGAGTTCACTCAAACTCATGTCTGTCGAGTTGGTGATGCCATCCAGCCATCTCATCCTCTGTCGTCCCCTTCTCCTGCCCCCAATCCCTCCCAGCATCAGAGTCTTTTCCAATGAGTCAACTCTTTGCGTGAGATGGCCAAAGTACTGGAGTTTCAGCTTTAGCATCATTCCTTCCAAGAACACCCAGGACCGATCTCCTTCAGAATGGACTGGTTGAATCTCCTTGCAGTCCAAGGGACTCTCAAGAGTCTTCTCCAACACCACAGTTCAAAAGTGTCAATTCTTCGGCACTCAGCTTTCTTCACAGTCCAACTCTCACATCCATACATGACTACTGGAAAAACCATAGCCTTGACTAGACAGACCTTTGTTGGCAAAGTAATGTCTCTGCTTTTGAATATGCTATCTAGGTTGGTCATAGCTTTCCTTCCAAGTAGTAAGTGTCTTTTAATTTCACGGCTGCAGTCACCATCTGCAGTGATTTTGGAGCCCAGAAAAACAAAGTCTGACACTGTTTCCACTGTTTCCCCATCTGTTTACTCCAGAGTATAACTTTAAATCCAGATTACTTCAGATCTGAATTGTCCTTGGGATAATAACCCACCAAAGCCTTTTTCTTGATGACACGGTTGAAGTTCAAGATAGAAAAATAAATATATTCAGACATGGTGGTGAAGTCGCTCAGTCATGTCCGACTCTTTGCGACGCCATGGACTGTAACCTACTAGGCTTCTCCATCCATGGGATTCTCCAGGCAAGAATACTGGAGTGGATTGCCATTTCCTTCTCCAGGGGATCTTCCCGACCGAGGGATCAAACCCTGGTCTCCTGCACTGGAGGCAGATGCTTTAACCTCTGAGCCACCAGGGAAAAGCATATTAAGGAACAAATAAATCACATGGAAGAGATGAAGAATGGAACTGCCAGAGGGACAAAATGAAAAGACAGATGCTGAGGAAAATCACAAAAAGGAAAAAATATAGACTGGTTGGGACAGGGTGGACTTGTCAGACATGGAGAAGCTTTCAAGTTATAAATTGTTTAGAGAAATTGGTGTAGTACTGGTACTCAGGAAGACCTGAATTCAAGTCCTGACTGTTTCTCACTGATGTTGGGTAAGTTACTTCTCTGCCCCAGCCCTCTAATTCTACATCTATGAATTTTAAAAATTTTGAATTGGACATGCAACTGTACTTTAGCATTCAGTTTTAATCTACAGTGCCATCCTAGTGGGTTGCAATAAGAAAATCACTAGTGATACAATAAGACCATTTGTGTTGAAATGTATGCATTGCTATGGATGGTGTTCTTAGTAATTTCATGAGAACGTCGAAAGTGAATGGCAAAATTGTGGGCTATGAGGACAAAACTCAGCATTTGGGGCAAGGTTCTGATTTTCAAATAGGAACCTGACTGTTGCTTATTTGATTAAACTCCGGCTGTACAGAAAACATTAGCTTCAACATTATGGGCTCTAGAAGAAGAGCTGAATTAGAAAGGAATAGACTTTGATCTGAAAGAAATGCAGAAATGGTAGGCTGATAATGCACTGTAGGATTATTTAATTTGAACTAATCCAATGGGAATATTGGCAGTTCTGAGAATCTTCAAGTTACCCCCAAACAGCTACATTTTCTGCTTATACATTATTATTTCATTTTGTTTCAACTGATCTTCCAAACCAGGAAAGGTTTCTAATATAATTAACTATAATAAATGATGGAAACAGGGTTGGTTATCCTCACTCATCTTCCAAGCAAGCAAGATATTTCTTAACTATATCTACCTGTGCATATATATATATATATATATATATACACCTGTGTACCTCAATTTGCAAATGAAAAATTTTATAAAAGTCTCTGTGTGCTAGCATTCTGTCAGTAATTTTCAAATGTACTGGTTACCTCAGTTGGTTAGAACCTGGTATATCAGAGCCCTTTGGTTCAAGTGAATTTTCACTAATTTCCCAACTGAGGCACTGCTTACACTACTGGCTTACCAGAGTGAGGACAAAATGTTACAAATGATTCTTCCCCCAACAGAGGGGAGAATCGTATGTATTGTATGTTAGCTATTGTGAGTTTAGTTCAATGGACATGAGCTTTAAGAGACATGTTTTCATTATATCCTAGTTGTAGTTCTGTAGCATCTTCTTTTAGAACTTGGCTCTGATGCAAAGTTTCAATACAAGTTAAGATGAACATGGGGCTTTTGTGAGATAAAACTTGACATTTGTTGTAGTGACACTGAGGTGGGATTTGTTACATTCCCTTTACAACTCATAGTCTCAACAATTCTTTTGAAAATTCTCTGGCCTCCTTTCTTTAGTTAGAAACATTTTCCAGCTGGAAGTTATATACAGTGACTTTTGCATGTCATCCTGCTAGTTTCTAAACATAATGGTCAGGCTGATGTCTACAATATAGTTTATTTAGTCTTTTTCTTTGAATTTGTATCTTGTTTTGTGCCTGTCTTGTCTCCTAGCTCAGTGGAACAAAAAATGTCCTGGCCAGCTGCCATCCTGTGAAATAGCTGCTTTTGGCCCTGGAAACCTGTAAAGTGGGACTAGGCAATACAAATGGAGCTTACTACTCCCAAATCTTGAACACTCCTTTGCTATCAATAAGTCAAACTTTAATTGAGGAAAACCAAGTTGAGTGCCTTTTATTTTTACATTCCTATATTTACTGACATTGCTGACCCATTTGATTCTGTTAACCCAGATCCCCTTAAAATTATTTTTCTTTAACTTTTACATCTTTACTCCTGCCTGACTGACCAATGATTATTTTGTGGGTTCTCCTAACCAGTCAGTTCTCCTTTAAGTGTGCTATTCTCTACATTTTATTCTTCTTTGGTATATTATTTAGCTTCTTGCACTATGCTTTAGGTCAGCAACTCTGACTTTAAGCTAGTGGTTTTTGAATTTCAGAGTCATTTATGTGACTTTTTAAATACAGATGCCTGGACTACTGCTCTCAGAATCCTGAGTCAGTGTTTTTGGGGTGGAGACCAGCATCTATCTTTTAAAAATACCTCACAGGTGATTCTGATGAGCTTTCATTTTGAAAAGCCCTACCTTCATGAATGATCTATACCACTAGCCAAATGCACCAGTGACTTCTGAGTCTTTATTCTGATCGTGGCTTCTTATCTAAGCTTCAGACCCATACCTCAAAACTTCTAAGAATCATCTTTACATAGGTAGCAGGATTATTTCAAATTCAGTATACTCAGTCAAACACATTACTCAACCCTCTCTCTTCCATTCTCAGTCTCTCTCTCTTTTACTCTTACCACCCCCTGGAACAAGGGAGAACCTTGTTCATCCTCAGCTTTTTTGCTTTCTCATTCTTATTCTTTCCATCAGTCTTCATAGCATACCTGAGGTAATTAATTTTATGTGTTGACTTGTGAGAGTTGGATTGTGAAGAAGGCTGAGCGCCGAAGAATTGATGCTTTTGAACTGTGGTATTGGAGAAGACTCTTGTGTCCCTTGGACTGCAAAGAGATCCAACCAGTCCATTCTGAAGGAGATCAGCCCTGGGATTTCTTTGGAAGGAATGATGCTAAAGCTGAAACTCCAGTACTTTGGCCACCTCATGCGAAGAGTTGACTCATTGGAAAAGACTCTGATGCTGGGAGGGATTGGGGGCAGGAGGAGAAGGGGACAACAGAGGATGAGATGCTGGATGGCATCACTGACTCAAAGGACATGAGTCTGAGTGAACTCCAGGAGTTGGTGCTGGACAGGGAGGCCTGGCGTGCTATGCTAGAGTTGGACACGACTGAGTGACTAAACTGAACTGAACTGGCTGAGATATCGTGCCCAGATATGTGGTTAAATGTTATTTTGGATGTTTCTGAGACAGTATCTTTTGGAAGACATTGACATTTAAATTTGTGCCCTTTGAGTCAAGCAGATTGTCCTCCATAACATGGGTGGGCTTCATCTAATTGATTGAAGGCCTGAAGAGATCAGAAAGAATGACTTCTCCTCAGGAAGGGACAATTTTATCAGCAGATAACCTTTGAACTACAACATCAGTTTTTCCTTTGGCATGCCAGCCTATGTTGAAAATTTTAGGCATTCATGTGCGTGCAAGCACACACACATACACACACACGTAATAGTCCTATAGTTATAACAGAACTAATCATTGATTCTGTTTCTCTGGAGAACCCTGACTGAGACATGAACTTCAGATCCCTCTCTTATATCTACCTCTTCCTTCCATTTCCACTGTTTTTCCTTAGCTTTGGCCTCCATCAGCTTTGGCCTGGGATGACCCTAGCTGGTACCTCAGTGTTACCAGCTTCACTTCCTTCCACCAGTTTTCCACACCGTCTTGAACATGATTTTTCTAAATCAGTAAGTCTGTTCACATTGTTATACTACTACTTAGAAACCTTGAGTATTTTGCTGTTGTTTCCTGAAGAATTAAACTTAAATCCTTTGCACGCAAGGTATTTTGACAACATTTTACATCTGTGCTTAAGCATCAGCCCTGCTCAATTTCCTCATCCCCTTAACTTGCCATGCTTCTTCTCAACTCAAAGACTTTGTGTATATTTTTTCTTCTCCTTGGAATGAACATCCCCTACCTCTCGTCTATGTAATGAACTCCCTCTCATCTTTCAAATCTAGCAGAAATATCACATTTCTTTGGACTTTTTCTCCACTTTTTGGGAAACAGCAATTGGATTTTTACTTCCGTGCTCCTATAGCACATCTAAGAGCATTATTGGACTCAGTGGTGGCCACTTATTGGATATTTACTAAGAGTGAAGCAATGCATTGTCTCATTTAATCATCACAATCATCTCTCTTTTGGGAAAAAGCTTTGGAGTAGTATAGTGACTTGAAAAAAAAAAAAAAAAGAATCACAGAGCTAGAAAAAGCCAGACCCAAGAACTGAAGGGCACCAAAGCCGGTGTTCTTCATCACTGTGCCAGATTGCCTCTTCCCTGTCCCTGTTACTGTAGCCACTGCATGCTGCTTCTTGTTATTTATTTATTTCACATCTTCAGACTGAACTGCAGGATTCCTTCCGTATCACCCAATGTTTGACAGAATAAGTGGACAATTGGATTAATGATGATCTGTGGTAGTATTGGTAGGTTTCTATAATCTCCATGGAAGTTTTCATGTATTTAGCTATGCTTTATAAACTTTAAGAGTTATAGACAAAAGTTAATATTTATGTGTTGAATTATATTTTATTTTTATTGACTTAAAAGTATAACATTTTAGAGGTAGAAGGAAATTTTAGAGTCATTTAATATATTCACCCATTGCAAATACTTATCAGCTAAAAAGTGGAAAAAACAAGAGTATACAAAGACTTAACTAATAGAAAGTAAATCAAAGCAGGAATACTTGAATTTTCTATACATAGGTTATATTATCTTCTAATCATAATTTTAGAAATATACTCCTCAAAATATTTTGGTTCTTAGTTATATAGTGCTTCAGATTTTAATGTTAAAAAGTAGCCTAGTATATCATTTATGTGTATTTATGGGACTTCCCTGGTGGCTCAGACGGTGAAGTGTCTGTCTAGATTCCCTGGAGAAGGAAATGCCAACCCACTCCAGTACCCTTGCCTTGAAAATCCCATGGACGGAGGAGCTTGGTGCAGGCTACTATCCATGGGGTCGCAAAGAGTCGGGCACGACTGCTTGACTCCACTTTCACTTTCATGTATGTTTATTTTGTTACACAGCACCTGGGCAAAGAAAAATTTAATTAAAATTGAATTAAATTTGAAATTTAATTCAAAACTCCTTTGCATATTTCATACTAAAATCTACCTCAGAGTTACCTTCTGGGATTCTTTTGTTAAATATAATTTTATGAATGTGAAGAAAACTACTTCGGTCATATCATACAAAAATTTAGAAGTAGCTCACTTAAAATACCTGTTTAGATAACTAAGATCAAGCTTGTTATTCAGTTAAGATGTGGTATAAGTGAAAGTGAAAGTGAAGTCGCTCAGTCCTGTCTGACTCTTTGAGACCCCATGGACTGTAGCCTACCAGGCTCCTCCCTCCACGGGATTCTCCAGGCAAGAGTACTGGAGTNAGAAGTAGCTCACTTAAAATACCTGTTTAGATAACTAAGATCAAGCTTGTTATTCAGTTAAGATGTGGTATAAGTGAAAGTGAAAGTGAAGTCGCTCAGTCCTGTCTGACTCTTTGAGACCCCATGGACTGTAGCCTACCAGGCTCCTCCCTCCACGGGATTCTCCAGGCAAGAGTACTGGAGTGGGTTGCCATATAGTCCCTTTAAAGATCAAGACTCTCTTTATTTCAGAATATTTACCATATGGTTAACTGATAAGAAAGAAAACCTATTTCCACTTAAGAGGTCAACGACTACAATTAAAAATCTTCCCAATGCCACAGGTTGAGGGAAAGCCAAGCCTCCTGTCAGGCTTCCAGGTCATAATGATCTAACCAAGGTAACTTCAATTCCTTCTTTAAGCTTTAAAAGTTAGTATACCTTCCAATGAAAATCCATAATTTTTTTTCTTTTGAAAATAGCAGTCACAAGTATCAAATTATTCTGTTCTTTTTCCAATGCTAAAATTTTGTTAATTTCCTATGAAATTGGCATCTATTCTGCATAAGGTAGAAGGTGAAGATGGTGGTTGCCTAATGGAGAAACCTCAGAGATGGAGCATCTTCCAATTCATAAGTTGATTGTGGCAATCTCTAGGCTTCAGGTATTTATGAGAGATGAAGAGACTTGCCAAATTGGAGGCCTAATACACACATTTCTTCTACTTTTTTACCACTTAAAAACTACAAGGCATACATGAAGGATTTCTCTGGGCTTAAAATAAAACTCAAGGGAAACTGTTGATGTTGGAAATCCTACATTTTGTCTTTTTTTCATTATACCATACATTATTTGACACAATCTTTTCATTATCCGCCTTGTAACACATCAAAAAACATCACATTTCTCTTTATTTCCAAGCCAACCATTTTGCTCTTATGGGACACCAGACGTATGAAGGGTTTAACTGTATTTTATTTATGTATTCATTTATTTGGTTAAAATAAAAACTTAGAAGGAACCTCTGAGTTTCCTTTCACAGCTGTGATTAGAGAAAAACGAGAATCTGAAGCAATGAAATTTATAGACCTGTAAATCACATTCCATTTTCAGAGTCTGAAAAATTGTAGAGATTAAGAAGCTCAGCAAAGAGATGTTCATTACTCTTTCATATGGACATTTGTTTAGTCAGTCTACTAATATTATCACAAAACTTTGGGAACGCTCTAATGAGTCACTCAGGTGACTTTATGCTTACACATCACTTTGAGGAAGCAAAGGTTAACAACAACAGGTGTTACTGCTGTGAAATATTGTGCAGGCTAAAACTGCAGTCCTATTTCTTTGGAAATACTTGACTTTAAAAAAAAAGTGAAAAACAGCCCCCAAATGGTTCTGTGCTCCAACTTGATTTTATTTTAGAATTGCTTATGTTACCAGGGTTTATGAGTGTTACTTCCCTGAAAGAACGGCATATCTTTCGGCTCTCTGTGTATACTTTAATGGAAATAGTGTGCCTTTATGGAATAAAACTTCTCTGAAGCCCTGCCCAAGACTATGTCACACCAGAACCTCTACATTGTGTCTGGAAAATCAGTAACAGATAAACAGACAGAAAATGAGCAAATCTGTTTTTAAAATCTTCTTTCTGAAACTTCCTGTGTGACTTTCTTGCTAGTATTCTTATTCCATGATAGTTGTAGTATACCAGTGATTTGCATTTTGGAAAGTTATCCTGTGTTATTTATACCCTATACCTCTGTTTCAGTTATATGTTCAACAGCTGCATTCCACATGATCATTAAAGGAGCTGTCAAAAAGGCAAAACATTTACAGATAGAAACCCATAAAACTGAAGTCAAACCTTAATTACCCAGCAAAAGTCATGATGTTTTGAAACAATAGATATTTCTAAATATTTGCCTACTGTGATTACATAGAGAAGATGTAGCTTTCAAATTAAATTTATCTAGGTCATTAAATGTAGCTCATATTCCCTGGACACAGCAGTGGAGAGGCAGGGTAGAAGCCTTGGTTTGTACTGGATGGTATATAATCCACAACATGGTACCATAACAGATAATAGACAACTAAGTGTTCCTCAGATATTTTTTTCATTACCCTTTGGTTTAAAAATTTTCATTTTAAATGCACATTATTTTTAGAACAAGAAAAATTCTGCTTGTTTACATCTAGTTACATTTTAAATGCACATTATTTTAGAACAAGAAAAATTCTGTTTATTTACATCTAGTTACTGAGAATCGTAGACTCTTACATTTGTTACAGATCCTTTATAGTTACCCCAATAAGTCATCAGCTACCTCTGTTCTTTCCAGCCATGAGAAGTTCATCAAGTCATACTTGATCATTCCTCTGATGAGTAACATCCTCAGAACCTGCTGTCACAGCAGGTTAAATTTATGACACACAAGTCTAAAGAATATTTGTTCTCAATCTTACTTAAAAATAAATATTAATAATTAATTGAATTAGGTGTAGCTCATATTGTTTTTACATTTTAATCTGTATTCCTCATGATTTATATAACAATATACAATTTATACTATTATAATAAACCAAATAAGATAATTCATACAAAATTATAGAATTACAGTGTAGAAATATAATTAACCTTATTTTTTCTTTCTTTTTATATAACCTGATTACTGTACTAATGTATAACTTTACTTACCACCTGGAGAGGCAATTTGAGGTAACACATACCATGTCAATATTCTGTTTTATAAATTATTTGTCTTCAGTTTTCTGAATTCTATCTTATCCTCATCAAACATTTTGCAAAGAACAATTGAAATGTTTGCTTCATGTAACTCCTTACTTCATTTTATGTTTTTTTTTCCTATTCCCAATAACAGATAACCTTAATTTTATTTTGCTTTACTGAATAAATTCAAGCTCTCTCTCAGCTAATAATAATAATAATTAATCTAAAGCATCCTGTGTGTTAGTGTCTGTCATGTGTTAGGAATCTAAGATAAATAAGTACAACAAGCCGGGAACTTTCCCAGATTAATGCCCAGTAAATCAGAGAATACACTTGTCTGAGGCAAAAGAGATAAACACAAACTGCATTCTACTTCAAACTGTGGAATAGTGGCATTTCCTTTGCAACTTCCTTTTAGTTTTAAATTATTGAAGACAATTGAAAGGAAAAGATTTAATTAAATGGTAAAATATTTTAATGTTTAAATGTACTTTGCCATGATTTTTCTTTTTGTGTGAAATACTCTTGACATACAGTATTGTTTTAGGTGTATTACATAGTGATTTGACACTGTAATAAGTCTAGTAACTATTTGTCTCCAGACAATTAGCTACACTATTGTTTACTATATTCCTTATGCTGTGTGTTCCATCTTGCAGCTTATTTATTTTATAACTGGAGGGTTGTGCCTCTTAATCCACTTCACCTATCCCAACCCACAACCCTCCTCACCTCTGGCAACCACCCATTTGTTCTCAGTATATGTGAGTCTGTTTTGTTTAATTTTTAGATTTCACATTTAAGTGAGGTCATGCAGTATTTGTATTTCTCTGTTTGACTTATTTCACTTGGCAAAATACCCTCTAGATACATCCTTGTTGTCATAATTGTCAAGATTTCAATTTTTTATTGCCTGAGTAATATTCCATTATAGACATATCTGGGAAATATTATGGATTTGATTCCAGACCACCACAATAAAGTGAATATCAATAAAACAAGTCATATGGGTTTTTTTTTTTTTTGGCTTTTCAGGGCATATGAATGTTATGTTTACACTATAGTCTACTAAGTGTCCAATAGCATTATATTTAAAAGAGGATGTAACATAATTGAATAATATTTAATTGCTAAGAAGTGCTAACCATAGTCTGAGGTTTCAGTAAGTCATAATATTTTTATAATAGTAAATCAAAGACCGCTGATCACAGATCACCATAACAAACATAATAATAGTGAAAATTTTTCGACTATTGAGAATCTCCAAAATGTAACACATAAACAGAAAATGAGCAAAATTTGGAAAAATGGTGGCTATAGATTTGCTTCAAACAGGGTTGACACAGACCTTCAATATGTAAAAAGGCAGAATCTTCAAAGTGAAGTGAAGGGAAGCGCAGTAAGACAAGGTGTACCTGCAAGTATCCCACATCTTTATCCATTCACCTATTGATGGGCACTTAGAGGGCTTCCATATCTTGACTATTTTAAATAATACTGTAATAAACATTTGGTGTCCATATACCTTTTCCAATTACTGTTTTTGTTTTCTTCTGATAAATTCCCAGAAATGAAACTGCTAGGTCACATGGCAGTCCTATTTTTAATTTTTTGAGGAAACTCCATGCTATGTTACATAGTGACTGCACCAATTTATAATCTTAACACACACAAAGTTTTCCTTTTCTCCATGTCCTTAACAGTGCTTGTTATTTTTTGTTTTTTTTGATGATAGCCATTTGGACAGGAGTGAGGTGGTATATCACTGTGATTTTGATGTAGAATTCCTTGATGATTAGTGATGCTGAACATCTTTTCATGTCTTTTGAACATCTGTATGTCTCCTTTGGAATAATGTCCATCAAACCCTCTGCCCTTTTCTTTTTAACTGAATTGTTTGTTTTTTCTAATATTGAGTAGACCAAGTTCTTGATATTTTGGATATTAACTCCTTAAGGCAGTGATCTCTAGCCTTTTTGGCACCCGGTACTGGTTTTGTAGAAGACAGTTTTTCCATGGACTTGGTGGAGTAGGGGGTTTGGGTTTTGGAATGATTAAAGCACATTACATTTATTGTACACTTTATTTCTATTATTATTACATCAGCTCTACCCTAGATCATTAGGCATTAGATCCTGGAGGTTTGGGACACCTGCCTTAAGGGATATATCATTTAAAAATATCTTCTCCTATTCAATATGCTGCCTTTTGTTTTGTTGGTAGTTGCCTTTGCTGTGCAGAAACTTTTTAGTTTGGTGTATCCCAATTGGTTTATTTTTACTTCTGTTTCCCTTGCCTGAGAGACAGTTCCAAAAAATATTGCTAAGACCAAAGTCAAAGAGTATATTGCCTGTTTTGTTTTAGTAGTTTTATGGTTTCAGGTCTTACATTTGTCTTTAATCCATGTGAGTTTATTTTGGTATATGGTGTAAGAAAATAGTCTAGCTTGATTTTTTTGCATGTAGCAGTCTAGTTTTCCCAATACCATTTATTGAAAATGCTGTCTGGTCCCCATTGTACAATCTTGCCTCCTTTCTTACAAATTAGTTGGCCATATAAGTGTAAGTTTATCTGGATTCTCTACTCTGTTCCATTGATCTGTGCATCTGCTTTGTGCTAAAACCATATTGTTTTAATTCCTATAGCTTTTTCATATAATTTGAAATCAGTGACTGTACTACCTCTAGCTTTGTTCTTTTTCTCAAGATTGCTTTGGTTATTTAGGATCTTTTGTGTTTCCATACAAATTTTAAAATGATTTGTTTTAACTCTGTGAAAAATTCTGTTGGTACTTTGATAGGAATTGCATTGAATCTCTAGGTTGCCTTAGGTTGTAAGATCATTTAAGCAATATTAATTCTTTCAATTAATAAACATGATATCTTTCCATTTGTTTTCATCATCTTCAGATTTTCATTAGCATATAATTTTCAGTGTATAAATATTTTACCTCCTTGATTAGATTTATTCCTAGTATTATTTATATTCTTTTAGTGCAATAGTAACAGAGAAGGCAATGGCACCCCACTCCAGTACTCTTGCCTCTAGAATCCCATGGACAGAGGAGCCTGGTGGGCTGCAGTCCATGGGGTCACTAAGAGTCAGACACGACTGAGCAACTTCACTCTCACTTTTCACTTTCATGCATGGGAGGAGGAAATGGCAACCTACTCCAGTGTTCTTGCCTGGAGAATCCCAGGGATGGGGGCGCCTGCTGGGCTGCCATCTATGGGGTTGTGCAGAGTTGGACACGACTGAAATGACTTAGCAGCAGTAGCAGCAGTGCAATAGTAAACAAGATCTTTTCCTTAATTTTTCTTCCTGACAGTTTGTTATTAATGTATATAAACACATTAATTTTGTATTCTGCCACTTTACTGAATTGATTTATTATTTCTAATTGCTTTTGGAAGCATCTTTAGGATTTTTCTCTCTATAAAAAAATCTCATGTCATCTTCAAACAGTGACAGTTTTACTTTTTCCTTTCCAATTTGGGTTTATTTTCTTTTTCTTATCTAATTGCTGTGGCTAGGACTTCCAATACTATGTTGAATAAAATTGTCAAGAGTGGGCATCCTTGTCTTGTTCCTGACCTTCAAGGAAATGCTTTCAGCTTTTCACCATTGAGTAAGATGTTTGCTCTGGTTTTGTCATGTATGGTCATTATTATATTGAGTCATATTCCCTCTAAACCCACTTTGTTGAAGTTTTATCATAAATGGATATTGAATTTTGCATAAGCTTTTTTTCTGCATCTGTTGAATGATCTGTGTAATTTTTATCTCCAGTTCATTAACATGGTCCATCATATTGATTGATTAGGAGATATTGAGCCATCCTTGCATCCCTTGGATAAATCCGCTTGATCATAGTGTATGATCCTTTTAATGTATTTTTAAATTCTGTTAGCTGATATTTTGTTGAGGGTTTTCCATTTATGTTCATCAGTGATATTGTCTTTTAATTTTCTTTCATTGTGGTGTCTTTGTCTAGTTTTGGTATCAGGGTGATATTTGCCTCATAAAGTCTGTTTGGAAGTGTTCTTTCCACTTTATTTATTTTTTTAATAATTGGGGAAGAATAGGTGTTATCCCCTTTTTTATAGAACTCTTGTGTAATTCATGTATGAAGCTGTCTGGTCCTGGACTTAAGTTTGTTGAGAGTTTTTTAAGTTTCTGATTCAGTTTTATTACTGGTAACTAATCTTTCTTCCTGATTAATTCTTGGGTCATAACCTCACTTATTAACATACCTCACATATGTAACATACCTTAAGGGAAGCAGTTATATAATTTTGTCTAATTTCTGCAAATCTAGAGAAAATGTACATATTCTGGCAAAAGTTTTGCTTGAAGTGTAAATGAATTTTTAGTATTTTTTCATACAAAGTGTGTTTTCATAATTTAGTGGTTCTCCAAAAGATTTGTCCATGTCTTAATCCCCAGAGTGTTCAAGGAAAAAACATTATTGCAGATGTAATTAAATTAAGGATCTTGAGCTGAGGATATTATCCTAGTAGGCCTTATATCTAATAAGTGATGTTATAAGAGAAAAATAGAAGTAGATTTGTGATAGGCAGAAAATAAAATGACACTGACAGGGAAAAGCATTGTGAAGGCAAAGGCAGAGCAGTGAATGATGTTGAAACAGTTGTGGTACCATCAAAGTCCAAAAGATAGAAAATATGAACAAAAGATAGAAAATATGAAGAAAAGATGCTTCTTGAGTGCATACATGTATATGTATGACTGAGTCTCTTTGCTCTCCATGTGAAACTATTGCAGCCTTGTTAATTGGCTATATAAAAATACGTTTGTTTCATGAAAAAAAAGAACAGATTCTCTCCAGGAGCCTCCAAGTGGAGTGCAGCCCTGATGATACCTTGACGAACTTCTGGCCTCCAGGACTTTAAGAAAATAAATTTCTATTGTCTTCAAGCCATCAATTTGTGATAACTGTTACAGCAGTCACAAGATATCATGTAAGATCAATAATATATGTTCATCAAACCCAATAACTATAAATTCTATGAGGGAGGAAGCACTAAGATTTTGTTGATTGCTATATCTTGCACAGCCAGCCTGGTGAAGCAGAGTACTTATGAGACGGGGTATCTAGGTGCATGGCTTGACTTAGGAAAAAAAATAATAATAAAGTTTGTGTTTCTCAATCTCCCTTGCAGCTGGCTGTAGCCTAGTGATTATTTTGTGTCAAAGGGTCAAAAATACATGTGAAATAGTAGCTTGAAGTGTGTGCCTGTGATAGGAAGGAGCACCATGATGGATAAACAGGAGCTGTCAGTTCATATAAGAAATATGTTTGTTTTGGCACAAGATGAGGTGAGATTGAGAACAATGCCTAGAAGAACAAGAACATAAAAGCGCTATGCAATTCCTGAATGCTTACATAGACTTTTCTATAACAGAAAGGTTAAAAAGTACTACTGCTTAGTTTTTTTAAGTTGAGGACAGGGAGGATTTCTCTCACAATTAAACTTACTTCTAACATATAAAAGATAACTTGCCTGTGGTATTTGTTGAATGAGTTGAATGAGTTTAATTATTCAACATAAATATTTTATATTGGGTGACAATCTCTTGGAGAAAATGAGAAAAGTTATTTTCTTGAACTATTTCTTGATTGAAATAATTTTGTACACTGTCTCTCATTTATCTGCATATCAAGGAAAAATAAATGATTTTTATAAGAATTTAATGGAAATATATACATTGTATTTCCATTTCTCTACCTCCTACATGTAAGCCATAAAATATTTGTATTGTTTGCTTTTAAAATTTTAATTATAAATGTGTAAGAACCGGGTTCCAACCCTGATTCTTCATCTGTCATCACTAGACTGAAATTTTTACTGGAAAGAACTGTTATTACATTAATTTTTATCATTTTAATTCCTAGGATCAAACTTTTCCTATGTTAATTATCCATAAACCCGTCTTGTCCTAACACCTTTGAAAAAAGGAATAATATTGGGAAAAAAAGAGTTTTAGGTGATGTCTTATTGATACATGTAGGTTAACTGCTACCTCCATAGAATATTGACCCTTTGGAATTTAATTTTTGTTTCCACATTCACATCTATATGATGCTCAATGAATGTCTGCTGCATTGATTTTTATGTCTCAAAGAACCCCTACAGAGGAGTTTCTCTCAACAATATTGTGTGTTCATGGCGTCCGGTCCCATCACTTCCTGGGATATAGATGGGGAAACAGTGGAAACAGTGTCAGACTTTATTTTTTGGGGCTCCAAAATCACTGCATCGTGCTGCGATTCATGGGGTCGCAAAGAGTCGGACACAACTGAGCGACTGAACTGAACTGATACATATTCTGGAATTTGAACAAATTCCATATCCTACAGTTGTTCTGTTGCCTCTATGAAATGCCGACCTATTCTGACAGATGATGTTTTACTGTACATTTTCAAAGATCTTGTGAAAAAAATTTTCTTAATAATTATCTATAAAGGCAACTTTGTTCATATGGGTAGGTAGAATGGATTGGCATGGTATCTCATGATCAGGTTGGGATGGCCAAACTCTGAGCAGACTTGTTGGGGGTTAACTTTATACAAATACTCAGCCACACACATGCAAAATTGATAGCTCTAAATAATTGAATATTCACAGAAAAATTACCCTGGATGAATTCACTCATTGTGGTTAAGTTCAGGAAAGAAGGAATCTCAACTTCTCCATCCAGGGCTTTTCAGAGGATAAAAGTCATAAGAAGATTGAACACATTAAAACTTTAGAGCCCTTTGGATCAAACTAGAGAGCATGTGCTTTTTTTGCTCTCTATATTGGCTGAAGCTACTAAGTAGATATTAAGAATGGCATCGCTTGAAGTGTGGCCTTGAATCCCATGATTTATTCATTTTTAGATCTTTTTTCAGGAGCTTTCCTATGTGCAATCAGTGTACTTGCCACTTTTTGAAATTTATTAAGACAGTGTCCTTGTCTGATTTCAGCAGTCTGTCTCACACAATTAGTTGTAATTTTTATTTCCCATTATAGAGCCATGGATTACTTTTCCATATCAGTCTTTAACTGAACTGGACATTAAAAGTGGATTCTTATTGAGCCACACAAAGCAATGTTGAGAGTTATTTTGCAGCAAAGCCCTGGTGATGTTGACTTTATTTATTGCTCAATCACCTTAATGTAAAATTCAGTACGGTCAGTTTCATAAAAATCAAGGCAAGAACTACAGACAGACTTCTTGAATCACTTCTGACCACAAGAAATGGACATGCGTTTTCAATTCCAACTAAGTATTTAACATCTGCATGTCATGGTGCCTCCAAAAACCTGACAGAAATGTCATCCATGAAACAGAAGAAAATATTTCTGACGGACTGTTTCTTTGGCTTTCCTAGTATTCCACTTGCCAAACTTATGAAGACAAAAAGCCTCGCTCTCCTGTACTTTCCAGATATTTACTTTAAAAAAAATAAGGAAATCTTGGATCAGTGGCAGAAGATGGGATTGCAAAATGAGCTGCTGTAATAATCAGAACGAAGGAGTAACTTATATTCCTGGCTACCACCGTCGTCTAGCATACTGCCGTGGCTCTGAAATAATAAGAGAAGTGAAGTGAAGGGCTTTTAACAATTTTGAAAATTCGCTGTACTGCTTGACAGCTTAACATGTCAAGTCAATGTCTTTCAGGGCAAAAGTTTAAGTAGTACCTGTGTATATATATATACATTTAGTTCAGGATACAATATTGAAAAATCATTCTTCATATTAATGAGATGGACCTGGTCTTTTTTTAGAAAGGAAACTCTGGTTTCCTGTTATATACTGTGTCTAGGCTCTTAGGGTGAAAGTTATTTATTAGCTTAACCACGTAACCACATAGCTGCATTACCCTATAGCCTTTGCCGTCAGGCAGCTGCCACACAGCTATTATGTTTCAGAGTTAGAATGTGAAACCAAATCTTATTTAACTCTAGAGTCCTCCTGCATGGCGACTGCACTGATCTGACCTGTAGGAAAAAGTGAAATACATGTGCTAAGGTGTATTGTGAGCAGGGGATGATGTGTGTTGGTCGATAAATAGCCTATCAACTAAGTCTCCCACATTTCCTCTGACACCCTTCCCATTCACCTAGGCTCCTTTCAATCCTATCCTTACAGGGGAGCAAAGAATAAGCTTACAAATAGATGCATCAGATTATTTTACCTTTCAGTTTATTTGTAATGGTTTATTATGAAAATTTAAATTTAAATTATATATATATATATAATTATGAACTTCCAGGCATACAGCTTCCATAAGCACCGACTCATAGTATTCCCTCCATGTTATTTTGAAATGAATCTCTAAACAACATTATTTCATCCATAAACATTCTGAATTGTATCTCTAGAATAAAGAATTTTAAAAAACATAATACAACAGTATTAATATTCGCTCAGATAAATGAACATTATTTCCTTAATCTCATCAAGTATCTTGTCAGTGTTTAAATTCCCTTGATTGTCTCATACTTTATTTTCACAAGTTGATTAGCTTGAGACAGCATCCAAATAATTTTCACATCTTACTCCCTTTTCTTTTGGTTTATATGTTTTAAGTCTTTTTTCATCTCTAGGTTCATACTCAGTCTCTCAATTTCTCTTTTTCCCTTTACCTCTCTCTCCCCTACAGTTGATTTGTTGAAGAAACTGAATAAGTCTTATTCCAAAGTCTGGATCTTATTGCTTCCCCCAGTGTTCCTTTGTCCTCACTATTTCCTGTAAATTAGTAGTAACTGCTAAAAGACTTGATTGGGTACAGATTTGACAAAACTGTTTTATGGTTGCACCTGTTATTAGGATCAGGAGTTGCATAATGTCTTGTGGTCTCTCCTGTATTGATATTAACAGTGGCTTAGAATCACTTTTTGGACCCATTAACTTACTGCATGTGTGCTAAGCTGGCTTCAGTCATATGTGACTCTTTGTGAGCCTACAGACCATAACCTGCCAGGCTCTTCAGTTCGTGGGATTCTTCAGGCAAGAGTGCTGGAGTGGGTAGCCATTTCCTTCTCCAGGAGATCTCCTCCATCCAGGGACTGAACCTGCGTTTCCTATGTCTCCTATATTGGCAGGCAGGTTCTTTACAACTAGCACCACCTGGGAAGCCCCATTAACTCATTAGCACTTACCAACAGCAATATTCTAATTCTCTATTTTTTCCCTGCATTTATTAGGTGGTGTGTGTGTGTGTATGGTGTTTGTATATAGAGCCTATATAATATACATATTACCATCAGGAGTTACATTTTGTTTGATCATCTCTCCTGTATTGTATACATGTAATACATACACACATATATATAGTCTGCCTGTTACTATACTATACTATACTTGCTATACTATGTTCTTACTGTAATATATTGGAGATCATGCATAATAGTATATAAAGATATTCCTTGTGATTTGATCCTCTTGTTTTATCTGTCAACTGCACTGTGATAAGGAGTACCCAGATAGCTGGTGCAGCATTATTTCTGGGTGTATCTAAAAGGATGTTTCCAGAAGAGATTGACATTTGAACCCGCAGACTGAGTGAAGATAAGCCTCACAAATACAGCAGGCATCATCCAAACCCTTGGGCCCAAATATAACAAAAAATGAGGAGGGTTAATTGTCTTTCTTTACTAGACTGGGAATATCCATAACCTCCCACCCTTTGACATCAGCAGCTCCTTTTGGTCTTCAGGGTTTTGGACTTTAACTGAAGTATACTAGCTTTCCTGGTTCTCTAGTTTGCAGACAGAGGAACATGGTGTTTCTTGGCTTCCATAATCACGTGAGTCAGTTTCTACAATAAATCTCGTCTTATGCATATCTATATACATATGCTATTGGTTCTGTTCTCTGGAGAACGCTGAATAACATATTCTTCATTTCTTTTTCTAGCTACGGTTCAGACAGTTTAGTTGTTCAGTTGTGACCTACCTTTTATGACCCCATGCACTGCAGCATGCCAGGCTTCTCTATCCATCACCAACTTCCAGAGGTTGTTCAAACTCATGTCCATCGAGTCGGTGATGCCATCCAACCATTTCATTCTCTGTCATCCCCTTCTCCTGTCTTCAGTCTTTCACAGCATCAGAATCTTTTCCAGTGAATCAGTTCTTTGCATCAGGTGGCCATAGTATTGGAGTTTCAGCTTCAGCATCAGTCCTTCCAATGAATATTCAGGACTGATTTCTTTCAGGATTGACTGGTTTGATCTCCTTGCAGTCCAAGAGACTGTCAAGAGACTTCTCCAACACCACAGTTCAAAAGCATCAGTTGATCATAATACTCTATTATGTGGAAACACCACAGCTCACTCAGTTCCCCATTAATTAACATTTTGGTTATTTCCAGTCTTTAGCAATTTCAAATAGTGTAGAAATCAATACTCATGTGCCCCAAGTTTATTATATTCTGGCCAATGTATCTTTGAAGGTGAGATTTCTAAGTCAAAGAGTAAATGAACGTATTTGATGATCTGAACTCCCTCTCACATACTGAAACTCTTATCTTCAGTAGGTTTCTATTACTTCTAGGGAGTGGGAAGTAAACCTTTAACATGAATAAAGATCCCATGGTCTTTAGTTAGATTTTCAGCTTCCATGCCATCATGATCCCTCTCATTCTCTGCCCCGGCCACACTATACCTCTGTTCCTCAAGTGGTAACATTTGCTGTATGAAACAAAGAAATTTGAACTGAAATTTAAACAGACACTTTTTTGATCATATAGGCACTCTGCAGTGTCATTATGTGGTGGTTAATGAGTTTGGTGTGGGAACTTGCACTCAACTATTGTAGAATATGTATATGTCTAAGGTCCAAAATCTTAAACTATGATGTGAACAGACTTCCAATCCCCAACTGTCCATGTATCTTATTTTACTTAATTGCTGTCACCATCCCCATACTAATATAATAGAGCAAAAATATAAATAAATAAATATTAATAAATAAAAGATGAATTTAGTGGTGCTGTTGTTTCAGATCTAGACAAAGAGCACTCAGGAATATGTCCTTCTTAGAAGTATAAACAGTAATAGCTCTCAACTTGAAAACAACAATTGTGTTGGGTAGCATTATATGCCTCATTATAAAGGGTGCCTGTAGTGCATAAAAAATTTAAAAACCAACTTCAATCTGCTAGAAGATTCATGGCCCGTTTCTATCAACTAAATTCTGATGGCAGTAGTGGCAAGTAAAAAAATATTGGCAAGACAGGGCAAAAATTTCTAATAGTAACTATATATACTGTTGATGTAGGAGATGCAGTTTCCATTTCTAGGTTGTAAAGATGCCCTGAGGAGGGCAGGGCAACCCACTTCAGTACTCTTGCCTGGAGAATCACATGGACAGAGGAACCTGGTGGGCTACAAGACTGGATTGCAGAGTCACACATGATTGAAGCGACTTAGCATGCACACATACTGTTGACAAGACCATGAGAAACAACAAATACATTTTAGGTAGGAATATAAAAGAAAGTAAGAAATTTGGAAATTCCTAGTAGTCATGGGTTGGGGAAGGCAATGGCACCCCACCCCAGTACTCTTGCCTGGAAAATCCAATGGACGGAGGAGCCTGGTGGGCTGCAGTCCATGGGGTCGCTAACAGTCGGACAGACTGAGCGACTTCACTTTCACTTTTCTCTTTCATGCATTGGAGAAGGAAATGGCAACCCACTCCAGTATTCTTGCCTGGAGAATCCCAGGGATGGGGGAGCCTGGTAGGCTGCCGTCTATGGGGTCACACAGAGTCGGGCACGACTGAAGTGACTTAGCAGCAGCAGCAGCAGTAGTCATGGGTACCAGGATTACTTTGGTTCAATTTCAACATGAACATCCTACCTTAATCTAGAGGTCTAAAAGATGAAAGACAACACAGAAGGATTCCAAAAGCTCAGAAATGTCAGCATTTGGCTTTTAAAAATCCCAGAACTGTTTACATCTGGTACTGTATTGCAAGACTGCATAAGCTGTAATGTCTTGTGATTCACTTTAAGGCAACATATAAATACAGAAAGATCTGAAATGTAAAACAATCTGTTTTGCAACTCTTGGAGCATTCCACAGAGTCATTGTAGTTTCCAGGGAAAAATATGCTTGTGAAGAAGAATCTTTAGTAATTGGTTGCATTTATGAAAAAATGTCTGATCCACAGAGAAACATCCTGTTGTTAACTAGATCATTGCAGAAATCCTCTAAATGTAGGTTTGCATCTGTTAGAAGGAAGGAGGCAGGTTTTCCACTGACCTGGTGGTTTTCAGTGGGCTGTACATAGTGCACAGCTGTAGGCACATTCTCCAAGTTTCCAGGTTGTCATTGATTTTTTTGGGGGGGAGCCAAATACAAGGTGCAACTGTAATAATTTATTGGCTTATAAAAATAGCCAGAAAACACATTATTACAATAAAAAAAAATCTCACTTCAATAAAATTACATCCGTCCACTCAAAATAACTTGGATTTCTTGTGACCAATGGTATAACTTTATTTACTTAAATTACAATTGTGATGTAAAATTTATTATACATGAGGCCTATAAGAGGTGATTTCACCAAAGGGTAGTATTTTTATTTGTAGAAAGTGAGAGGCATTCTACACAAGTGGAGAACGTGGATTTGAGAGACAAATGTTCTGCATCAAGGACTTGACTTCGCTAGCCTGTGATTTTGAACAAGAAGCTTGGTATTTTCCCCAAGTTCTTTGTGTCCTTGTGAACAAAATTAAGACTAGGTTTCTTGACAGTCTCAAGAAACACATCTGAGTCTCCTGATGATCACAAAAATATATCAAAGAACCTTGAGAAGAGTAAATGTTACCATCTGTAATCTAATCATATAATTATTTGTTACTATTAGTAATAGGGTAGAAGACAATAGGTCATAGTGGTAAAGAATCTGCTTGCCAGTGCAGGAGATGGAAGAGACCCTTTGTCAGGAAGATCCCCTGTAGTAGAAAATGGTATCCTACTCCAGTATTCTTGCCTGGAAAACCCCATGGACAGAGGTACCTGACGGGCTGCAGTCCATGGGGTCACAAAGAGTCAGACATAACTGAGTGACTGAACATGCAGGAAACAATAAAAACTAATATATTGAAGGGTAAAATATATTCTCTTTTAAACATTGTATAACTGTGAATGTGCTAGTAACACATGACTAAAAGTAGAACGTTTACTATATTTAACAGAATTAATAAATGCCAGTTTGTTATCACTTTCAAGACAAAATAGTTATTTCAGAAAGTGATGGAAAGCTTTTAAATATTAAAATATAATAGGTGCTTATATTTTACTTGCATAAATTTGATGCCAAATATAATTGAAATTGCAGTTAAAGAAACCTAAGAAACTCTTCTAAGGTTAAGTATATGACTAATACATTCTTTTATTTCAGAAAGAAAACTTTATAGTAATAAGATTATATACCTAAAGGCATTGCTATTTTTTTAACTTTTGCTTATTATAATATTTATATGCAGCCAAAGCTAATATTTTATGTCTGAAATGAAAGATACTTTTAGGTTGCTTCAGGGTTATAATTCTTTACACATACCACTTTGATCATATATTTTGATCAATGAGAAAACTGGACATTTTTAGCCAGTATATTAGTATAAAATATCACTTTGGTAATTAAGTATAAGGTAGCATGCATAATCTTCCCTTTAATTGCCAGATGAAAATTCATTCTGAATTCTACTTATAGAACAAATAAACGCAAAACAAGAAAAACTGTTTAGCATTCACGAAGGACACTTGAGTACTTTATTTTACATGTCAAAGATGAAAATCACAAACAAATTAAATGGTAGAAAACTATTTCCTTTTGTCACTTAAAGTGTGTCCTGTACACAGTCCAGCAGACTGTGACAAGATTAGTGAAGTCCACCCTACTACTATAAAGAGTTTAAAAAAAAATCATTTTCATGTGTTTGTTAGCCATCCGTATGTCTTCTTTGGAGAAATGTCTATTTAGTTCTTTGGCCCATTTTTTGATTGGGTCGTTTATTTTTCTGGAATTGAGCTGTATAAGTTGCTTGTATATTTTTGAGATTAGTTGTTTGTCAGTTGCTTCATTTGCTATTATTTTCTCCCATTCAGAGGGTTGTCTTTTCACCTTGCTTATAGTTTCCTTTGTTGTGCAGAAGCTTTTAATTTTAATGAGATCCCATTTGTTTATATTTGCTTTTATTTCCAGTATTCTGGGAGGCGG
>SJYX01002761.1:112518-150668 GCA_006410675.1 Oreotragus oreotragus | reverse complement strand
CCATAGTGGCTGTACTAGTTTGCATTCCCACCAACAGTGTAAGAGGGTTCCCTTTTCTCCACACCCTCTCCAGCATTTATTGCTTGCAGACTTTTGGATCGCAGCCATTCTGACTGGTGTGAAGTGGTACCTCATTGTGGTCTTGATTTGCATTTCTCTGATAATGAGTGACGTTGAGCATCTTTTCATGTGTTTGTTAGCCATCCGTATGTCTTCTTTGGAGAAATGTCTATTTAGTTCTTTGGCCCAGACTGTTTCTCGCATACTGTTGTTAATTCTCTTAGCTCACCGTGTTCTCTTTTTATGTAAAAAATAAATCTAGGAAAATCAAAAGCTTTTTGTCCTAAAACATAAACTGTCATTGTCACTGGTGATGATTTTCCTCCTTTAACAACATTTTTTTTAAAACAACATTTTTTAAAAAGTTGTTGTTGTTCAGTCTCTCAGTTGTTTCCAACTTTGCAACCCCATGAACTGTAACACACCAGGCCTCCCTGTCCTACACTACCTCCCAGAGCTTGCTCAAACTCAAGTCTATTGAGTCAGTGATGCCATCCAACCATCTCATCCTCTGTCGTCCCCTTCTCCTCCTGCCTTCAATCTTTCCCAGCATCAGGGTCTTTTCCCATGAGTCAGCTCTTTGCATCAGGTAGCCAAAAACCAGGCCTCCCTGTCCTACACTACCTCCCAGAGCTTGCTCAAACTCAAGTCTATTGAGTCAGTGATGCCATCCAACCATCTCATCCTCTGTCGTCCCCTTCTCCTCCTGCCTTCAATCTTTCCCAGCATCAGGGTCTTTTCCCATGAGTCAGCTCTTTGCATCAGGTAGCCAAAGTATTGGAGCTTCCCCTTCAGCATCAGTCTTTCCAGTGAGTATTCAGGGTTGATTTCCTTTAGGATTGACTCGTTTGATCTCTTTGCAGTCCAAGGGACTCTCAGGAGTCTTCACCAACATGACAGTTTGAAAATATCAGTTCTTTGGCACTCAGCCTTCTTTATCATCAACTCTTGCATCCATACATGACTACTGGAAAAACCATAGCTTTGACTATACGGACTTTTGTCGGCAAAGTAATGTCTCTGCTTTTTAATAACCTGTCTAGGTTGGTCATAGCTTTCCTTCCAAAGAGCAAGTGTTTTTTTTAATTTCATGGCTGTAGTCACAGTCTGCAGTAATTTTGGAGCTCAAGAAAAGAAAGTCTGTCATTGTTTCCATTGTTCCCGCATCTATTTGCTATGAAGTGATGAAACCAGATGCTGTGATCCCCCTCATTGACTATTTACTTATTAAAAATAAACCAAAAGAGAGAAAAGACAGATTCTACTGAGTGACTTAAAGTGAAGAGACCCAAGGCTGAGCTGTTCTAAGGTCAGACTGAGCCTATGACTGGGAATGTGAGAAGAAGAAAAGTCTAATTCAGAATATACCTGGAAGCAGAGGGAGTGAGTGACTGCAGACTCATTTCTGCACTATGTCCTTGCTACAAACTCAGAATGGATTGCAAATACAGCTTATCAGGAAACTGATGACTGCCACTATCTTCAAATCATAAAATGTCTGGGCTGATCAGATATCGAAGCTGAGGATTACCAGTATCATAAGATCATACAAAGTCTTGGGAATCTATGACTCTTGAGACAAAATCCATTACCAGATGCTCTATATAGATGCTATCTATAATACAGGTAGAAAAAGAAGAGAATCTTATGGTAATTTTAAGAGTTCAAACTTACTGTATAAAATTGCCACTATATATAATTAACAGAGGGGAATGATGGTAGGTGTAATTTCTAATATAAATAGATTACCAAATTTTTTTTTAGGTATCACTAAATAAACAGAGTCAAATCAGAGATTATCATAGTACAAACAATTTAATATTTCATAAAATAACAAATAGTACTTTCAGGTAATTCATACCGCTAATAGCTCAAACTGGGTTTAAAAAATGGGATCATGGAACTCATATATATATATAGTCTCTTAATTTATACAATTGTATAAACATCATTCTTTATACAAGACTCTCTAAATACCAATATAATGCATGTAAAGTAATACAAAAAAGCATAAATATGGAGACAATTCTGCCAGCATTCACTCACTACAGAGATCCAGCACTCTATTCACATAACTGTTAAAAGTCCCAAGACCTTGTGATTAATGATATATCGAGTCAAAACAACATTATGCCAAAGAGGGTGAATTTATAATTTATGAAGGGTAGAGCTGTAGAAATGATGTAGATTTGTTTCTTAAGTCAAGCACATAAACGAATCAGGAGGAGTTGCAACTGTCTCTTATACACATCTCCCAACTGATGACTGCCACTATCTTCAAATCATAAAATGTCTGGGCTGATCAGATATCGAAGCTGAGGATTACCAGTATCATAAGATCATACAAAGTCTTGGGAATCTATGACTCTTGAGACAAAATCCATTACCAGATGCTCTATATAGATGCTATCTATAATACAGGTAGAAAAAGAAGAGAATCTTATGGTAATTTTTAGAGTTCAAACTTACGGTATATAATTGCCACTATATATAATTAACAGAGGGGAATGATGGTAGGTGTAATTTCTAATATAGATTACCAAATTTTTTTTAGGTATCACTAAATAAACACTGAGTCAAATCAGAGATTATCATAATACAAAAAGTTTTATATTTCATAAAATAACAAATAGTACTTTCAGGCAATTCATATCGCTAATAGCTCAAACTGGGTTTAAAAAATGGGATCATGGAACTCATATATATATATATAGTCTCTTTCTTTATACAATTGTATAAACATCATTCTTTATACAAGACTCTCTAAATACCAATATAATGCATGTAAAGTAATACAAAAAAGCATAAACATGGAGACAATTCTGCCAGCATTCACTCACTACACAGATCCAGCACTCTATTCACATAACTGTTAAAAGTCCCAAGACCTTGTGATTAATGATATATCGAGTCAAAACAACATCATTCCAAAGAGGGTGAATTTATAATTTATGAAGAGTAGAGCTGTAGAAATGATGTAGATTTGTTTCTTAAGTCAAGCACATAAACGAATCAGGAGGAGTTGCAAAGGGGGTGGAAAGAATCTATTAGAAGGTCCTAGAAATACACTTATGCTTGGCTTTAACTCAATAAAAGTCTGACTGATCAATATTCATATATTTGAATCCTTCCCTTTATCTGAGTGAAAGCTGCAAATATGAAATAAAGAGTTAGATTCTGCCTGTCTGTATTCTACAGCATGCAGTCCTCCACTTTGCAATGAGTACTCCCTGGGTGTCTATGAGACCCAACATTTACCTACAGCACAAAATATGGCTACAGTGCCATGAATTAGGGACTGGTGGGCTGTTAGGGGCTCAACTGTGTCCTCTCCGAAATTCATATGTTGAAGTAACAACCCACAGCACCTCAGAATGTGACTTGTCCTTGAAGACAGGATCTTTAAAGAGGCAGTTAAGTTACAGTGAGGTCCTTAGAGTGGGCCCTGATCCCATCTGACTGGTCCTTAAAAGAAGGGGACACATAACATACACAGAGGTAAGACCAAGTGAAAACATGGGGAGAAGGAGGTCATCTATAAGCCAAGGAGAGAGGCTTCAGGAGCAACCAACCCTGCCAACCTCATGAGCCTGAACTTTTAGCCTCCAGGGCTGTTAGGAAATAAATTTCTGTTGTTTAAACCACCTATGGTTTTTCTAGTAGTCATGTATGGATGTGAGAGTTGGACCCTAAAGAAAGCTGAGCACCGAAGAATTGATGCTTTTGAACTGTGGTGTTGGAGAAGACTCTTGAGAGTCCCTTGGACTGCAAGAGATTATATCAGTCCATCCTAAAGGAGATCAGTCCTGAATATTCAACGGAAGAACTGATGCTGAAGCTGAAGCTCCAAATCTTTGGCCACTTGATGCAAAGATTGACTCATTGGAAGAGACCCTGATGGGATGCTGGGAAAGACTGAGGGCAGGAAGAGAGGGATGACAGAGGATGAGATGGTTGGATGGCATCACCGACTCAATGGGCATGAGTTTGAGCAAACTCTGGGAGCTGGTGATGGACAGGGAGGGCTGACATGCTGCAGTTGCAAAGAGTCAGATACAACTGAGTGACTGAACTGAACTGAAGCCTCCTAGATAAGGTGGCTTACCAAGGATTATGACAAGGATCAACAAAAATTAATCTTTATCAGTTCAGACACAGATCTATCAGTTTAGGTTCTTTTTTATTTTTTCCTTACAGAGGTCACAAAAATTCTGTAAAGGAAATTGATAATTTGAACAAAATGTACAAAGTTAAGACGCTACATGTTCAAGACTGATATAGCATATATTGAGAACAGTTCACATAAGAAATCTATTGACAATAATCAAACGCATCCATCATAATTGATTCAATCTTCAAAATCCAAAAAAACCTCTTCATGTCTTATTGATCTATTTCTCATTTTCACAACTGGCAGCTCCTTAAGTTCATTCTCCTCCCTCTCCTCTTCTTTCTTTAATAATTTAAAAAATTGTATTTGCCATAGAGATTCTTCATGAAATTTATTATGAATTTTTTTCAAAACCAAGAAAATGATTTCTGATAAAATGACTTTTCTTTCCATACTATAACCACTACTACCAAGAGAATGTGCATTTTTTATTTGGCACATTATGAAGAAAAGATTTCAGTTATTCAAGATGCATTATGGAAATGTACAAAATGGTACATAGTTTTATTTTTTTCTTTACCAAATCAGAAAACATCCAGAATTAAATTTAAGACTTGTTAGTAAAATAAGCATAACTCAATGACAGATGGTTATCAAAACGCTAAGAGGAAGTTAAAGCTAGTGTTTAACCATTTTGTCTATTTTTGTGACTTAAAGAGAAAATAATTACTGGCTCTACATCATGGTGTATATTATGACCATTCTGTATAATCACATGTAAAATGAACATTTAGAAATGTAAATAATATTTCATATTAATATGGCTTTTTGGCTTTACAAATATTTTAACATATTTCTTTGGTATTTCTGAAATTAAAAATAACTTGGTTGCTTCATCACTCAATTTAATAGCTATTTTTCAGGGATTAGTTAGAATTTACATTTAATTATTAAACACTGAAATAAATGCTACAGAACATGGGGTGATGAATACAGATCACAATTTTCAAGCATATTATAATTTATAACTGCAATGCTATGCCCTCTAACTGACACGTTTACATTATTTAAAGCATTTTTAAAAGAATCACTCAATGCCAGAAGCCCCTCAAAACAAGTATAAGTAAGAAGTAGAAAGAGTTACACAAAGCTGTAGGCCAGATTTTTTCCCTGATGTATTCAGCCTAGATGCATTCACATCAAGGTTTGATGTTTGACCAGTTTTTCTGTTAGAAGCAGTCTCTTCTAGATAATAAACACTGAGAGAACAGCTATAAAACTTGTAAAATGCCATTATAGGGGCCCCATAAATGCAAAACTGCCAATAGAGTTTGGGGATTTATACCTAGTTTTCGCCCCTTGACAGAGGCAAACACGCTCAAAGCCATTATAATCACCCTTCAGAATCAGATAGTACCCTGACAGCTCAGTTTCCCTGACAAAGGAGTCCCAGGCAGGATCCAGGAGGCCCAGGTGCGCTGTGTCACGCCAGGATTTAATGCAGTCTACTATCAGATAGATGCTAGTGAGAGAAAATATTCTGAATAAAGTACAGATAATAGCATGGACAGCCACTCATTGCAAAATTACTTGTGCTCACCATGCTGTGAGCTTTGTATTAAATTTTTTCTGTCAAGTGGCAGGAATCATGGGGAGAAGTGCCTCAGAAAACCCTACTTGTAACCTTGGATAAGGATCTATAATATTAGGCTTTCATATGATAATGGCAAAATGATGCCCTTTTTTAAAAACTGCTGACTGGTAATGAAAGTTCTAATCAGATTGTGGTTGGAGGGGACCAGGAGGTGGGGACAGTGCCTGTGACACCCTTCTTCCCCCCACGCCTTTAGTAAATTTAGCAAACTTGACAAGATGGGTGAGCCTGAGAGCATTTATCTTACATGAATTTCCAACAAAGCCCTTGAGGATGTTTTATAAAATGAGAAGGTGGCGGTTTAATAAATGCAGGGCCACCTGAGGCACATTCATTAAGGGCTTTCTCTAGACAACATTGGAGAAGGCAGTGTCACCCCACTCCAGTACTCTTGCCTGGAAAATCCCATGGATGGAGGAGCCTGGTGGGCTGCAGTCCATGGGGCCGCTAGGAGTCGGACACGACTGAGCGACTTCACTTTCACTTTTCACTTTCATGCATTGGAAAAGGAAATGGCAACCCGCTTCAGTGTTCTTGCCTGGAGAATCCCAGGGACAGCAGAGCCTGGTGGGCTGCCGTCTCTGCGGTTGCACAGAGTCGGACACGACTGAAGCGACTTAGCAACAGCAGCAGCAGCAGCAGCTAGACAACATCACAATGTTTGCAGTATTTGCCTGTGCTCCCTCTAGAACACAAACCTCGCCTCTTCAGGGAGAGTGGAGACAGTATGTGAAGGCATCAAGGAAGATGATTCCATTTGCCTTTTGGTGCACAAACTGTGAGTAACACCACTATAGTTAGACTTTATATTCAAATGAGTTTATTGCCTTCTATTTGAATGCAAAATTCTCCAAGGAAAAAAGAAAGTGAGGACATTGTGGAAGAGTTATCAGTGATGAAGATTAATCCCAAGTCATTACTTCAATTACAGTAATATCTACTTGTTTAAACTATATAATAACTTTTAAAAAATATTAAAAGTATTATCCTTTGTTAACTTCCTAACTAACCCACTTTTAGAAAACTGCAGGGACTTGAGATGCCTGACAAGATATGGAAGTTGATCATTCCTCTAAGTAATACGAGGCTTACTGTTAATGAATTTTTAATGTAATTTCTAATGTCAGTGGATGCATTTTCAAGTCAGACAGAGCCAGGGTAAAGAGGTGAGAGTCATAGCTGTTTTCGTCCATTTCAATGGACTTACCATCTGTGTAGGCTTCTCTGCGCAGATGTCCTGGCTGGTGTTTTTGTTTCTTGGCTGGTCTGGCCTTCTGTACTACAGCAGCACTCATGTTGCTGTCTGTAGAAACAGGACTTGTGGGTCTAGGGCACTGGGATGCATGAAAATGGCGGCGGCCTGAGAAAAAAATCAGAGCCAAACTCAACAATAAAGTTTAACAGCAATAATCAAAATAAAACATTAAAACTAGAAATATTCCTATTAAAAAAAACCTTATATAAATGGTTTTAGTAAACAATGCTGAGTTGCTTCAGTCATGTCTGACTCTGTGCAACCCTATGGACTATAGCCCGCCAAGCTCCTCTGTCCATGGAATTTTCCAACCAAGAACACTGGAGTGGGTTGCCATGCCCTCTTCCAAGGGATCTTCCTCAGTGGCTCAGCAGGTAAAGAATCTGTCTGCGTTGAAGGAGACACAGGAGATGTGGGTTCAGTTCTTGGGTCAGGAAGATTCTTGCCAGAAAAATCCCATGGACAGAGGAGCCTGACAGGCTATGGTCCATGGGTTGCAAAGAGTCTGACACGACTGAGAGACTAAATTTATCCTAGTAAACAATTGGATTTTTGTAATGCTGCTTAAGCTATCCACTGGAAAAAATACCCTAAAAGTATTTTCGTAGTCTTTTTTTTTAAAACCTTGGTACTTTTATTCTGCTAAAGTTCTTGATACCTAGGCATTAAAGGAAAACATTGTAACTATTTTTGCAGCTTCCATCACTAAATTGTTATTGTTAAACAAAGCTATTAATTAAATTTTAACATAATATATCTAATGTCTGTTTCTTTCTCAAAAGGAATAGCCAGAGCCCTTAAGAAATTCATGTTCTAAGAATAAACAGTGCAAAACATGTCCCTTATTTTAATTAAATATGTTTGTGCTCTTTTCTGAAGACAGATTCCTAAATTGGAGTATATTCTCAGGTATTTTTTCTTACTTTGGCCTAAAATTTAGTTAGCTCACATACTTAGACCGGCCAAAACTACTCACACCCCTGTTCTCTTAAAAGATATTTATTTGCTGCTTCTGGATATTTGAAGCGACCCCTCCAGAGACCTTTATGTTTTGGTGCTGGTGTAAGTGGTTTTTCATTATTTTGATCTTGGAGGGACAATATTCACAGGTGATAAATAAACCTGATACTCAGACATGGTACACTGCTGTGCCCTCAAATTCTCTGGCTTTCTTACAGAGACGTAATACAACAAAACAAAATATTTACTCCATAATGGCAATGGAGATCTATTGGCCCTATCCTTGATCTTTGTTATTTTGGTTTCTTGAAATTCCAGAGATTCAAATGCAGAACTTCCTGTTGTACCACAAGAAAGTTCAGAGAAACTAGACAATATGTGTTCTGGCTATAAACAGTAGCAGTCACAGAAAGTAAAATCAACACATTTATAGGTGATAACTGAAGCATTAAATAATAGATATTAATGTGGCCTAGTGAGAAACAATGTGATTGGATTATTCATTCATATTACCTTCAAGCTATATGATAAGCAGCACCTTTTCAGGAAAAGAACATTTTAATAGGCAGACTCCAATGCATGTTTTGTTCATTATAATCATGAGCTAAATGAAAGTCAGAAGAGCTACTAAATTACAAAACAATGAAATATTAAACCAAACTTTCTTTAGCTATGATGGAGACTATTACAACTAAAGTTACATATCCATGAAAAGAGAGAATTAGGGCTGAGACTGAACCCATTTCTCATTCTATTGTGTAAGGCCATCTACTGCTCATAGACCCTGAGGCATGAAGTCGTTTACAGATGAATTTTCAAAATTATTTCTATGTCTCGTTGATTCAATGAACTGAAAAACACCCTTAATGCAGTATGAAAGCAGTAGTTTGAGATGCTTAATTTCATGTACTTATTTTTTTACAGATTAAAAAATAAGGAGAACAAAAGCTATATAGAGAGTTAGATGTTATTTATTAGGAACCATAGATTGGTTTGCATATTATTTTATTATACGCAGTAGCTCCTAGGGGAAAAAATGAAAATTGGTTTAATTTATGTTTTGGTGCTGGTGTAAGTGGTTTTTCATTATTTTGACCTTGGAGGGACAATATTCACAGGTGATAAATAAACCTGATACTCAGACATGGTACACTGCTGTGCCCTCAAATTCTCTGGCTTTCTTACAGAGACGTAATACAACAAAACAAAATATTTACTCCATAATGGCAATGGAGATCTATTGGCCCTATCCTTGATCTTTGTTATTTTGGTTTCTTGAAATTCCAGAGATTCAAATGCAGAACTTCCTGTTGTACCACAAGAAAGTTCAGAGAAACTAGACAATATGTGTTCTGGCTATAAACAGCAGCAGTCACAGAAAGTAAAATCAACACATTTATAGGTGATAACTGAAGCATTAAATAATAGATATTAATGTGGCCTAGTGAGAAACAATGTGATTGGATTATTCATTCATATTACCTTCAAGCTATATGATAAGCAGCACCTTTTCAGGAAAAGAACATTTTAATAGGCAGACTCCAATGCATGTTTTGTTCATTATAATCATGAGCTAAATGAAAGTCAGAAGAGCTACTAAATTACAAAACAATGAAATATTAAACCAAACTCTCTTTAGCTATGATGGAGACTATTACAACTAAAGTTACATATCCATGAAAAGAGAGAATTAGGGCTGAGACTGAACCCATTTCTCATTCTATTGTGTAAGGCCATCTACTGCTCATAGACCCTGAGGCATGAAGTCGTTTACAGATGAATTTTCAAAATTATTTCTATGTCTCGTTGATTCAATGAACTGAAAAACACCCTTAATGCAGTATGAAAGCAGTAGTTTGAGATGCTTAATTTCATGTACTTATTTTTTTACAGATTAAAAAATAAGGAGAACAAAAGCTATATAGAGAGTTAGATGTTATTTATTAGGAACCATAGATTGGTTTGCATATTATTTTATTATACGCAGTAGCTCCTAGGGGAAAAAATGAAAATTGGTTTAATATCTTCAAGTGTAGGGCTGGCTAAACTAAGTATGCATTCTACAATAATAGTTTGAGAGATATTAGATATATTTTTTTCCTACAACATATTCTTGATTAATAATATATAGAAAAAAAGCTTTATGAAGGGAGTTAAATTTTCTTTGAATATATTCTACAATGATAAGAAATAATGACCAATTCAACATCTAAAGAGACCATGGAAAATTCTCTTGGAACATGGAAAATAACTGCAACAATGTGATAGTTACTAAGCCAAGAAAAAAATAAAACAATAAGAGAACAACTATTGATCTGCGGTGATAATCTTCACTTTCTCAGAAATGTCTCTCTTTCTTATTGATCCCATTATTTTTATTCTATTTGTATATTTTTAGTTACCAGAAATATCATATATATTGAACATGTATATGAATATATATATTCCGTTTTACAGAAATTAAAATCATGTGAAAATATACTTACTTAAAATTTTTTCTTTCTCATACTATTTACTTTCTAAACAAAGATGGGAGTAGGAAATAAGTATAAGAGAAGTAAAACATAAGAATGGATATATAGTAATTAAAAACAGGCTACTGGTAATAAAAGGGGAAATAGAAAAAATATATAAGCATTTAGATTAAGTTGCTCTCCAAAATATTAGATTGTTTAAGCACTGAACATACTTATGTTTGCAAAAGTATATATATTATAAATACCTTTATATTTTCTCAAATTAGTATTCTAATGAGAGGCATGAAAAGAATGGGGGTTAAGGAGAAATAGCCCACTTTCCAACAGTTGAGTGTCCCCCAGACACTCATCTATTTCTCCTGCTGCTGCTGCTGCTAAGTCGCTTCAGTCGTGTCCGACCCTGTGCGACCCCATAGACAGCAGCCCACTAGGCTCCGCCGTCCCTGGGATTCTCCAGGCAAGAACACTGGAGTGGGTTGCCATTTCCTTCTCCAATGCATTAAAGTGAAAGTGAAAATGAGAGGCATGAAAAGAATGGGGGTTAAGGAGAAATAGCCCACTTTCCAACAGTTGAGTGTCCCCCAGACACTCATCTATTTCTCCTGCTGCTGCTGCTGCTAAGTCGCTTCAGTCGTGTCCGACCCTGTGCGATCTCATAGACAGCAGCCCACTAGGCTCCGCCGTCCCTGGGATTCTCCAGGCAAGAACACTGGAGTGGGTTGCCATTTCCTTCTCCAAAGCATGAACGTGAAAAAGTCAAAGTGAAGTCGCTAATGTTGTGTCCGACTCTTAGCGATCCCATGGACTGCAGCCTACCAGGCTCCTCCATCCATGGGATTTTCCAGGCAAGAGTACTGGAGTGGGGTGCCGTTGCTTTCTCCCATGTATTTCTCCTAGACAATTTCTAATTAAATGGGATGAGTGAACTACCTCAATTAATTTTATTTTGGTGACTTTTATGTAACACAATCTCAATTTAATTGATCACAGGCATTCCAAAAGAAGTTGCACTTATATTTGCTAGGACTATCTTAAAAATGAAGACTTTTCAGGTAGCTTCACTCACATTACATATGATTTATTAAATAAAATAGAAGATTTAAAAAGTCTTATCAAGAAAAGGGGACAAGGCATGATACATCATAATCTTGGACCTTGGTCTCCTTGCTGTGCTGTGCTTAGTGCCTCAGTCCTGTTGGACTCTGTGCGACCCCACTGATTGTAGCCCACCAGGCTCCTCTGTCCCTGGGGGCTCTCCAGGCAAGAATACTAGAGTGGGTTGCCATGCCCTTCTGCAGGGGATCTTCCCAATCCAGGGATCGAATGCAGGTCTCCCTCACTGCAGGTGGATTCTTTATTGTCTGAGTCACCTAGGAAACTTGGCAGTCAAAAACCAGGGTGGTGTCAGTTGTATTTCATATAGGACATAAGATTATGGAGATAATCAGCAACTGACAAATACATATAGAATTTCCTCTTTTTTCTCTTCCAGCTTGGGGAGAAGTGTACAACTTACCACCAGCATCCTGCATTTGGCGCCGGGCCACTTTCAGACCAGCATACTCCGCTGCCGCTGCGACCGCCTGGGCAAAATCGGCATCAGTGAAAAAAGAGCCATCAGAAGAACTAACGCTGGAGCGTCCGCTGGAAATGTTGTCCTCCTCTGAGGCAGAGCCCCAGCCATTGATCATGGACCCAGTGACAGAGCTCTCCAGGTCCCCGACACTGGAGGCAGGGGTCTGCTCCAGCCCACGTAACAAAAGCCTCCTGGTCTGCATCTTGGCTACTTCCATGTCGGCTTCGTCTTCTTCCTCTTCTGGCGCATCCGTATCCATATCTGAGACAAGGGGTCCTGAAATGTAGCCGTAGGTGTGGGGTGGGGAAATCGGCCTTGGAGGTGGAGGAGGGCTCACTGGCTGCCGTCTGTAGGAAAATGAATAAACAGGCATGGCTTAGCTCATTACTTAGGACACAAAAGTGTAAACGAACCAAGAAATTTGCATAGTTGTAGTTTAGTCGCTAAGTCTTGTCCCACTCTTGCGACCCTACGGACTGTAGCTGCCAGGCTCCTCTGTCCATAGCATTTTCCAGGCAAGAATACTGGAGTGAGTTTCCATTAAATTCACAAGTACACCCTTTCGATTTTTGCTTCCATGGGGCTCATTTGTTCAGGAAAAACAACAGGAAATCAGGGCATGCTTAAATTTTTATTTTTGAGTTGTAAGAAATTTATCTCAATACCAGAGGTACTTTTAAGAAAGCTGGGCTACCTTTTGATTCAAGCTTAATAGAAATAGACTCATCTATGGGTAAGTCTCCTTATGTTTTATCTTTTGGGTTGTTGTTCAGTTTCCAAGTCCCACTTAAATTTTTATTTTTGAGTTGTAAGAAATTTATCTCAATACCAGAGGTACTTTTAAGAAAGCTGGGCTACCTTTTGATTCAAGCTTAATAGAAATAGACTCATCTATGGGTAAGTCTCCTTATGTTCTATCTTTTGGGTTGTTGTTCAGTTTCCAAGTCCCATCCGACTCTTCATCACCCCATGGGCTGCAGCACACCAGGACTCCCTGTTCAGTTATGCTCAGTTAAAAACGGGTGAAAAAAAGTGGTAAGCAATACCCATTTTGAAACTGACACCTATGCATTTTTCCTAAAGCATATGGAATATTGGGGCTTCCCAGATGGTGCATTTGGTAAAGAACCCCCCGGCTGGCTCCATGCAGGAGACACAAGAGACACCGGCTTGATCCCTGGTTCGGGAAGATCCCTTGGAGGAGGAAATGGCAACACACTCTAGTATTCTTGCCTAGAAAATCCCATGGACAGAGGAACCTGATAAGTTACCAGTCCATGAGGTTGCAAAGAGTCAGACATGACTGAGCATGCATGCATGCTCTATATGGAATATTACTGACAGCTTATAATGATCAAAGACAGAGACATTAGTTCTGAAACAGGCTGCTCCATAAACGTATAAACATGTTCCCTTCCCTTTCCTTCATGGTCTCTCCTACATATTCATTTTGACTACAGAGAGTAGAATTGTATAGGATTAAAATATTATGCATGGAGCATATGATACAATTTCCTTTAGATTTTATTCTATTAAAGAAATAGCCAAGAGTAATTTCTCTCCAAATTGCTCACTTATAAATATTATTAGCTATTTTCAAGTATATGACTTTTACCATTATTCCTCCTATCTGTTTAACAAAATGTTTACAGGTATTTTTCTTGGTGCTCTGGATTTAAGTTCACAGAGTTAACAGTAACTGGTTTCAGCCATCTCTCCACAGACCTAGAGAACCTCAGTTACAAGCAGTCTTTCTTCTCCCCTATTGCACCATCAAACACAGTGAACAGAAGATGACTAAGAAGGCAGAGAGTACTTAGACATTAGGGGAAAGCAAGGTTTGTGGAAAGAAGTTACTCCCAAATGGGAAGAATGCCAAGAGATTTCCTAATTGGGAAAGTGCCTGAAAAACAGGGAACATATATAGTGGTTCCTACCCAGAGGACTACCTCGTGATGTGCTCAACAGTGCTGTTCAGTTGCTAAGTCATGTCTGACTCTTTGCAACCCCACGGACTATAGCATGCCAGGCTCCTCCATCTTCCACTATCTCCTGGAGTTTGCACAAATTCATGTCCACTGAGTTGGTGATGTTATCTAAGCAAGGTTACAAAGAGCTGTCTAAATGAGATTGCATGCTAAGTTGCTTCAGTCATGTACAACTGTTTGCAACACTATAGACTATAGCCCTCCAGGCTCCTCTGTCTGTGGGATTCTCCAGGCGAGAATACTGGGATGGGTTGCTATGCCCTCCTCTAAGCAAGGTTAAAAAGGTAATATAACGGAAATCTCTTTTTGAAAGGTCATGACAACACTTCATCAAATTCTGAGCTTCTGAGAATAAAGAGGATAGAGTCACATGTACCCCAGTGTTCACTGCAGCACTGTTTACAATAGTCAGGATGTGGAAGCAACCAAAAGGTCCACTGACAGATGAATGGATAAAGAAGATATGGTCAATATATATAATGCAATAGTGGCGCAATCGGTTAGCGCGTTCGGCTGTTAACCGAAAGGTTGGTGGTTCGAGCCCACCCAGGGACGTCTCCTTTTTCCCCACCATAAAAAAAGAAAATCTAAAGGCATTATTCACTCAACCGCTGTAAAGCCAAATTTTGTATTGAAATAGCAGAGACAACATTTTTTCTATAGGAAATCAGAGGGTCATTGTGATTGAAAATTTCGTTGTTCAGTTAATGACAGGATTTCTACAGCACTTCCCTCCGCCGCTTACCTCCAACCCCGCCCCCAAATTGGATTGCCGGAAAAGCAAAGACAGGTTTTTGTCTCACCGTGCAATACGTTTCAGGTTGCATTTTTCGTCAAGATTAAGAATGAATTTGCAGTGGAGATCGGTCAGTTTTCCACTGTCTGCCTCTATTGATGTTACGATCTCGAAATGTTACATTTGGAAAGGAAGAAAATAGCGCGAGAGACAAAGGCAGTGACAAATTGAGGGATGAAGAGAAAGGTGAGAAAGGGAGAACACAGCTGTGATATACGCAGAGAGAGGAGACATGGCAAACAGGCGTAGTGGAAGGAAGACCTGGGGACAATGGAGAAAGGGAAAAGAGACTCAGTATCAGAAGCAGGAGAAAAAGGAGTTGGGCAGCAACGAAACAGGTTCTTTTTCTAGAAATACAGAAATGTGGGGAAGAAGATGGGGAAATAGAAGCAGTAATCTAGGGACACTGTTTTGGGGAGAGAGGAGTTAAAGAGCACAGTAAAGACAGTCATAAAATGTCTAGAGGAGCTGCTCTCTCCTAACATTGTCATCCGCTTCCAGATCTTATCACCACAGTATCTCTTAGTATGTGTGCTGGAAATAATTACCTAGATTCCCAAGTTCCTGCCCTCCAGAAGCTTTTGGTCTAAGACAGCAACTCTTCTGGGGAAGAGTCTGTCAGCTAGGTGACCTCCTGAGATACTACAACTAACACAATCCAGGGGAAGCTTTGGCACCTCATGTCTGCCAGAGATGCATCCCTGGGCTGGGAGTGGCGGCTTGCTTTTAGGAGGCGCTGTCTCAAGCAGTTCCCTTCCACATTTGGTCTCTCCTGAAGGTTGGGCTCAGAGGAGGCCTCTTCTGAAAACCTCTTCAGTGCTCATCCACCCTTACAGGGGGAGGGAAGGAATGGGAGTGGTAGGTGGTAGCAGCAAACCTGAGGGATACACAGTGCCCATAGAAGCTAACGGGACAGGCTATGTAACCCTCCAGCTTGCCCCCTGTGCTCTGTGAGTGCCCTGTGGGCATAAGCCGGGCTAATCAGCTTTATGTCCCCTGTGCTTAGTGCAATATTTGACAGTGGCAGGTGACAGGTGCTTTTTGGTTGGGAAACCAGAGAACTTCAGAATTGAGAAGGGTTTGGTCAGAAGTTTCCCCTGATAAGCCAGAGAGGCCAGGGATGTGGGGACTGGAAAGTGACTGAAGTGATTAAGATGAAGTTGCAGTAGTAGTGGGGGCTTCAGCATGCTCCTTCCATCTTGTGGTTTGTTTGTGACTGATGCTTAATAACTATCTGAGGAACCAGTGAACGGATTCCCAATGAGCACAGTGGCACCCTCCGGCAGCACTCCAGGATTAAAGGACCACAGTGGGGACTCAGAGGGACATCAGCCTACTTCTCCTTAGCTGATAGCCTCCCACCCTCATCCAGGCAGCCCCTGAGTGCCCCCTTTGGATCATGGGTGAGACGGAGACTTTCGCATAGCCCCTACAGGTTTCTCTCGCCCGGGATCTTCTAGCTTGAAAGGAGTCTTAGATCAGGAGTCCCAGCTGCTCTCCCCTCCTGCACGGTGACTGGGGGACTGAAGAGGATTCCCGAGTCTTCCCGGGCAGAGTCCACGTTGCCCGAAACACATCTGCCCCAGGGACAGTGGGCGTATCCACACCAAGAGCCCCCTTTCAGTGAAGGGCGGGAACTCTTGGTCTCCCAGCACAAGGAGGGAGAGGACAGCAGGTGATCGAATCCTCCCCTGGCCCTACTCCCAAGGGTTCTCAGACCATCCACCCTGGGCGGAAATCTCTCCAGCCCTTCCTCTTCCCCCCGCCCCCGCCCCAACTCGGTGGGTGTGGGCCAAAGGCTAAAGCTGGGGTCACTTGGAGGCCAGTGTCCACAGGTCTCCTGGTCACTAGCCAAAGGGTGAAAGCATTCAGTCCAGGGGCCTCAGCTTCCGATCTGCCTGGACTGCCAAAGAGGAAGGAAGGAGGAAGAGGCAGGCGGGTCCGATCCTTGCTGAAGATTTCGTTTCCTAATTTCCTAACTTGAGCCACCCACCGCCAGTGCGTTTAATGGCGCTTCTGGCCGAGTAATCGAGCTCTTTGGAGCGACTGACATAATGACCATACCTAATAAATCCTGAATAACAAATACGCAAATAGACTGTCCTAATGAGGCAGGCCCACCGTAGTCTCCATAATGTAATATCGATCGGCTTTCCCGGCTCCGGCCTCAGCTGCTGCTCCTAGCTCTTCCAAGCTCCCTATGAGTTCTCTCCTCCCGGCAGGAGCCACTGGAGACCGAAGCCCGGAACGACGGTCGGAGTTGGCGGGCACCAGCGGCCTTTGCGCTCGCCGGGACGAGCTAGGCGCACCAAGAGTGCAGAGCTCAGAGCGCGATCCGCGTGCGAGCGAAAAATGCGGGAATCAGTGTCCCGCAGAGAAAAAGCGCGGGCCCACTTTCGAGCCCCGGCGTCCCGCTTTCGAATGCATTCGGGTCTCTCGCCTTCGGCCAGATTATTGTGTCCCAGAGCCTGAGCTGTGGTCCTCAGCTTGCCTCCTGGCCCAGGTTGCGTCCCGTTCTTCGCTCAAGCACACCTAGACGCCAGACTCCACCACAGCAAACGAGCCCCGGACGCGAGATGGCCCCCCAGGCCTCTGCCTCCGTCCTCCCGGCAGTTGGCGCCCCTGAAGAGGCCGGGCTGTGTCCCGGACGCAGCGTTTTAGAGCTGGTGATCTGGCGGCCGAGGGGGTCAGGGGGTGGGAAGGAGTCGCTCGTTCTCACTCATGCAGTTATTAATTTCAAGGGAGTGTCACTTAGAGTGAATGAAAATAACCCGGACGCGGGGCCAGAGGCGTCGCATCCCCAGCCCGAGCACAGCGCCCTTTGGTCGAAGCCGAGACGTGGAGGACTGCAGAGCGAGTCACATTTCAGCGGAGTCCTCATCTCACCAGTTTCCAGGCGCCCCAGCTAGGGGCGAGGACCGCAGGGTCTGGGGGAAAGGGGTGCGCACACATATTTTGGGGACAGAGGTTAGTTGAGGAGGGTAACAGAGAAGAGAATTCATCCTCCAGGGTCAGGGACTGTTGAAAAGAGNTAGACAATTTTTGTACCCTACTTTACAACCTCTTGATCTTTTTCCTGCTTTGGCAGTCACTGTGGTAACCAGCTACATTCGGAGGTTGAGGACACCACCGTAAAGCTGCATTCCCTTGTCTCTTGTTTTATGCTTCCATGGCTCTTTGTCACCTCTGTGTCTTTTCTTCCAGGAAATTAGCTCCTCGGTGCAACTCTGGACCAATGAGGTAACCAGCTCAATAATATACTCTACTTCGGTTCTCCCTCCTGTGCTTCACCTTCACCAGTCCCTCATTCCTGTTCCTTAGAATCTCTTCCTAAAATATATTACCTGTATAGGCCGTATCTCAGGCCCTGCTTTTAGGGGAACTTAAGCTAAAATCTCAGAGTTAAAATTTTTCTTCCAGATTCGGCTATTGTTATAAGAATTATTATTCGTATGTCAATCAAAACAACACACATTACAAATTATAATAACACTAAAGTTTTATTAAAACTTTAATAAAACTACATCTCAGAGACATTACTTTTTAAAAATGTCATCATGTATCTGTGGGAAGAACATTACTTACAGCTATAATGAGACAGGATTCAGCATTAACTATTTTTTGAGTATTCTCAAAATGTTAAAAAAAATTTTTTAACAGATTTTAAGCATATGCAAAAGTTTTAGTTTATTAATGAGGACCAGCAAGATGAAAAAACCAATTCAAAGTTGAAATAAGATTATTAAGTCAGATACAAAACTGGTTAATGGACCTATCTTCTCTCTGGCAAAGAAATCATTTCCTTATTAGTTTTCTGTAAGTTAACACATAACTCTATAAAGCGGTAAAATGTCTGTACCCTAATTCTTAGTAAATCAAGGACTTCCCTGGTCATCCAGTGGTTAAGAATCTGCCTTGCAGTGAAGGGTTGAGAGTTCAATCCCTGGTTGGCAAACTAAGAGCTCACATGCTACAGAGCAACAAAGCCCGAACGCCGCAAGGAAAGATCCAACATGATGCAATGAGGATCTCTCGTCCCACAGCTAAGACCGACACAGCCAAGTAAATCAAACTAAGCTATATTCTCTCAGAGTCAGTTAACCTTTTAGGCAGGCTTGTTACAACAATGCTCTGTGCTTGCCTGCTCAGTCACTAAGTCATTCTGTGACCCATGTAGCCTGCCAGGCTGCTCTGTCTGTGGGATTTTCCAGACAAGAATACTGGAGTGGGTTGCCATTTTTTTTAATTCTCTGATTTACTCATTTAATAAATATTTATTTACTAAATATCTCCTCTGTGTCAGACATTTCAAGAATCTTGTCATATACTCTGAATAATACTGATGAAGTACTTGCCTTCCTGCAGCTTACATTCTCAAAGAAATAGGTAGAGAATGAACTTGTAACTTCAGCATAGTTATGAACAGTGCCTCTGTCACTCTCAGTGTTCCAGTGGAGGTGATACCTTATAAGATCCCTCTTTTTATACTGTTGAAATAATATACAGGGTAAAGAAAAAGAGAGTATGGGGGAGGGTAGGCTGTTACTATTAATAAAGTCAGTGAAGCTTTAATGAGAAATGATGGAGCAAAGCCTGTAGACAGCACAGGGAAGAGTGGCCCAGGCAAACACAGCAGCAAATGCAGACTCCGATGCAGGGAGGCCCCAATATTTTCTAATGTTAATATTATTTTCTTGAAGGAGGCAGGAAAGGCTTTAAGCAGGGGAGTGACGTGGTCACATCTGTGTTTTAGAAAGATTACTCTGGGGGAAGTTAAGGAGGATGGATGATAGGAGAGAATATCAGAGGCAAGTAGTCAAGTCACAGGCTGTAACAGTAAATAGGAAGTAGAAAAGGCCTGCCCGGTACAAAACAGTGACAGTGAGGATGGAGGGAATTTGAGTATTTGAAAAGTAGAAGAGACAAACTCTGATGTCCATTAGAATGTGGGAGATGCAGGTGTGGGAACAGCCCTAGCTAGAGCTCTTGGATTAGGCCCTCAAGGTTAGTTTTCTTCCTAAAGGGCTCTCCCTTCACTCCCCAATAAGAAAAAGGCCATCACAACACATTTCCTTTTAAAGTTTTATTAAAGTTTAATGGAACAATTAATATTTTTTCTTTTTTTGTTGTTAATCCCAGTACAAAAATACAGTTGACGACTTGACAAAAATGGCTCAATCTAGGGCTAGGTTTCTTCAACAGTTAACGAGGGAAAAGAAAGCATGCTTCCAGCTGGGGCCAGTCCAGAGCACACAGCCATTCCTGCACACGCATGCGCGCAGACAGGGAAGCCAAGCCAGAGAAGAGGAAGGAAGTTGCAGGCATTCAGGAAGAAGCCCAAGATTATTCCCAGGAGAAAATACCCCAGTTCGATTCCTAGGTTGGGAAGATTCCCTGGAGGAGGGCATGCAAACGCACTCCAGTATTCTTGCCTGGAGAATCCTCAGGGCAGAGGAGCCTGGTGAGCTACAGTCTATGGGGTCACAAAGAGTCAGACAGAACTGAGCGACTAAGCACAGCACAGCACAGTCTGTCATAAACTATGGAAGAACTTTTCTATCAGTCTGAACAAACAACTTTAACAAATAAATCTTGATTATACTCAACCCACTGACCACCTCTCTATTTTGATGTAATCAAGGAGTAAAGGAAACCTCCTCCTCCCTTCCCCTCTTTCTTACTCCCCCAGAGAGAACTTATATGTGGACCTTTTCTTTTCTTGTTATTGTTTTTCACTCTCCATGATTTTGTTGTGAACATGCTCTTCTTATTTTTAAAGTTTATTTTATCAACATATAGTTGACTTACAATGTTGTGTTAATTTCTACTATACAGCAAAGTGATTATACAAATATACATTCTTGTTCATATTCTTTTTCATTATGATTTATTACAGAATATTGAATATAGTTCCCTGTACTACATAATAAGAGATGGTTGTTTTATTCATTCTATCAATATATGTAACAGTTTGCCTCTGCTAATCTCAAACTCCCAGTCCATCCCTTCTCCATCTCTCCTCTCCCTCTCCTCTTCTCCATGTTTGTGAGTCTCATAGATAAGTTCATTTGTGCCATATTTAGATTCCACATATAAATGATGTCATATGATATTTGTCTTTCTTTGTCTGACTTACTTCATTTAATATAATAATCTCTAGGTCCGCTGATGTAGCTGCAAATGGCATCATATCATTCTTTTTTATGGCTGATTAGTATTCCATTGTATATATGTACCAGATCTTTACCCATTCATCTGTTGATGGACATTTAGATTGTTTCCGTGTCTTGGCTATTGTAAATAGTACTGCAGTGAACATTGGGGTATATGCATCTTTTCAAATTACAGTTTTTCCTGGATATAAACCCAACAGTGGAATTGCAGGATAGCATCTTCATTTTAGTTTTATCAATACCCTCTATATTGATTGCACCAATTTACATTCCCACTAACAATGTTGGAGGATTCCCTTTTCTAATGTGGAACTGTTTTACTCTTGTTTGTGTATCTTTTCAAATTACAGTTTTTCCTGGATATAAACCCAACAGTGGAATTGCAGGATAGCATCTTCATTTTAGTTTTATCAATACCCTCTATATTGATTGCACCAATTTACATTCCCACTAACAATGTTGGAGGATTCCCTTTTCTAATGTGGAACTGTTTTACTCTTGTTTGTGCTAAAAAAAAAAAAAAAAGGATTTTCATGGCAAATGAAAATGATTGAACGTTGGTATATTTCAGAGTTTAAAAAAAGTGTTCTAAAAACTAGTATAGATCTAGGGATTTGTTTGTAAAATAATGTGAAACATTATGAAAAAAGAATGCAGATAAATCCAAGTCTGAAATTTCACAGAGTAATTTCTACTGAAGCCTTAGCAAGAGACTTTCTTGGGGAGTGAGAAAGACAATGTGCACTCCACTTCCTACTTGACCTTGTTTACATTGTATGCAAATTCTCTGATGGAAATTGGGCTGAAAGGATAAAACTGTGTTTTGGAGATTTTTTCATTCTTAAGGCCTAAATTTTTATTTTTTATCTGTAAATCTATCTGAGTATCTACTATTATACTATTACAGGTGGAGTTAATTTTTTAAACATACATGGGCTTCCCAGGTGGCTGAGTGGTGAAGAATCTGCCTGACAATGCGGGAGATGGGGTAGTTGCAAGTTTGATTCCTGGATCGGGCAGATCCCCTGGAGGAGGAAATGACAACCCACTCCAATATTCTTGCCTGGAAAATTTCATGGACAGAGGAACCTGGTGGGCTGCAGTCCATGGGGTCACAGAGTCGGACACGCCTGAGCAGTTGAGCCACTGTACACTTACACATGCACATGCACACAAAAGTCTGAATTTACAAAATGTAAATTGAGAAAATGATTTCTTTTTGTAGCACAATCTTGTAAACATAACACAGCTAGAAAGAGAGCTTTTCTTGCCAAAGAGGGAACAGATGTTGAGGGGAAGGTAGAAGAAGGAAGTAGAAGCTTTCTTGTCCTGCATTTGCCCCTTGTGAAGACCTCCTGTAAATACAGCTTGCACATTATTGTAGTAGGGGCAAACTGTAAATTTATCTATATAGGAAAAACAATCCTTAAAGTGGATTTTAATAGCTGGATATCGAGTTCATTTAAAATGTATCTCAGTGTATGCTTATTCTAATCGCTACTCATTCTAATAAAACATCACCACTGCGAAGCCCTTCCCAGTGTTCCCCTTGGAGGAGGGAATCATTGTTACCTATAATGTCCCACCAGTATTTGTGCATCTTTCAGTGTCAGCCACTTTGTATGTTATTATATTGTGAGTTTCTTGAGTCTGCATCTTTTTCAATATTGTATCCAACAACCTAATGCAGAGCCAGGGTCAGGGTTATGTGTGATCAGTAAACACACCTATCTCCTAGCTTGTAGAATTTTTTCATGTTTTAAATAAAAATGTCAGGTTCATCCTTACAACTTAGTATAGGCAACCTTGATTTTAGGTTTCCAACAGTATACTGTTTCTCCCCTTCAAATTCAGTTTGAATCGACAAATGTGTTATCAAACTAAATATAATGTTCTTCATGTACAGAATAAATTAAAATCAATTTTTTCTTAATGTTTAAAATTATGTGTGCTTCATTGAAATAAGTAAGATGTTTGAAAGATTAGGATCTTAGACCTGTCAAATAATTAGTGTTAGAATCATTGAAATATTTTTTTACTATTTTAATATATTTCAAATTAGAAATTAAAGAGAAAAAAGTGGATATGAAGAAGTAATGAGATAAAAAACATGCTTGTAATCAGAATTGCAGCTTTATTCTGCTATCTATGTAAAGTAATGGAAAAAATGGAACATAATTATAAGAACAAGAGGTTTAATAGACTCTAAAATCATGGATTGGAAATTACTTCCCAAGATCCCTCTGCCATGAGCACTTTGAATGAAATATGACTTTGATTTGCTTTTGGATCATGAAGGTACAAAACAATTATATTTCTGAGTGATTTGGGGAAATGGGCATAGAAAATAGGATTGACCCATACTCCTCTCTCTTGGGACTACCATCAGATAACCGATTTTGAAAATTCTTATTGGATTAATTAATTTTTTTTCTAACAGTATGGACATTTTGGCAAGACAACACCTATGTATAAGGGTAGGGATCACATGTAAGGGTAGGGATCATTGTTAGGGTATTGCTAAAGGAAAATGGTGTTCTGAGATGTATTGTTTTACTTTGCTAGGGAGTTCCATTTGGTAGATAGAAATGTGCTTCACTGACTACAACATGCCATGCTATTCCCATTTCCTGTTATTCTAAAAGAAAAGCTATGGAAGAAATATTCCTCAGTATTGTTTAATAATTAAACAGAAAAGAACTTCTTTCGGATTCTTTTGAAGCAATCACAAGGAGTTTTTGAAATCTCAGCAAAGGGAATATCCCATGTGTTTCTTTTCCTTTTTTTGTGATTCTGTGTCATGGAAAGGATGAAAGAAATGCCTTAAGAAGAAGACTACTGAAACTTTTGACATTTTTTAAGCAAATATGAAAGCTGAGTAGTCACAGGATTAGTTCCTTAAGAATGCATAGTTACAATTTACAAAGCTAGAGAAGCTTTTGAGAGAAACTGACCTGAAGCACTAGAAGCATATAAAATTCTAGAAAAGGCCCAAGCTAAAAATCTGAATGATTAAGAAAGAAGTACAAGATCAGATTCTGTAGGTAATATTAAGACTGATAAGGATAAAAAATCGTTAGGATTTACTGAGAAAGATACCAAATCATCTGTGCATGTCATATTATTTAAAAATATTTCTTTAAAATTGATGTGCTTTACTACTTATCATTTTCTTTATTTAGATATTTTCATGGATTTATAACATTTATTATTTTATTTTATTTTGTTTGTTACTTTACAGTACTGCATTGGATTTGGCATACATTGACATGAATCCACCACGGGTGTACATGAACTCCCAAACATGAACCCCCCNCAGGGACGGCGGAGCCGTTTGGGCTGCCGTCCATGGGGTCGCACAGAGTCGGACATGACTGAAGCGACTTAGCAGCAGCAGCAGCATGGCTGATTCACTTTATTGTACTGCAGAAACTAACAGAACATTGTAAAGTAATTCTACTCCAATAATGTTTATTTATTTATTTTTTTTGTTTATTTTTTTTTGTTTTTTTTTAAATTTTATTTTTTTTTGTATTTATTTATTTTTTACACGAACTCCCAAAAACAAAACAACGACAAAAAAAGAAAAACAAGCCTGCCACTCTAATCACTAGTGCTGGAGGGTAGATGAGATTAGGATTTAGTGTTCTCTGGTGACCCTATGGCTTGGGAGACTAGCAGAGAGAGTATGAATGCCACTGACTGGTAGTCTACCTGAAGATGTGGCTAAATTGTTCAAGGACTGCACACGTCTATAGATGTTGTCCAGGATAGAGTGATACGTCAATGGAAGCTGGTGCCAGCCCCCTTCCCTCACCATCCTTATGATACTCATAGAGCAAGATGAGGCAGAACAGTCATTAAGGTTGACCAAGAAGAAGATGGGATCCTCGTCCACTTTACTCGTTTTATGTACCCTCATCTTTGCCTTAGCACTTAAGAGAATTGACTGGGAAGAGCAAGAAAGGAAGTGATTAAAAACGGAACACACTACTTACTCCAGGTCACCATGGCTACAGACATGTTCGGTCTGCAAAAAAATCTGGACGTGTATGACTATAGTTTTAAAATTAATAAGACTGAGTAATAAATTAAAAGAAAGCATACAAACAAACCCATATAGTTTCTGCTCAAGATCTAATTTGCAGACCTGCTACAGAGAGGAAAAGGGAAATTCAATATAGCACAGCACTTAGGGTGGCATGATAGTTGTTTGAAGAAAGAAGTTTAGTGCTTTTTATTCCAATGAATTGAGACACTTTAATAAACATGTTTTATTAACACAAATAGAAAGCATTAAAAATAAAGGATTACTAAAAAATACCATAATTAACTAATTGGTTGAGCACCTACTTTGCAGCTAAGTATTATACAATGTTAGCTTATTTAACTTTCACAACAGCATTCCAGGGTATTTGTTTTATTATTGTTTTAACAGATGAAGATATTGAAATTCAGAGGAATTAAAGACCTTGCCAACGTTCCCATGACTAGTATGTATAAAATTTAGAATTTAATCTCACATTCCATTTCCAAGGCGATGGCCTTTCCTCTGGGTACAGTGTTATTATACATATATATTCACATATACAGGCTTCCCAGGTGGTGTGAGCGATAAAGAACCCACTCACCTGCCAATGCAGGAGATGTAAGAGATGTGGGTTCGATCTCTGGGTCAGGAAGATCCCCTGGAGGAGGGCACTACAACCCACTCCAGTATTCTTGCCTGGAGAGTCCCATGCATAGGAGGGTTACAAAGAGTTGGACACGACTGACGTGACGTAGTACACATACACGCATGCACATATACACAGATGTATGTACATATATAACATATTGATATATACATATACACAATTCTTTAGTAATATGTATTTTTTTTCATTTTTGGGTGGTTTCAAATGCATGTGTGTGTGGTACTAGAAGAAATATGAACAATGTACCAAAGCTGAAGTTATTTAAGAGATTAAAATGGATAATTGGTTCAATATGGAATATGTTATACACACAGGAGGAAAACCTTTGTTTAATTTGGATTGCAATAAAATACCATACTTAAAAGTCAATTTACAGCCTTTGTCAGCCAGCACATCCAAAATACCACAAGAAACTTCTTTTTTTTAAATACACGTAAGACTTTTTAGCACAAAAGGAGCTCTTTTGACCATCAATGAAGGGATGTAGGACAGCCAACTTCACAATGAAAAGATGTCAGCATTGTTGTATGTGGATAAGTCACATTATGTGAAGCCAAAACATCTTCATGTTAAATGAGGACTGGCTTTTAACTACCAACACCCTGGGGAAATGCTGGGGAAAGACAGAAAATTTTATTCAAACCATCTGTAAATAAGGCAAGCCCAGGGAACGTGTGATAAACATGTACAGTTTGAAATATGTAATATATTCTATTTGAAAACAAAAAGCTATTTCAAGATGCTGTACTCAAGTGGGACTTGCCACAAATAAGCCTCAACTCCCCTCAACTTCTCCCCCTAAGGGGTTTCAATGTCTTCTGAAATAACGTACAAGTANTGTGATAAACATGTACAGTTTGAAATATGTAATATATTCTATTTGAAAACAAAAAGCTATTTCAAGATGCTGTACTCAAGTGGGACTTGCCACAAATAAGCCTCAACTCCCCTCAACTTCTCCCCCTAAGGGGTTTCAATGTCTTCTGAAATAACGTACAAGTATATGGCTACAAATCACAATACTCTAGGCTCCTGCAAAAATGATGACTTCATAAACATGTTCAAGAGAAGAAGAGAATAATTCCATTAATTTATGAAAGCAGGTATCTATCTAGTTTACCATAAACCATTTGCCAGGCAAAAGACGAAAGGGAGAAAATACATACCTTGGATTTTTTGCTAAAACTGGTAGAGGGTTAATATTTTGTATGATTAACCATTCCCCAGTTTTTAACAGACAAGATACTTAATTTTCCCTGACTTATTTTCCTTCCAACTATATCATACTCAGTTCATCTATACTAATAAGATATCAGTGAATTTCCTATTCCGCACATGAAATGTACTTTCAAAAGATTTTTTTTTTACTAAATAGTAGCTACAATAAACACAAAAGTATCAGATACTTTTGAAAACAATATATGCAAATACATTTAATTATATTATTTTCATAGTTAGTCTGAAAAGAGAGATGAAAAATTACTATTATGTTAGTCATCAAGTTTATCTAGTTTTAGACAAAAATGGAGTAACTTAGAAGCTCATTAGAATGTCAAAATTGTAATATCCACAATAATGCTAGTATGAAATACTTATCTAATTAAATATTACAATTATAATGGCTTTAGCTCAGTAATTTCTTATTCATGTACATTACACTATTTATAATGTCCATAATCAATAAACATAAAAGTAAAATATGTATTCATTCTTTAAACATTTATTCTGTATCAACTATGGCGAAGAAACTTCTAGGTTCAAGACCAAAGGAATCACAAGAAACAAGACCTTAGGTAATGGTTTACAGTTTGCACTTTAAGACATAGAAAGATTCAATTTTAAGGCACTCACATTTAATAAACTAACTATGCCACCAGGCCATGGCAGACTGTATTTTACAGAGATGTTCATGACAGTATCTTCTATCCACAATGGTCTTCTGGGATGAGAATTAGCTCTCCACTTCGTCAAGAATGGGAGTTTAGTTCTATGCCCTGAATCTGGGTGGATCCCACAACTGCTCTGACCATAGAATATGGTAGAAGTCAGACTGTGCCAGTTCTGAATGTAGCTCTTAACCAGCCTGGCAACTTCTTTCCCTGACTTATAAGTAGGTTGCTTCCATGAAAGAAGGCCACTCCTCTGAGATCCCTGTGTTATGAGAAGCTGGGGCTATGGCGGAGAGACCCTGGAGGATGAGACTGCATGTGGAGAGAGAGGCCATGGAACCCTGAGATGGCAGACTTATGAGGGAAGAATCTAACTTGGAAGTAGATCTCGCAGCCCCAAAGACCAGAAGGGGCCATGTGGGTTGGTGATGAATTATCCAGTTGAATCCTTTTGTAATTTCTGACTAGTGGAATTGCAAGTAAAAGAAAATGGCTTTAGGTGATGACATTTTAGTGTTGTTCATAGGAAGCACTAGAAACAGGACTCAGGCACTATGCTAGAAATTCAGTTAAATAAAATAGACATAATCCTTGACTAAAGGGACTTATAGTCTAGTGGAGGCAACAAACAGTTAATTAAACATGCAATGATAATGCAGTTTTCTCCAAGCTCCAGGATAAAAGATATCTAGGGCACTGTGGGAACATGTAGAATTGGCTCCAACTTAGAGCTGGGGCATCAGGGAAAGATTATATGGAGAGTATTTTCCATTTACTCCTGAATGGAAAGGATACACAAGTATTAGCTCCACAAAAGAGAGGGGATAATGGTGTCCCAGGAAGATGAGACAGCCAGTGGAAAGACCTCAACAGAGCTGAGAGTGCTGGTTGTTCCAGCACTTTACTTTTGGAAATCTGGAGTAAAGGCAACAGCCACATCAAGGAGGGGAGTGAAAATGGCTAAGCATGGGGACACATGTAGGGGTCAGATCACAAAGAGCCTTGATTGCTCCATTAAGGAATTTTGCCTTTATTCTAAGGGAAATGCGAGGTCACTGAGAGATTTTAAGCAGTNCAAGGAGGGGAGTGAAAATGGCTAAGCATGGGGACACATGTAGGGGTCAGATCACAAAGAGCCTTGATTGCTCCATTAAGGAATTTTGCCTTTATTCTAAGGGAAATGCGAGGTCACTGAGAGATTTTAAGCAGTGGAGCGACTTGATCAGTGTCTCATTTTAGGAAAATGCCTCGGCACAGTCTGCAGCAAGACGATCAGGATGAAGAAAGGGCAGGGCTAAAGGCAACAAGACCACTTATGGACCATTATCGGAATACAGACAAGAGAAAATGGCTGGAGGAAGTAGGAAAGTGCCTTTATGGCTGGAGATACGTGCATTGCTCTGTGTGATCATCAAGCAGTAAAAATCTGCAGGAACGGGCACTTGGCTATAAGGGTCTGATTCTTTGGAATGAAATTTATAGAGAAGTAACTCTCTGTCTTTAATGAATGTATCATTAGTGGAGTGACAAGAAACAGAAGTCACCTACTAAAAGGGTAGGTTTCCGAATAGGCTAAGGGTTTCAGAAGAGGCTTGACTCAAAGACTTCACTAGCCATGGGAATTACAGCATCATGTATACTATCAAAAAGCTAGACATGACTCATATGTCTCATATCAAGGAATTTAAAAAATAAGTTACAGTACACATTTGTTTAAGGTGAATATCTAAACAGTCATCAGCATGGAAAAATTCACTCTTCAGTGAAAACAGTACTTTCTAAGATTATATTGGCAAGTATATCATCACATCACAAATTCAAAGCAATGTGAGATTATACAGAGATGAAGGTCAGAAAAGATCTTTACTGAGGACTTAGCAGTGACAATTTCTAACTACCGAGATCATTGCTACTTTTGTATTTTCACTTTATCTGTACTTTCAAAAAGTTCTAGGGTAAACATGTAGGATACACCTTCAGCATAGAAGAACAGTAATAGTTTCTTGTTTAATGGGCTTTTATCTACTTCTTTTTCAACAATTTTTTCAGGCAAATTAAACATTTTATTATTGATTTTATTTTTTTGCCATGCTGCACAGCATGTGGGATTTTAGTTCCCCGACCAGGGATTGAACTCGTGCCCCCTGCCTTGGAGGCATGGAGTCTTACCACCGGACCACCAGGGAAGTCCCATAGGCTTTCATCTACTTCTTACTAGTGCCTAGGCTTATTTCCAGCAGCAATCCTGGGGTTACGATTCTTAATACCTTCATAGACTGAAAGTCATACCTTTTGAAACAGGCTGAATGTAGTCAAAGAGGATTTTTGGTACAGATACCCAGTGCATTTCCCAAGGATACATGTTCACCTTGCATTCACTCCCCTAAAACAGTAGCGAGTAAGTCAACTTCACATTCTCCTCTAGTAAAAGATTCCGCTTATCAGGTTTTTACTGAAGAAAGCTTTGTGGAACTTGATGACGGGAAAAGGACATAAGCATTGCTCTCAAAGAGCTTTTGATTTCAACAGGGAAAGAGACACAACTCGCCAGCGCTAATGCAACATGAAAACCTGATTACTGCGGTAACAGCGTGGTGAACAGACCATTACGGAGAGTCAGGAACAAGATGAGCAGATTTTTGCCAGGCACCAAGAAGAAAGCTGCAGAGGTGGTACACCTGAACAGAGCTTGGAAAGATGAGAAACGCTGGCCAGGCCATCAAGGGAAATAGCATGTACCAAGACACCTGTGCTCAGTAAGGACACTAAGGATTCGGTGACAGTCACGGAGCCAAGAGCAGCCTGACCCCCGCCGCTAGCTCCAGTGCTGCCTTCTGTGGGCGGGCCCCTGGCACTGCTGACAAGGTGCTGCCGAGTTCAAGGTAAATTCAGGGAATTTCAGACAGACTAATCAGAAAAGTGGATGTGTGGAAGTGTCGGGAGGGAAGAGGTAAGTAAAGGAAAAGGGACTGTAAAAGGTATTAAAACAGGGCTAAATAGTAAGACTTGACTCTGAATGTGGAATAACATTACTAGACTGGTGGGTAAGGAAAAACAGTGTGGAGAGTGGACAGAGAAGCTGAGATAAGTGGTGATCAATGCAGGGATACAATCGCATTTAAAAGGACCAGGACTGAGGGCCTGCCTTAGGGGCTCTAGGGAAGGAAACACAGGAACACAATCAAGAGTATTTTGGAGTTAGAAATGAAGGGACTTGGTAAATAATTTAATTGGGGGAATGGTAGTACGATAATGGAAAAAATTAAGAGAAGGCTTTATATTGATGATTCAGTGGTTACTTTCTGAAGCCTGATAGAAGTAAATGGTATAAGCCAGCATTCAGAGGACTGAGGTGTGAATAAGAATTAGGAAAGTGAAAGTGACCAAAGAATCCTACAGAGGAGGAGAGGCCAAAAGCAGCATAAAAAGGGGAGGCTAAGGGAGGTTTAAAAGTAACAGGGTTATTCTCCCAAGCACTGAAACATGTACACTATCATATAAGAAACGTATCACCAGGCTATGTTAAATGCAGGATGCTTGGGGCTGGTGTATGGGGATGATCCGGAGGGATGATGCGGAGTGGGAGGTGGGAGGCGGGGTTCATGTTTGGGAGTTCATGTACACCCGTGGCGGATTCATGTCAATGTATACCAAATCCAATACAGCACTGTAAAGTAAAATAAAGTAAAAAAAAAAAAAAAAAGTAATAGGGTTAACTGTAAGGAGAAAGGATTGAATCAACAGGAAAAGGCTGAAAAGGCAAGATAGATAAGCTGATTTTTGATTGTGATCAAGAAAGGTGAAGAGGTTGACCTAAGGAAAACAAAAGAAGCACTTTCCAGGAAGAAGATACTGGGTATCATTTGTAACACAGAGGAGGATGCTGAGGAAATAGGTAGTTTGAAAGAATGAGAAAAGAATGTTGAGATATTTCAGAGCTAACAGCTTCTATTAGCATCTCATTTTCTCTGAATAAGAGTGGCAGCAGAGATGGTTGTGACCTTAATAGGGAAAAGAGATGTCTTATTTGTTCTCAATCTTCCTGAAGTTCCATGAGTTAATAACATTAAATTTAAATGTCTGGCAATCCGACTTCCCCCTTGTCACGCAGAAGAAAATTTAACTACTTCCCTCATTTTACAGAGTATATGAGTTAAATTTGGTAATAACCTCTTACTGATAGAATAGTTCAAAGCACTGCAAATTCTGTTTTGATCTACAGAATTCAAGCAGCATAAACCAGAATTTGTTATTCATTTAAGAATATTGAGGAGAGATCTTCTGGGGCAAATAATATACTCGGTTTCAAATGAAATTAGGGATACAGAAAATAATATATATATATAATGTGTCAAGGACAATAAAATACTACAAACAAAATCATCAACAATGAGAGAAGTGCTGATATGATGCAGTAATAGCTTTTATGTGGTAGAAATGACAAGTGAAGGATTTGTGCATAACAAACGTGCTGGTTGGCAATGCTGAATACATAGGTTAAAAAGTCTAAGACACACACACAAAGCTGATTTTTGATCATGATCAAGAAAGGTAAAGAGGCTGACCTTTTCAAAAGAACAAAAGAAGAGTTTGCCAGGAGGAAGATACTGGGTATCATTTGTAACACAGAGGAGGATGGTGAGGAAATAGGTAATTTAGAAAGTAATTTGAAACATACTATTAGTAGTTTAGACAAAAGGACTGTAAGCTAACATCTCAACCAAAGTAAAGATACCTGAAGTCAACACAAAATGAATATACCAAATTCATCCTGTAACATTACAGCTTTTAAAGAACAAATCACTCTGCAGTCTGAATTTGAAAAGACAGGAGGAAAACCTCTCCTTCACAGACTAAAGACATGGCATGGCCACACATAAAGAAAACTAAAATACAAAACCACCCGTCGTCAATAAGACATTATAAGATTAAAGAAAAAAAAAAGATTAGCAACCCATATATTTACTACATGGTCTTCACGTGTTTATGAATGCAATTATCCTAAGTGGGTGAGAATTAAGGCACATTATTTTACGGTTGCAAGTTCACTGGGATCCATTAATCTAATGTTCTGATCAACAATATTACTTGATATGCTAATTACCAGGGAGGGCGTCCTGTGTGATGATACTGGAAAAAAAGCCCACGTGACCTGAAAATTACTTCGGGTAAGAGCATTCTGTAAACGCCACTTAGGAGTGGAAACGAGCCAATCTGTTAGTGAAGAAGCCGAATGACCCCCATACCTCCTGTCAGGCTGGTGCTGCCCATGGCCCACCTCCTCGGGACAATCCTGTAACATGGGCTGGAGTTCTTCCTGCGGAGAGGGCGTGAGAGTGGCGGTGGACTGATGGCTGTAAGACACGGCAGCCGGAGAAGAGGCGGCTCCCCGCACAGGGGGAGTGGGACCTCGTTCATCTTCCTCCTCTTCTAGTTCACCTTGTTGCAGATACATCCGTGTAGGGGGCACGGGGCATGGCATTTCTTGGTCATAGCTAGAACAAATCATAAGCACACTTAGACTCACTTCAGGTTGTTCCAATGAACTATCTGTAGAGTTAGCAAAGTATTAGTGTTGAATTGCTTTCAGGCCACCTTCAGAAGGTATTGTTGGGACTCCCCTGGGGTCCAGAGGTTAAGAACTCACCTGCCAATGTAGGGGACACAGGTTCAATCCCTGGTCTGGGAAGATCCCACTTGCTGCTGGGCAATTGAGCTCGTGTGCCACAACTACTGAAGCCCCTCACCTAGAGTCTATGCTCCTCCACAAGAGCAGTCACCACAGTGAGAAGCCCACGTACCCCAGCTAGGGGGTAGGCCCTGCTCCCCGCAAAGAGAGGAAGCCCACACACAGCACCGAAGACACAGTGCAGCCATGAATAACTAAATAAGAATTTCCAAAAAATAAGAGGAGATACTGTTTAAAAAAAAATAGCTCACTGTCATAAAGATGTGTGCATTGCTATAGATAACAAAGTTTTCCCCATGGGATTACAATTCAGTTGGCTCATTATAGGCTCTGAGAAGCCATACAATAAGGAAATCCAACAAAGTTTAATTTAGTAAACCCCAAATGTGTTTGATCTCTTCAGTCCCTCCAACTCAACATGATCTCTAAAGGACTATTCAGGATGGTCTTGAAAATAATCCAAAGACCATATGCTAAACTTTGAGAAAAATTACTCTTGAAAATCCCTCTGGAGGGAGATACATTGGAGATCAACTTATTAGCCCAATACAATCCACTTTTCCTCTAAAATCATAATAGATCACTATTTCTTTGGTTGAGCACAAAATATAATATAGTTGGCTTGTATTTAGGATGGTGAATGAAAAACACAATAAATAAAATAATCAACAAACTATAAAATGTCCCCTCTCCTTCACAGCTAGAGCTACGTGGAAGCTCTAAATGAATCTGGCAAACATTTGTTCCCTTCTCTTTTACCTCAAGGTATACAATTACTAATTAGAATGGCAGTAACTTGATACATTATATAAATCATGTTCATGTTACCCTTCTATCTTATTTATTCTCCACCTTGTTTACCAGAACTCAGGAAAGTTGATACTCATATAACGTGATTTCTTTGTGTCTTTATATCTTCTTTTAATGAACACATCCCACTATCTGTGAGCTTCCTCCTGTGTTTCCTATGTTTCTTATACTCATTTTGACATTCCTCTCTTCTACCTTAAACTGTTCCCCAGTTCATATCTATTCTACTTTTTAATTTTTTAATATAAATTTATTTATTTTAATTGGAGGTTAATTACTTTACAATATTGCATTGGTTTTGCCATACATCAACATGAATCCGCCACAGGTAAAGTCTACTCCACTTCTAAAAATCTCTAGAATCTATTCCTCACACTGCTTTTTATTATAATGAGCAGCNAAATTTATTTATTTTAATTGGAGGTTAATTACTTTACAATATTGCATTGGTTTTGCCATACATCAACATGAATCCGCCACAGGTAAAGTCTACTCCACTTCTAAAAATCTCTAGAATCTATTCCTCACACTGCTTTTTATTATAATGAGCAGCACTCTCCGGTTAGTCACCTGTTTTAGGGTAATAAGTGGCTCTTTAGTTGCCTACAGAATAAAATATGAGGACCTAAACAACACAGGCAAGTATCTGTATAATCTGGCGAGAATACTGGAGCTGCTTGCCACTTTCTGCTCCTGGGGACTGTCCTGACCCAGGGCTCAAATCCGGGCCTCCTGCACTAGTAGGCAGGTTGTTTACCAACTGAGCCAGCGGGGAAGCCCTTAGCTGGTGGGTTCCCTGGTAAGAACGACCCCCAGGTGTACTTCTTTAGGGCTGTCTGGGGTTGCCAAGGGCAAGAAGGCTATAAAGTCCCTCAGTGGAGAAAACATGTGAATTAGATAAGCTTTGCTCAGGAATGACTTACAGTGCTGTTGGCTGGGAATTCAATGTTAATGAATCAACAATATATATTAAATAAGGTGTCTTTAAACAAAAACACATATAAAAGAAGGTTACGTATGGATCTCCATTTCCATCTCCAGGGATCTTTCTTACCCAGGGATTGAACCCAGGTCTCCTGCACTGTAGGCAGATTACCATCTGAGCCACCAGGGAAGCTCTATGTATGACAGACTGACAAAAATGTGACCAGGGCTTACAGGAACCTAACCTTGCATTTTTCTGAGGATCAGTGGTTCAGTATTTGCTAACTCAGTGATCAGAAAACAAAAGTAAAGAGACTTTGTTTCCTGTCATAAGTGGAACTCTAAAACTGTTTTCTGTTGTGTTTTTGCAGAGAATGAAAGAACAATGTCTTCACTTCAATAGCAGTCTTTAGAAAGAGTATTTCTGGGCCAATTCTGCATTTTCTGAGTTAATTCTCTATACCAAAGGCGTTCTCTTCCACTGATCACCCGAGTGAAGCTGCTGCTTTTGTTTTGTTGGGTGGTACCACATCTAGTTCTACAGACCCTGGAGTGAGGAAGAAACATGCTAACTCTCTAATTGCTATTGTGTGGGTTCTTTACACTCGTTAAATCTGTGTGAGAAACAATTCGGCAAAGTTTAAACTTCTACAGTTTTCAGCAGAATGTGATAATATCTGAGAGCAAACACTTTTCAGGATGCTGGAGCTGTGGTATAAATCCATACACTTAATTTATGACAATTCAGAGATATACAACAGAAGTTTTGATATTTGAAAATACAAAATCAAATATAGTGATATATAAGTGATCTCATATATAATCATGATCATGTATGTTAATTATATGTATATAATTTAAAATATTTATAAATATGTAAACTGTGTGTCAGGGAAGGCAATGGCACCTCACCCCAGTACTCTTGCCTGGAAAATCCAATGGACGGAGGAGCCTGGTGGGCTGCAGTCCATGGGGTCGCTAACAGTCGGACAGACTGAGTGACTTCACTTTCACTTTTCTCTTTCATGCATTGGAGGAGGAAATGGCAACCCACTCCAGTATTCTTGCCTGGAGAATCCCAGGGATGGGGGAGCCTGGTGGGCTGCCATCTATGGGGTCACACAGAGTCGGACACGACTGAAATGACTTAGCAGTAGCAGCAAACTGTGTGTATGTGTGAATGGGTGTGTGTGTGTGTGTTTGTATGTATTTATGACTCATGATTCTGAGTTCCAAAAGAAGCTTCAAAGATATGAATTACTTTTGTTGTTGCAAAACTGAGGAGGGTTTCTAAGTCGTGCTGACCCATCAGTATTGTTTTATTCAGAGACAAATGTCCATGGACCCTAAGAATCAGTCTCCCTGGATGATTTAGTTTAGTAATTACTTACTACTGGTTTAGGGAATCCTATTGCTCCACCTACATCTGTCCTAAAATCCCTCTTACCTTTCATCTACAGAGATGCTGTACTCTTCACTGTTGCTATGAGGAGGAGGATGTGCTGGGGGAGGGGGCAGAAGGTCTGCCCAGTTCATGCCACCTTGCTTTGGTACTTTGGGTGTCCGTGCCCCTTTCTTGTGCCCTTGACTCCCTTGAAAAGAAATAGAAGGCAACATTTATTTCTGAATTTTAAAGCTTTGCTATTATCCACAGATTAATAATCCATATATTATTAATAATCCACAGATTATGTTCTGTAAATATGATTTTATAATTCATATACAGAGGTAAACAAACTTTTCTTCTTAAATTTTAAACAGAACTTTGTACAAAAAAAATGCAGAATACTGACAAGTTTAAGTACAAAATAAATAGTGAAAGAGCAATAAAACCATAAATGAATTTTTATAAGTCATATCATTAATAGTGATCTTCTTACAGCAATTAATTGCATTATGGATTATCATCTAAAACAAATGAGCTGTAGACATACTTTCTGAAGTGCCTTTCTATTATTTAATTGCTGGAACCTAAAATACAATATGATACAGATACGATCTATTACATTTCCACTGTTGCATTAAATTACCGAGTATATATAATTTGTACTTGTCCACTGAAACGTTTTAGGCACAATGAAATTACTAGTTTTTGTCAGAAAGACAGGTGCAGATGAAAATAATTGCTGGAAGAACTAATATATCTAACAACAAAAGAAGCAGAAAAATGGTTTTTAAAAAGGAGCTTTAGTGTTTTTAGCCACTGTTTCTATAAAATTGTGGCTTAGAGTGAGATGATGTTGCTTGAACATTCTTAGAAGTTTAAAATAGCTCAATTATTCAAGTTGCCCAACATGCTGGTATTAGATTTGGTATATTTGGTATATATCTTTAAACATAGGTAGCTGCACATTTTGGTATATTCATTTTAAAATAATGCTAGGTCAAAAGATACTTGGAGATAAAATGGTGTTATCCTCCTTCTCCAATAGGATATATTCTACATTATTATGTAAATTAGAGACAATGAGTCTATAATTATTTTCCTCATATGATCCCTTAAATTCAGTAAATTGTCTTAAAAAAAAAACAAACCTTTCTGAAACAGATCCAGCTCACACAGTACATGAAACAGGTCTGAATATATTCAACAAGACTTATTTTTTTAAGTCCCTTGGGAATTTTCAAATGACAGTGTTTGTGAAGGCAGACGTTCTTGCACCAGTCTGTTCCCGCGCCGTGTGGGCTGAGGGACAGGTTGTTATTTGTCAATTACGATGGCCCGGCTTCTGCCTCTTCTCTCTTCCTCCACTCACTTGTCTTGTCTTGGAATGGCTGTGCGTGGACTGAGGAGCTGACTGTCCCCACAGCCTTTGTCTTCATTTCCTGGCAGTCACCCACTGTCACAACTCTACCTGTCCTGAAAAGCCTTACATCGCACATCTCGCCTATGCTTCATTTAGTTGCCTCATTCGCTCCCCTAATTACCACCAGATTTCACATCATGGGACCTTTTTACCGCATATTCACAGAATACTAAATACCAAGTAGCAGCAGAACATTAGGATCTATGCATGATGTGGGGTGGGAGGTGGGAGGGGGGTTCATGTTTGGGAGTTCGTGTAAAAAAATAAATACAAAAAATAAAAAA
>SJYX01002761.1:44844-112256 GCA_006410675.1 Oreotragus oreotragus | reverse complement strand
TGGGGTGGGAGGTGGGAGGGGGGTTCATGTTTGGGAGTTCGTGTAAAAAAATAAATACAAAAAATAAAAAATAAATTAAATAAATAAATAAATAAAAATTAAAAAAATATAAAATAAACTGAGGGATGGAGAAAGGCAACTGAATAACAACCCAGAATCTTTTTTTTTTTTTTCATTAAGACATTTTTCTCTTTAAGTGCCTAAGAATTCAAAGAAGAAATGGCATGGGATATCAAATATAAAAACACATTGTGCAGTTGTCCCAAGAGGACATCTTTGAACATTTTCTCTTAATTTAGAAATGCTTAATGCTTCTGCCTACTTAGGCAGAGGTGAGAATCCAAATAGCAAACTCACCCCTGGAATGTACTGAGTAATAATCTGTCAGTCTAGCTCTTTTCCAGTGTATTTTTTGTAGTTTAGAGTTTACCTACTTTAAAAAATATAAAAAGTCATTTGATAAGATTTGTTAAAATCAATCAAACAATACATAGTAAAACAAGAGTAGATCTAAAAAGGTATAGAGCTATTCCTAACCTCCTTAATTCAACTAGAACAATTTCAATCAGTGACAAAACACAGGCTTGAAAATGCCAAATCAGCAGGCCTTCATCAAGGCAAGATGGTAAAATGCAAATACCATATTCATTACAGAAGAGGGGTAGAGACATTTGGCTAAAAGCACCTACTGGCAACTTTAATCCAACTCCGAGGAAGTAATATATCTACCCTCTCCTGGAGAAACAAACTAGAGTCAAGATCAATTGGTTTTGTCCTCATTGTGGTGTGACTTGCCACATGTTCGTTCTAATAATGAACTGCCTTTAATTACGAAAACAGGGCTTAAGTGCCAGCAAGCTCCCATCTGCAGCCGCTATCAGGCAAACAGCTGGCAAACAGCTGCAACAGTATGAAAACCACAGGGGAGAGGCCGCGGTGTGGCTTCTGAGGCTCGCACACACTGACGGCGGGAGGTTGCTTCACGAGATTTTAGAGCAAGAACTAAGTAAGGGATAGAGAGATCATTAACTGAGGCAGGTTCCAATTGTACCTAAATCTCATGATACTATCTCTTGGGCTTTTGATTCTACTCAAGTATGCTGAAGTTTCATATGCTTTAACAGACTACCTCAAATGGTAACATAGTTAGCAGATTAACTGTATATGCGATATTTTTAGTTATACTTTTGCTGAGATGGAAAAAGTGTTTCAACTGCCTTTAAAGATTCAGTTAGGCTTCTGGCTTTAACAGAGCTCCTTAAAAAGGAAGAAAATAGGAGCTTCAATCTTCATTAACAAATAGAATATAAAATGGTTCAATGAGTGGACAGTAGTTCACATTGCAGAGATAAGACCTATGCCTGGAAGATTCAAATCATATAAAGTGATTAGACATGTCATATTTCAGATCATTAGCATTCAAGCTAAAGGAATGTACTATCTCTTTAAAGGAGAGATTGGCCTTCTCCTTGGTTTCCCTTACTTACCTGATGTACTGCTTCCCCGGTCTGAACTATTGTAGGATCCTCCAGTATTCTGCTCATATGACTGGTTGTATGGGATAGTTGGAGCAATTGTGTCATTTGCACGATAATCTGGACATTTCAGATGGGAAAAAAAAAAGTTATACATTTATTTTGGTGCCTCAATCATTTACCAAGGATTAAGCTTTTAAATTATCATATTGATCACTTGCTAAGATGGACATGTGTTTAGGATGAAAGGTCAAGAAAAAAATGAAGATCTTTAAAGATGTCTACTTTAAGATATGTAAACTACAAACTCTCTGTGTCTTCTTTACATGAATCAGACTAAACATAAGTGTGAATGAATCCTACCAGGGACTATTTCTTTTCTTTAAAACACTTATAAATCAGCTAAGGCATAAGTCAGCATTGCTTGACTTCTTATCTTTAAAAATATGGTAACAAAATAATTTTAATAGTAATAAATTGAGAAAATGTCATGTCTGTGAATCATTAAAAACTAATAAAACATAAACCTGAAACTTGCCAGGAAGATTATGTCTAATTAAAAATACAGATAAGAAGACGAAGTATCTCAGTCTTCCACAAATACTTCTGCTTGCTTAGGGAGAGGTGAAAATCTGAGTGAAAAACTCACCCCTGGAATGTACTGAGTAATAATCTATCAGTCTAGCTGCATTCCAGTGTCTTTATTATAGTTTGACATACCAAGTCTGTTTATAAGCAGCATAAACAATATATCACAGCTCTGAAATATTTGTACAGAGGACTGTCAGACTGTTCCAAAGTCCACAATAAAGCCGTATACTCTGCAGGAATAATCTGACAATAGTTTGAATCCCCACTGTAAACTCTCTGATTACAGAACCTCTCCTATTCATCTTTGCCATGAACTCATGTATTATGCTAAGTGAAAAAAGTCACATTGAGAAAGACAAATATTGCATAAGATCACTTATAGTTGGAATCTAAAAAATTCAACAAGCTAGTGAATATAACAAAAAGAAGCAGATTTCACAGATGGAACAAAATAGTGGTTATCAGCGGGGAGAGGATAGGGGGAGGAGCATACAGGTAAGGGACTAATACCTTTATTATATATAAAATAAGCTACAAGGATATACTGTTCATCACAAGGAATGTAGCCAGTATTTTATAGCTATAAATGGAGTGTAACCTATTGTGAATGACTACATTGTACACCTGTAACTGCTGCAAGAGTGTACCTCAACTGTACTTCAAGAAAAAAAATGGTTAGAAAATAGCTATTGAATTGGATAATTATACCAATCAAATGTTTTCTTAAACTGGGAATAAAGCAAGATGACTGACTTATTAAAGTAAAACATATAACATTATCTCTCGGTAATTTCCAACTGTAATACATTTAGCTTTGAAAAAAACATTTCCAACTCAAGCCTAAAAAAAAAAGAAATCTGTGTTTCTAATTATCTGAAATTAAATGTATCCTTTACCTGGACACTCATAGGAAGCTGTCCTCACTTATTCAAATTAGAGCATTCCCTTTATTTCTAGAGGTATAATTTTGTAAATCATGTTATTAAAGCAGTAACCTAAAGGAACTACAAAGAAATCAAATACCTATCCCTTCCGACTCACCCATTTTACAATAGAGAAACATTCCCCTCAGGCCATAAAATACTATTCCGCAGTTATAAGTTAACACTGAACTCAATTTACGTTAGGTTCTATCCTGACAGACTTCAATCAGGTCAAAGAAATTTAGGGTCTAAAATCATACATTGCAGCAGTCTTTGTAACCACAAGAGGTAGGAGAAATATAAAAAATTGAACCACTTCTCCAGTTCAAGCTTAATTATTTTTTTTCAGTTTGATATACAAATGCCACTCATTTATATGACCATGTAGAAGCAATTATCTTCCATTCTCGAGTGGAAAGAATGGGAGAGTCTATTTATTTAAAGGGTGAGGTATTGTGACGGCTGTACATCTGCCTTATGAATAAAAGATTCTGTCCGGAGCAATCCCTCACCTACGATTAAATTTAAATTAACCGCAAAACCATTTGGAAATATATATTATTATAAAATCAATTTTCCAAGGTCATTCTTGTGCTAATTAACTTTCCGACACTGGAAATTTTGAAACCAAAGAAATCAGAAAACCTTGGTGACAAAAGACAGACTTCACGGGCGAGTTCCAGACAAGCTTCGGCATGCGGGGCTGGCGGGTCAAGGAAGCCGATACAGAAAAGGGCGGGACAGCGGCAAGGCTCTTCACCTTTGTTCAGCTTGTTCTGCTCCATGACGTTATACTGAATCGGCGCCACTTCCTGCTTCTGCTGGCCGGCTTGCTTCCAGTGCTTCTCGCCCGAGTCTCCGCTGCCGTTGCTCATGTTGTTGCTGAGGCTTGACTGGATGAGCTGCGTGGTGGCATAAGGGGTGGGCTGCCCTGATGGATTGACAAAACGCCCATCCTTCAGATTCGGGCTATTGAAGGTTTTCATCTCATTGATTTTGTTACTAAGGTCCACATCACCATAAACAGTTGACTCAGGGAGCATCAGATTTGTTTGTTTGTTATCCAGTTGGTTGTTATAATTTGCTATACAATCAGCTACGTGCAATGGAGAGGAAAAGGAAAAAGTCATTCCGCATGGTTATTCGTTTTAAATTTCTTTGTAAGAAGCTTTGTGAGTCACAGTAAAATTGTTATATAAAGTATAAATGGGCTTAAATACGATGAATAAAAAGGACCAGGTATTCTTATGTCCTCTCTAAAGAACAGAATCAAATGTTCTTTCAAAAAAAAATTCAGGGAGTAAGTGAGGACATATAATTTATATGGAGACTAAATAATTCTGAACTTCAGTTAGTGTTATGTAGTTTATAAATAATAAACTCATTTTAAGTAATTTTCCTTTAACAATCACATTAATGGGAAATGCACTAAGAGAATATATACATGAATATCTTTATGTGCCAAGTTTATATTTTCTAATCTGGAGTTACTGAACTATTTCAAGTTACTAGCTAGCTATTAAAGCAACAGAACAAGGCTAATAGGCTTAGTCCAGACCTTCTCCCTCCCCAAAAAAACCTCTGCCCTCAGATCAAATAACTTGAGATTTCAATACTGTACAAACTACCTCTATTCAAAAAAATGAGGAATAGAGGTAAAGTGATAGTAAACAATACTCAGGAGAATTTTATTAGTTTTTTCCTTTGGTCACACAAGATAATCATTATCAAGAAAAGCTATTATACAGTCATTTTGCATGGTTTCATAATGATACCTCAAAATATATAAAATGAAAATAATGATGGCCAAATGAATCATAGTAGCCAGGGCAATTTAATGAAATAACACCTGTAATAATCCATCTAATATTTTAATTTCACTCTAATTTTTCCTTCATTTAAATATTTAAGAGTGAAATTATATATATATAGAAATACTTAAGGTCTGGATTTGAAAATATTAAAATAGCAGGAAGAACTAAAATCATTATTTAAAACTAAAATATTATTTAAATAAAAATTCAGTTAAGTTATAATAGTAAAAATACCACTATTTTATGCATAGTGGCTGCAACATTAACAAGTTCACCTTGAGGACAAGTTTTCAACTAAATCGTAAGAATTGATGAATTAATATGGCTACTACTCAAGATGTAAAAATCATAAGAAAAATTGGCACCTTCTCTACCCTAATGAATTAAATTACCTTGTATTTTAACAACAAAAGATCAGGGATCAGAGATATTTAATTAATCTGGCTTTTAGTAATTTTATTTCTAATTTTTAGGTTTAAGCTTCATTTAAGAGTTGTTAAAATATTTTTAATGGCAATATAGTTTTGGCAATCTCATTTTTCTTTGCCAGTATTTCCATATGCGTGCTATCCAACAGAACTTTCTGAGATGAACATGTTCTATTTTGTACTGTCCAAAACAATAGCCACATGTGGCTACTGAGCACTCAAAATGCAGCTAGTGCATATGAGGAAGTGGACTTTAAATGGTATTTTATTTAAATAGCCACCTGAAGCCAGAGGCTACCATGCTGGATAGCTCAGCTCTTCATATTAATTTACAAAAATGTTGTTACTTTCTTCTCTTATTGGCCTCAGCATAATCTTTCTTTTATTTACAATTATGTGAGCACTTCTCTGCCTAGATAACTAGAACACCGACCTCTGAAGAATAGGGACTTGGGTCACATGATTGCATCATTTTCATATCCAAATTCGATGGAGACTACAATTTGTTCTTTACAGTACGTCATAATTTTTACTTAAATGCTATATTTTATTTTCCTTTTTCTTAATTCCATGGGTTATTTTTATAGTCATATATTTTGATTCTTCATGACTCTTTCAATATTTCCTATATTGTGAATGCATGCTGAAAGGTTTTTTTTAAGAATTACTTATAATTTTGTTTTCTTTTAAATATTGCATACTCTACATCCAAAGTTTACTGTCATGTTTTAGCATGAATTTTATCAAGTAATTCACCACACATATAGATTTCTGAACCCCAAAGACACAATTAGTATTAGCATACACAGTTGCAAAAGGTATATATTTCTTGTATCCTACAAAAATTTACTATTATACAATAACATTTTTGAATTTCAGTTAGCTTTAATTAAAAAATTTTTTTGCCATCATATAATTATTCTTATTGTTGTTGTTACTGCCATTAAAAATTTGGATCCCTCAAACTATATATTTGTTGGTTGGTCTTTTGATTTGCTTTGCCCTCAAAATCTTTAAAATAAATACTCTAAATAACTACAATCTACTAAAATTATAATTACACACATTTTTATGAGGATAACTACTTCTACATAATTTCATTTTTCCTTATTTGCTATTTATTCTAGAATTTATATCCTCCATTCTTCCATCACATAATGGGAAACATTTCTGGAGGCACTGTGAGGTGTGGAGATTTAAGGATGGGGAACATAACTTGAATCAGGCTAATTTGCTAAACAGTGGTTAATATTTCATGAACATATTGATTAAATTTCCTTTCCAGTTTAGGGAGAAGAAAAGGGAAGTTATCTCCTCATGGCCTGTTCCTAACAATGCCAAGCTTGTGTATCAAGCTATCTCTGTGCCTCTAACCTGGGCGACTATACGTGGTCAGGTTGCTGTCACTGTTCCCATTGCCTGCCGTGCAGCAATTGATGGAGCAGTCACTGTGATTGTTCCCAGTGTTAGGCCACGTGTCTGCCAGCCATGGCTGTGTGGCAGGTTCACTGATGTTGAGAAGTCCTGGCCTAAAGAAAAAAAAAAAAACACGTATAAAAGCAAGTGTTATATAAGTAGCAAATAACATTGCCTATTCAGAATTCCAACCCATTCTCCATCTTCTTATCCTCACAAATAATTCGGTCAGTTATGCTGAAAGATATTATCATTCTTCTTATTTTTATAGACAAAGCAAGTAAAATGTAATGTTCTGAGACACACCTCAGTTTATATAGCCATTACAGTGTAAACAGGCAGAGACGTAAACACTGTAGTTTCTAATGCTTTACTGCTTCTTCAGTCACAGACTAAAAACCAAACATGGAACCTAAAAAGGTGGATACTTGTATTTTTCAGTGTTTTAATAGCTTACAGAATACTCGAGTTAAGACGGTTTGCATTTCTTAGTTTTTAACCCATTAAAAAACCCATTAAATTATTTTCACAATTTCATTAAGAAATGGAACAAGCTTTTTACTTAGATAAAGGAATCTTCACAGTAAGCACATTTGCATACTTTTCTCCAAAACCATGTCTCAGAGAGAGTGCATCTTGGGCTCTGTGACATTCTGTGGAGAGCTTCATCAGTGTTTCAGTCCACAGTTCTATAAGCTTGTCAACAATTTCTGATGGTGACAATGTAAAATGCCATAAATCCCTATATAAATGAAAGAAAGCTACTGAATTAAATCTGGTAAAACAGTGATGTCCACTGTAAGAAATATGAGTGCTAATGTTTTGTTTTTTTTTTTGGAACAACAGATGTTAATCCTCTTTCACTGTGTACTGGGAATGCAGAGCACATCAGCAGTTACTAATGGGAATCGTGAACCACCAGTGCCAGCGACACAGACAGAAGTTCGGCAGTGGCAGTCCTGAGGTCTTTTTCCAACCCTGACTCCAGCTGATAATTCAGCAAAAGAGGTGATGAGGCAGGATACACGGTCAGATCCACAATAAGCAGACTGGCCCTGCAGATTCGGAAAAGATTTCCCTCACGGTTTCATTTTCTTTGTTAAAATGTAAAAGCCACGCTTCCCATTTAGCTGGGAAGAACCTGACATTTAACGTGCGTTTGTGTGGAATGTGTGTGTGTGTGTGTGCGCCCAGTCGTGTCTGACTCTTGGAAACCCCTACTGGAGCCCAGGCTCCTCCGTCCATGGGATTCTCCAGGCAAGAGTACTGGAGGGGTTGCCATGGCCTCCTTCCGGTATCTTCCCGACCAAGGGGTGCAACCCTCATCTCTCATGTCTTCTGCACAGGCAAACAGATTCTCTACAACTCATGCCCCGGGAAGCCCATCAGAGTCACTGTCATGGTTTCCCTGATGACATACAGAGTCAAGGAAACTTAGGATGCAAATGATAATTACTTGAGGGATAATTCACTTCAAATGAAAATATGGATTTATAATTTATATAACTGTATACATATATATGTATTCATGTGTATATATGTGTCTATAATAAAAATGCAATGGCACCCCACTCCAGTACTCTTGCCTGGAAAATCCCATGGACGGAGGAGCCTGGTGGGCTGCAGTCCATGGGGTCGCTAAGAGTCAGACACGACTGAGCGACTTCACTTTCACTTTTCACTTTCATGCATTGGAGAAGGAAATGGCAACGCACTCCAGGGTCCTTGCCTGGAGAATCCCAGGGACTGCAGAGCCTGGTGGGCTGCCATCTATGGGGTCGCACAGAGTCAGATACGACTGAAGCGACTTAAAAAAAATAATAATAATAAAACTGAATACTTACCTTTTGTTTATAACGTGTGAGGCACTGTCTGACTTATTTATATATATTATTAANTTTTTTTTTTGGAACAACAGATGTTAATCCTCTTTCACTGTGTACTGGGAATGCAGAGCACATCAGCAGTTACTAATGGGAATCGTGAACCACCAGTGCCAGCGACACAGACAGAAGTTCGGCAGTGGCAGTCCTGAGGTCTTTTTCCAACCCTGACTCCAGCTGATAATTCAGCAAAAGAGGTGATGAGGCAGGATACACGGTCAGATCCACAATAAGCAGACTGGCCCTGCAGATTCGGAAAAGATTTCCCTCACGGTTTCATTTTCTTTGTTAAAATGTAAAAGCCACGCTTCCCATTTAGCTGGGAAGAACCTGACATTTAACGTGCGTTTGTGTGGAATGTGTGTGTGTGTGTGTGCGCCCAGTCGTGTCTGACTCTTGGAAACCCCTACTGGAGCCCAGGCTCCTCCGTCCATGGGATTCTCCAGGCAAGAGTACTGGAGGGGTTGCCATGGCCTCCTTCCGGTATCTTCCCGACCAAGGGGTGCAACCCTCATCTCTCATGTCTTCTGCACAGGCAAACAGATTCTCTACAACTCATGCCCCGGGAAGCCCATCAGAGTCACTGTCATGGTTTCCCTGATGACATACAGAGTCAAGGAAACTTAGGATGCAAATGATAATTACTTGAGGGATAATTCACTTCAAATGAAAATATGGATTTATAATTTATATAACTGTATACATATATATGTATTCATGTGTATATATGTGTCTATAATAAAAATGCAATGGCACCCCACTCCAGTACTCTTGCCTGGAAAATCCCATGGACGGAGGAGCCTGGTGGGCTGCAGTCCATGGGGTCGCTAAGAGTCAGACACGACTGAGCGACTTCACTTTCACTTTTCACTTTCATGCATTGGAGAAGGAAATGGCAACGCACTCCAGGGTCCTTGCCTGGAGAATCCCAGGGACTGCAGAGCCTGGTGGGCTGCCATCTATGGGGTCGCACAGAGTCAGATACGACTGAAGCGACTTAAAAAAAATAATAATAATAAAACTGAATACTTACCTTTTGTTTATAACGTGTGAGGCACTGTCTGACTTATTTATATATATTATTAACTCCTTCTAATAATCTAGAGAGTAGTTACTATTATTTTCCAGATTTTACAGATTAGGAAATGGAATTGCCTGAGAGAGGTTAAGAAATGTGTTGATGGGTATAGAAAGTGAGTGAGTGACAGAGTTGGGATTCAAATACTAGTAGGTTGTCTGTAGAATCCACACTGCAAACCAGGAAGCTATAAACACATATACTGAAGAGTGATTAAATTCCTAAAAACCCTTGTTGCCGCTGCTGTGGGGTCTGACTCTGTGTGACCCCCTAGACGGCAGCCCACCAGGCTCCCCCGTCCCTGGGATTCTCCAGGCAAGAACACTGGAGTGTGTTGCCATTTCCTTCTCCAATGCATGAAAGTGAAAAGTGAAAGTGAAGTTGCTCAGTCATGTCCGACTCCCAGCCTTCTTAAACATTCCTAATAAAAGGAAGAGTGAGGAAATGTCTGAAGTCTTCAGAATAATGTAAAAACTGGACAAATTCACTGTTAAAACTGTTGATAAAAACATGCTTTGAAGAGCGATGTGGCTGACCTGTTAAAATTTAAAATATTTAAATACAAGCTGTATCACAGATATCTGGAGCCTTTGAAATTGATGTTGGTTACAGAAAGTCTGTATCTAATCGTCTTTAGCTCTTCTTATTTTCTCTTAAACCTAAACCAACTGTGTTATCACTTTTGAAGTTATTAAAAATAAATCTCCATATTTGACACTGTAGAAATATTAGAGTATGTTTGAAGTGTGGGTCAAGTGGAAATTTTCCACAGCCTGCCTTACATGGTTCAAAAGGAACAGACGGTATTTTTATGCTACCATGATTCTCTCAGAAAAGCACTTTTAAAAGTAAACGTTTTGATATCATCAGAGGCTGAAAGAACTTTTCATATGTATCTAGTTTTCCAACAGGAAGTGGGATTAACAATTCACATCCTGGCATTCGGTTCAGACTTGTGTTTGGAATGCTAATTATTTAGTGAAGAAGGCTGAGTCATGATTACGGGCCCATAATGAATCTTAAAATGACATATGTATATTTCAGATACCTCTAAGCAACTCAAAGTCATATGTAGTTATTTTTATAAGAGTGTTAGGGTCCTTAAAAACTAAAAAATCTCATAAGATATCTTTATGCATTGAAGATGATCTAGTCTGTATGGGACAGATTTAGCTATCCCACAATAAGAAATGAAGCAGAAGCAAAACACAGTGCTGGTTACAGTGATTAATATGTGTTGAACATATTATATAATATAATGTTACCATATTATATATATGTAAATGCAATCATATTATACACATATATTCATGTTAGTTATATTTTCATGTTAATATATCTGAACTTTGCCTCTTTCTTCCTTGTCTTCAAAAAGGTATTATTAAAGAAAGGAAGATACTAGAGCTTGCAAAAACCGTATTTAGCTTCCATTTTATATTAAGGAGACAGTTTGTGTCACAAAAGAAAAGAGGACAAATGAACTTAAATTCCTCTGCTCCTCCTGCTCTAGATATTCTACTCACTCACCTCACACACACACACACACACAAGCAAACCTATTTGAACTCCTAAACCACAAAATAAAATACTAGAGGGTCCAGGAGCTGAGGAAAATAGTAAAGGGGCCTAGCAACAAGGGCGCCTATAGGCTGTCTCCTCTTTCTTTTGACATCCTGAAGAGTTTTGAAGCCCAGTAAGAAGCGAGGGATAGATCTGAAAGTGGTCAGTCCTTTAGAGAGAATCAAGGCCTGAGTTCTGTTTCTTTCTCACCTTCCGTGGCCAGGAAATGTGCTATTGGCATTCTTGATCTGGTTAGCCTGACTTTCCTACTCTCTCTTTCAGGCTTTCTCTGCTTTTCCCTGGTCTGTGCTGTGGTTTGGATTTTAACTAGCTTCGCCAACCGCCACTCCATGACCCCAGAATTGGAGACTGGGATATTTGAAAAAAGGAAAACAAATGAACAGAAACAGTCACTTAAAGTTTACATGATTCTCTCTGGATTACACTGCAAATCCTTTGTCCTTTTCAAGTTGAGAAGAGGTTTCTTTGCTTAATCGTAATCCTCATTTTCACTTTTCTGTGAACAGCTAAATTCACACTTTTGAGAACCAAGAGAGATTTCTGGTTCTCCTTCTTTCTCAATCTTCTCCTTTATCAGAGGAAAACGTCCAGGGCCCCAAAATTTCTCTCAAGTCATCAAGGACTGAACTGAAATCTTCTTACATTTATTTATTTGGTAAGCCATCCCACTCTTCTTTAGATACTTTTTGGTGATATTTTTAAAGATCAATCACTCATATATTGATTTATGGATCTAATCTAATAAATTACATTTATTGCATTACAAAAATTCATGTATTCAATTATTAATTCACAAATCACATAGGCTCCAACCCCTAGGATCTCACATTCTATTGTGGGAAACAATCATTAAAGCCAGAAGTTAGTAAACTATTTCTATAAAGGCTCAGAGGGTAGACATTTTGGCTTTTTTGAGACATATACTTTTTGTTTTAACTACTCAGCTCTGTTATTGTAGTGGGAAAGCAGTCTTGGACAACATGTAAACAAGTGAGTCCGGCTTATTTTAATAAAACTTTACTTGCAAAAACAGGTGGCACACCAAATTCAGACCCAGAGCCATAATTTGCTGACCCCTGATATAAACAAGAGATAATTGTATTACCTCATATCAGGTGCTTGGAGAAGGGAATGGCAACCCACTCCAGTATTCTTGCCTGGAAAAATCCATGGACAGAGAAAGCCTGGTGGGATACAGCCCGTGGGGTCGCAAAGAGTTGGACACGACTGAGCGACTAACACACACACACACACACACACACACACACACACATTAGATGCTTAACTGTGGTACTGACATAGAACAAAGAGTTCATGGAGGACACAGCAGGCGAACCTCAGCAAACTAACAAGGGGAGGAGGGACATATTCCAGGCTAATGTAATAAGGACATGTAGAGAATGCAATATTGGTGACTGTTAGATGAGTTGAGAGAGTGACTTATAGCATGTGGCACAAACAAGTATGAGGGGGGGCTGCGAGTCCCTGGAGGTTGTGGGCTTCATGGGCATTGCCCAGTTTGGACTTGCTATTTTAAATATGGTGGGTTCTATTGAAAAATGGGGTCTTCAGAGGCTCAGAGCCATGATCAATATGTATTTCAAAATCGCATTCCGGCTCCACTGGGCAAAGGAAATTAACAGGAAACAGTGCTAATGAAGGCAGATGAAGGCAAGATTGCTGGGAATGTTTGTTAACAGATCAGGTTCAGAGGATTGAACCTGAAACAATACAGTGATAGTGAAAGGAGAAAAAGGTAGGATTGAGGAAATACAGTAACAGAGGCAGGAGTGAGGATGATGACATTGAGACTTAGGTGTCATAAACCAGATGTGGTGGGAGGTCCACAGAGGGCTCACAGAAGCTGAGAGGCCTGAGGGAATTCAGTGTTTAGGGACGGCATCAGAGGAGTGAGGGGTCCAACTCACTGTTCACTGTCTTACTATACTGGATCATGGACCACACAGAGAACACACACACGCTTACAAATACTTAGTAAACTGGATCACGGGACACACATACAACACACACACACATTCCCAAATAGCTAGTGAGACCTCTTCCTCGTGGCATTCCTGATCCGCTTACCCTGTTCTATTTTTCCAAAGCACTCCCACCTGCTTCAACCATACAGCTGACTTTAAAAAAAATGTTTATTATTAATCTGCTATCTCCCCCACTAAATGTAAGGTTCAGAAGGACAGGAACGTGTATTGACTTTGCTCACTGAAGCAGCCTTGACAACTAGAACAGTGCCTGTCACATTGTAGGTATTCAATAAATAGAGTTGGTGAATAAATAAACTTACAATTGTGTATATAACTGCCATTTGGAGTCCTGACTCTAATATCTTCATTCAACTGTTGCCTCTATAACATTCTAGCATCTTTTGTCATTTGGTAAAAAGATTATTTCTATTTGGTATTTAAAATAAATCCATTTCGCTGCCATACTATTTTTACATTCAAAAGGTTAATTCTATATGATGATGTTTTCCAAATGGAACTTTGTAGTTGTTCAGGCTGGCTGAAGAAACTATCATTTGGTAATGAGAGATCCCTGGCCACCATGTCCTTCTTGATAATTTGATCTAACTGGGTTCTAAATTCCCTTTGAGCAGGAACCATACTTTATACATGTGTAAAATAAAACCATGTTTTATACATGTGTGTGTGTGTATGTGTGTGAGAGACACAACACATCTGTGCACATGTCCATGCACAGAGGCTGGTGCAGAATGCACAGAAGACGCTCAATAAGCATTTTCCTATGCTCTGATTAATGAGAAAGCTGATGTCTATAGCCATGAATATATGCATGCAGAGAGGTGGTAGTACCATCAGGCATTCCAGATTTATCCATGAGAGAACGTTCTTATGCCAAAGGCTGTTTCATGAATGTCTAGGCTATGGTTTAGATAGGATTCCCCTGGTTGCAGAATGCCCTGGTTTAATTCCTGAATCAAGTGGATTTATTCCTATGAAGACCCCCTTGCAGAATGCCCTGGTTTAATTCCTGGATCAAGTGGATTTATTCCTATGAAGACCCCGCTTGCCGTGGGGTCTTTCAGTGTCTGGCTTTGTTTCACAGGTATGAAAACAGGAAGCCAGCAGCAGTTCCCAGAAAACACGAGACTAGTGCTTGCTGTCAGATCTGTACAGCATTTTACTAAGATGGTTAGCAGTTTTGTTTCTGTTTCTTCTTTCTTTTATCACATTTTGTCATACACTAAATTCAGTAATTTGATCATCAGATGGTATGTTCCTCAGATTCAGGGATAATGTTTTATTTTTATCTTTCCCAGGAGCAACTACATTATCTAACTATACAAAGCAGGGCGCTCAATAAGTTAACTGAATTTTGAATTATAAAATGGTTTTGGTAAAAATAAATTTTTTTTCTTACCTCCTAAGCTAGAAGTTGCTGTTTTTGAAAAGAAAGAATTATCTTAGAAAATTCTGATGTTTGGCTCATGTAACCTATACCTTCTTTCAGCCCCTTTCAGGCGACTGTCACATCAATTTGTGATTTCTCTGTGAATATATTAAAGTTCACTGAATAATAATTACCAAAAAGTCATAAATGTAGGTTTGAGGTTCATTTTAATTAGAGGGGAAAAAAAAATCTCTGTGTTAACAAGCTACCTAGATTCTCCTTTTATTTCAACATATTTCCCCGTGAATGGAAACTCAACTATGTTGAATTTATAACAAGAGCAAACATATAACCTACAACTTATGAGCCAGTGCTGTGTTCAGCAGGCTTCCAAATGAACACTTTTCTTTGATAGTATCTGTTAACTAGCTATATTTCTTAATCTTCATAAATGCCATCACTTAATTACTTTAACTCTTTTTAATGATTTGCTAAATCAGCAAGTCTGTCTTTCCTGGTGAAAGTGCGCCCTCTGGTGTTCACTGCCCAAGATGCACCAGCTCCAATCGACTGCATTTGTGTGTTAACATGCTTGGTTCTAAAGCAGAGCAAAATGGAGTTCTTGGAGTAGTTCTAAAAGATTTAAACACATTTCACCTTTAAGTTAAACCTTTTAAGCAGAGAAAGTGATGTCATCGAGGAAGACAAGAAGAAATATCTGGAAGTTCCCTTAGAATCTAAAAACCAGCAAGATAATTACCTCCCTCCACTGCTCACAGCTTCGCCTCCTCTCTGATAAGTTACTGGAATGTTACAAAAAAAAAAAGAACAATTAATAGACATGTTTGCATTTATATATCAAAAGCTATGACATTCGAGAGCATCTTTCTAGAATGGAATGCTTTCTCCCTTTCTACTTAGAAGCATTGCAAACACTCATCACAGCAAATAGATTTCTGATTCAACTAGTATTTTTTTAAAGATGGTATAGAATTAAATGTTATTCTTATTTTCTTAATGTGTTAACAAGTTCGAAAACTAAGGAGAAGCAAACTTCAGTACTCTTATTAAATATAATAACTATTACACATTTATGTATTCACATTCTCAGATTTCTATCTTGAATTTATTAGATCATGTAATTTCATGATTTTATATAAGTAGAATCTTAAATTTTGGAAAATAAAAACCTACCAGACCATTTCCCCAGAAATATGAGTACCAGTAAGACGGATATATACGTGAAAATAATTCTCTCCACATATCTATGCCAAGTTGTGACTATTAATTAATGCGACCTATTTTTTATTGTGGCTTGAGAAAATATTTCTCATTATATTTTCATCAGACATGTATACATAGTGAAAATATATTTTAATGGCCCTGAAAGCATTCTCAGCTTAATAAGTTATGGGTATAAGATTTAGCCATGACAAAAAAAGATTTGCACATAGTTGTCAAAGGGTTAAGAACATTAGCTTTTCTGTATATACAGACACATTTTCTAAGAACAAATATGTTTCTAAAAGCTGCCAAATTCTGCTACTTAGAAGAACTCCAAACTGGGAGTCTGTTAAGGAGAGATAACTGCATCCAGTGATTATAATAACTGGATTAAAACCGAGAAAGGAGGACCACAGGTACATTTTTTACTAAAGGTGATGTGAAAGAAGAGGACCCTCTTTGAAGGAAACTGAATAGAACAGAATATTAGGACTTGGACTTAGGGAAAATGAAAAGTTTTATCTTTCAAATGTGCTGTATATTTTGGTTACCTTTAAGAATGTTGATTCTATGGATAGAGAATTGCTTGGGAGAGAAAATTTTGTTGGAAATCCAGAAAGCGTAAGTTAAGGGGGGAAAAAATGCACTGCCAAGTCTAAAATAATCAACTGATCATTAGCATGTTAAATCATGCTGCAGGTAGAAACAGTTTGCCTATCTAATGAAACTCATGCAGACAAGGCTCAGATGCGCTGTGGAATCATGAATAAACAACTGCACTGAAGGGATGACGAGCAACACCAACCGCTGCTGCTGCAGGTGCGTGCCTGGTGTGAGTAAATGAAGCACTGTCCCCATTGTTAAGTCCTTTCCCCCCAGCTTACTGCAGAAAATGAAATAAAAACAGCACCACAATAGTACAACACATGCCAAACTAACAAAGGAAAGGAGGAGGGTAAGCGCAAATATATACCTGTTGGTGTGAAGGTAAAAGACGGGACTGAAAAATCAAAACAAAATATAAACCAGTTATTAAGCTGAAGAGAGAAAGGGAACATATCACATTAGTATAAATCAAGCAGACAGCTGAACATAAAACAAATGTAAATAACTAAGCCAGCCATTCTGACACTCTGATAATGAATAAAACCAACTCTGAGGGTCTCTGCAGGTACCATTTCGAAGCGTCTGACATTCCAGGATGGGAGGGGGGTGGGGACTGTGCTGGGTTAGCCTGCGGATGACCCCTGCTTTTAGTAATAGAGACTTAGCTCATGGCTTTGGTACAAACAGGAATCCTCTACTATTAATCACTTCCAAACATTGGATAATGGGTTCTTAAACAAGTATTATCAGGGTCTTGCCTAACCTTATCTAGATATCTGCAAGTAAATGCTTATTAAAGTGGACTGATTAATATAATAGGTGCACGTGACCATTCATCACCTAGAGAGAGACAGTGATACAGAGAGAGGGAAGGAGAGAGCAAATGACATGAAGAGAGAAAGAAAGGTAGAAAGACCGAAAGAAGAAGAAAGGAAAAAGACCGAAAGAAAAGGAGGGAGGGAAGAAGATAGAAAGGAAGAAAGAAAAGGGAAGGAAGGAAAGAAGCAAGCAAAGAAAGAACTGGAACAAAGAAAACCATAAAACTGAACTGTTTCGCTGATGAGAAATGCCTGATGCCTTAATATAAAGAGTGTATTGCTACAGTTTTATCATCATAGAAATTTGTGAATGGACAGACTATATAGGGGGTTTTAACTTTAATTCTGCTATTATAGTTTATACCTAGAAGCTTTCTAGAAGTAGGCTGAGCATTTAAAAATAATAGCACATCAAAAGCTAAACAATAGAACAATAATGCTCCTCTGAAAATCTTCACTCTCTGCAGTTATAAATCTTAATCTAATCAATAGTGCCTGAAATTGAACTGCAGACCTCAAAAGTGGCATTCTTGCCTCCCCCACTTGTCCTATCTTCTCCCATTCCTGGCTGTTGGATAACACCAGAGTTATTGCCATGACATTTCTTAGAGGGAGGAGGCTCACTTTTTTTTCCCCAAGCTCTTCACATTAATTTAAAGTAAACACTGCCCTGGTAAAGAAAGCAAGAGAATCTACATTACTCCTTGAAGACTAAAATTTGCTTTTAAGAAATCCTTAATACACACAAACTAGAATGCTGATTACTTATCATGGATCAAAAAGCTGCCAAAAATGTATTTTCCACTTCCTATTTGAACGTCTACAAGAAATTTACTTTAGGATTAGAGCACTGGGGTTGCAGACTTGAATGCCATAGCATCCTTTACAACCGTCACTTCTTACCAAACCATTTTATCTCTGAGCATACTAGGAAGAAAAAAAACAAACAAAACTCTCAATGCTCGGGATCCAGTTTATACACTGTCTTCTTTCGCTGCATAGCAGTCTCTGTCTTAAGAATTCTATTGTGTTTTCTTTCAGCCAGGTCTTTTCAGAGAGTCAATGTAATTTAGCTACAATCAAAAATTCAGAGCATAGTAACTCATCCTTATAAAAAATATAAAAGACGTACATTTCAAAGTAAAGGTACTCAAGCAAGAATGGAGTGCCTGAACATTAATTTGCAGTCACAAGGACACAGGGAAAAAATGAAAGGTCCTTGTCAGTACTCCTAGACAACTGCTACCCTCAGTTTAAGGAATGGAAGAAGAGATGAAAAGAGGTCCATCTAAATGAAATTTTTACAGCTGGTTCACCAAAAGACAACTTAATTCTCAAAGCTTCCAGTAATAAAATAAATCATTTTATCCAGTGATGCTGGTGCACTATGTGGGCAAAGGGTACAAGCAGAGGGAATACCTACAGATAAATGTAGGGGGAAAATGTTAAAAATGCTCACTATTACCCAAAGTCAAACTCTGGCTTGATGTTTCATAGGGCAGTAGACTCTTTCACATGGATTTCTTTAAAATATTTCATTTCCTTTTTTCTTAGGATGACCAGCATTGTTTCGGGCACAGTCAATTTAAGATTTCAGAATTCACTTTTTAAAATTGCATAGAACCAGAAATATGAAAAAGTGCCAAAAAGGCAAAGTGAGGAAAGCAGAATCAAATGCTCACCAATTACATTTGTGATTATGTTCTATGATTTCTGCTTAATATGAGCTAGTTAAAAGGACAATATTAGTGTAATAGGTTTTGCAGAAAGAGCACATAGGCATTTCCAAGCATGCTTACAGTGCATTAGTAAGAGAAAAGAAACATTTCAGAAGGGGAGAAGGTTTCATGTCACATATTTAGGTTTCAAGACTAGAGAGAACATTCCATTGTTACAACTGCACAGCTATCATACTCATAAAATTCCTAGAAGCTCAAAAGATTCTACATCTAAATGTTAGTCACTTTTCCTCTCTCAAATGGGATTTCAGAACACAACTCCCAACAGCCCGCCTGTGCCCTGCTCCACAACACACAGACACCCACAAACCCCTTCTCTGCCTTATTTTTGGGGCAAAGGTTTTCTATGGTAATGCGTGGCCCTGACACTCTTCTTTGAATGTGTGACGAGCACCTATCCTCTTCGCAGTAACCTCTCAGCCCCCATTTTCCATTTCACAGGCAGGGAAACTGACATTTTTGTTTTAATATTGACATAGGACACATATCTGAAGAAAACATATTTAAGGACGATAATGCTAAGGCAAATGTATGTACATAAGGAGACTGCTGTGGAGCCATGGGCCAGAGGCACGTTCATCAATTTCCACAGTGTAGGTGATGAATTTATGTTGACTCTTTCTTGCTCAAGACCCCTTGTGACCGAGAGCACAAATATTTTAGACTGCTGTCTCAGACTGTTTCACAAGCTCAGACGGATAGTAAGTAGGACTTTTCATTGAGAAAAGGTCTAACTAGCACTAACAAATTCTGACTTTGCCATATCAATGCTCAGAGAAATGGCATGGCCAAGCCACGTGGGAAATGTTCATTTAGGAAATATGTAGACAATTTTTTTTTAAAGGAGGGTGACGGTGGGAGTGGGTATTTACTAGTCATCCTCTTTAAATCTGCTTTGCAGCAAAAGTATTGTCTTAGACTTATAGACCCTATAACTAGGGTGGATATATAACCTGTCATCCAAAAACCAAGACAATTTTGAGACCCAAAGGAGCACTGTCAATAATTTAGTTGGACTAAAGACATAAAGTGGGCCTGTGGGCTGAAAACTTATAATCACCCTGTTGACAGCCCAGAGTTGATGAAGATATTTGAGGAGAGAAGGGGAAAAGGATTATCTGTCTGAGAGTGATAAAAAACTCATCAGGAAATGAAAAATATGAACCACCAATCTGCAGACTTTGAGAATATGTGGCAAAAGTGTCTGCGAATTCCTCAGCTTATTTGACTCATTCATAAAATTGTAAATAATTTTAGCCAAGTAAACTTTCTCTTCTAAACTGCAGACACATTTTTAACAAAATCATCGTTGTCCATCAACAGTACATACATAGTCAGCTCTGCAACTTTAAACATAACAATAAAAAAGTACTAAGTGTTCTCTCTCTGCAAACTGAAGCACATTATTCACTCAAGCATTCCATATTCACTAAGAAACAATTATTTTATAAGTAATCAGAAATACAATTATTTATAAACAATTTCTTTCGCTTCACAAAGGGAAATGATGCCCCCTTTAAAGTTGTATGACAGTCCAAATCTTGGATTTATAATTCCTGAGACATGGAGATTAAAAATTTTCCTCCAGGATATAAAGCAATAAAGTAATTCCCTAAGAGAACAAGGGAATGGTATCACTACCAAGTGAAGACCTACCCTGGTGAAACATATTTTAAAGAAACTGAGCTTGAAACAGATAAGTCCTATTCTAGTACTGATATGCAAGTGGAGTTTATACCTAGATATCGCAATAAAACAAAAGCAGTTCTGTAAATTTTTATGTTAAAATAATTAATATAGGATACATATATAATCAAGAATAACTTGAGTCACATATTGAAATCAAGAGTTATGTAAAACATGAAAAATTTAGGAAAAGTAATACCTTTTCTGATACCCGCGTAAGTACTAGCCAGCCCATTTCTCTTCTTTCGGTGTCGATAGAGCCAGATGCTAAAAACCATAAGGATGATCCAACAGGCAGCCCCGATTCCTGCGATGAATGCCGGCTGCTTCACTACGTCTGAGATCTGCTGAGCAAGGCTGACTTGGTCCTCAGGTGACACGGGGTTTCCATGAGAATCTGAAAAAGCCATCTTTGGGTTCATTGGCGTTTAAAACACAGTGATAAGTAATAAGTAATAAGCACATGCTTATATACGTAAAGTGGCCATCATTATGTTGTGAATTTTTGGACAATAATTTCTGCTTTTTGTTGCAACGTGCACCATTGTCAGTTAAAAGAGTTCATGAGATTTGGGGCAAGATTATATTCACTTTATTTGAATTCAAAACAAACACAACAATTTTACAGAATATATTTTAAAATAAAGATAATAGTCCACAATTCCTATATTTTACTGCAGAAAACTGCAGTTCACCGATGGGATTTTCACTACAAACATATAAAATACAAATTACACTTCTAAAAAGTGAACTACTTTACCCCAAGAATACAAATAAGGAGTACTGAATTGTTGTTGTTTAGTTGCTAAGTTGTCTCCAACTCTTTTACGGCCCCATGGACTGTGTGTGTGTGTGTGTTTGTGTGTGTGTGTATCTCCTCTCCCCCACGCTTGAACAGTCTAAGACACTTATCTACCTCAGAAACACATTATTTGGAACTGTGTTCAGAAGGGTCTATAAAAATTCAGGATCATTAAGAACCAATGAAAAACTGAGATTATGTTATAATTGAAGGAACTATGAAAAAGCCTTAAAAAAAAAGTGGAATTTTTATCTTTATGTTTCCGGCCACACCATGTGACTTGTGGGAACTTAGTTCCCCAGCCAGGGCTTAAACCTGGGCCCTCAGCAGTGACAATACAGAGTTCTAACTGAACCGCGTGGAACTCTTCAAGAAAACTTTCTTTTAAAATAATAACCATGGCCAGAGACAGCTATAAGAACATTAAATATGGACAAGATTATCAAGTGTCATGAATAGTGGAAAAGGCTCCTATTTTCTCTCAGCTATTCTGATTCAAGAATTTAAGACTGATGGAATTATGGCTATTAAAATTTACTTAGTTCACATTTCTGTTTCAACCTACTAAGGGACTCCTTGCTCAAGACCACCATTTTACCACGTCACACAGAGCAGTGTGCAAAGTCTATAGAAGTCTGGAAGCTGTTCCTCTATCATCAAGGAATAACCTACTTTGAGCACTAAGTGACTCCAATGCTGAGGATGCCCAGTGGCAGAATTCTTACTATCTGTAAGAATTCCTTACTATCTATATCTGTACTCTTAATGTTCTTCCCCTACAATGTCTGGTAAAATGGGGAGGCGTTTGCCTATTTCATTAGAATTGGTGCTTTCTTACAATTGTTAAATCATTTGACTCTAAAATTGTTCTGCTAAAACCATCTGCTTTAAAGTAGAAACATTTTTTCCAGTCCAAAACTTTTTTTTTCAGAAAAATAATTGGAATAACTCATTATTTATGAATAATATTTCTCAAATACAAAAAATACAGTTTTTTTCTTATTAAAAAATATTGCTTTCTGATAAGACACTGGCAGGTAAAATAAAAAGCATTCCAAGGCTAAGGAAACAACCGTAGGAAAATAGCCTTTTCTATATAGGGCTAAATTGCTACTCATGTTGCATATGGGTGTGTTTTTTATTTACCTTTTTCTTAAACAGAATTCCAGATTTCATTCTATGGAGGGTCAAGGCTGAAAAATCTATTTTCACAAGCAGTTACTGTCACCTGCCTTCAACTGTTTCTTGACTGAAAGTTTCATTTCATGTTCCAGACTCTTTTATCTATGGTTATCCTAAGAGCACTTCATCCTCTGTAAGTTCACCAAGCGGATCTATTCTTTTTATTTCTAATACACCCTTTGTATCTGCTAGGTTTATAGATTTCATGGCTATCTGCGCCAAGTTAAGTTGGGTGGCTTCAGATTTTATGAAGACAGCTAAGAGTGGTTCCATGCAGGCGACCAGATGGGCTTAACAGAATAAAGTGCGCTGTGACTAATGAATTAAAATGGCCCTTCTATATCTCAGTCTTTGTCTCACTGCAGCTGAGGCTGCATTAAGATATGGAAAACTGGAACACATTTATAATTTCAAGAAAACCAATTTGATCCTTAAATCCTATGATTTAAATCTTAAATAAATAAAGTTACACATGGTCCTTTTTTCCAATTCACTTTTGAAAACCCAGAACTAGAAGTCATATATAATTTAAAAAGTAGACAAATGACATGACAACGTACAGGCTCACTGCCATGTAACTTTTAATTTTAGTTTCAGTAAGTTAATACTAACTTTTCACAAAACTAGGCAACTATGTGAGTAAAAAGAACTATGTTTAGACCATTTTCTCCCAAACACTGCAATAGATCAAGCAATTAAAAAAAAAAATTGTTTTCTATACTGCTTAAAAATTTGGAATAAAAGAACCAGAAATAAAACCATGAAGCTTTTTTTTTTTTTTTTGCTTAAAAGTTGTGCATATTATAATCTGTTGGAACAACAACAAAAAAGTGTTAAAGGTAAAAGATATTTTCAGAATTAAATTCTGGCCCATGTCTGCAGCAAAGGTGACAAGCTCTCCACTAAAGCTTGAATGGTTCTCTCATAGCATACAAACTGTCAGGGGGTAACGCCCTAGCCAGTGACTTGATTTTGCAGTGTTCCCATTCATCTGCGCAGAATCACAAAACTGAGCTCTGTGCAGCAGCGACATGCACAATTTCCAGACAAGGTACCATTTAAACCTTGCCCCACACTGTGTGTTTCTTTTCTTCCTTTCTGCTGGCCCACGGTCAACCTTGGAAGCCATATCAGTCTGAGACTCTCCACGTCTACAATCACTGGACTTCAGGTGGACTCTGTGCTACTTTACAGAAATTCTGCAAGTGTATCTGGTACGGCAGCTAGTATTATCTTGACAGTGGAACATCAACAACAGTTTCCAAATTGAATATAAAGTTCCTTACGTATGCCAACAAAGTTTATTAAAAGTAGAATGTTTCTTAATTTTGTTCTGAGATAATTTCTAAGAAGTCATCAATATTACCAACATGAAACAATACTATGTACTTATTTGTGATATACGAAGACTCATGTATCTGGTTCTTTTTCGTAATTTAGCAATTGGCCTAAAATACCACTAGTGCTTAACTTCTGACCTGGAAGGAACAAAGTTGACTATATGCTTCTCAGTATCACGAAATTTCACTATCATCTTTTAACATCTCTTAACACCTTTTCTCTCCTCCTTCCATTTACAATTTTGTTGCTGTTTTTTTTGTTGTTGTTTCTTTTAGATTTGACTGGTAACCATTTAATAATTTGAATTTTATGTGTATGTCTCTATAATGAAGTATGGCAACTAAGTGTTCCTCACATTTTTTATTCCTCTAACCAGTTTTGAAGCACATTGTATTTTTAACTTTTTAAGTAACTAGCATATATCATATTTCAAATCTCTTTAACATCTCAGTCTATCTTTTGTTATCACATGCAATATAATTTTAAATAGACAAAAATGATAAATATAAATTGCATATTGCTCTAAACTTCAAATACTTAGTTTAAGTTTTGAATAGAGATTTTTTTTTTTTTACCCAAACCACATCTTTCCTGTTCGCTGAGGTATCCTTTGTTGTCGTTTAGTTGCTAAATCCTGTCCTACTCTTTTGCAAACCCATGGACTGTCAGGCTCCTCTGTGCAAGGGATTCTCCAAGCAAGAACACTGGAGCGGGTTGCTATTTCCTTCTCCAGGGGAATCTTCCCTACTCAGGGACTGAACCTGGGTCTCCTGCATTGCAGACAGTCTATAGCATGAAGACAGAAGGAAAGTCGAGGAGGTCTCATTGGTGCTCAGCTAATAGTATTCATGGAACAGATGGGGAAAAAATTCAATAGGACAGAAAAAGGATGACACTGAACACTTATAGCCTTTTGCTCAAAATACCATTTAAAATGTTTGTTTGGGTAAGTTTCAATTTAGTTGTGATATTATAGACAGATAAAGTAAAGCTAACAATATTATTTTTGTAATTCTATAGGCACATTCCATAGTCTGTGCAACTTGCATTGGTTGCCTCCACTAGGTACAAAAAAGAAAAGGAGGACAATGGGTACAGTGATAAGTCTTTCCAACCAGATCTGCACTGGCACTCACCTAACTGGATGAACTGTGGCTCGCTCTTGACCCCCGACCCGGCCCCTGTGCTGGCTGCCACCTCTACACTATATCGGATCCCAGGAACCAGCGAGGGAATGACCACAGATAAGGTGGAACCATCTACTGTCTTGTTTATATGGTATCGCGTTTCATTGCCCAGACACCAGACCTGTAAGAAGAGCACAACAGTTATGTAAGTTAATATAAAAATCAACATAATATTGTGGTTTTAGACCTAGACAGAGCTCAGATCTACCAGGAACCTAATAGAGGAAGCTTCAAAAGTCGTTTTCCCCTGGATCCAGTTCTGAGAAGATGCTTCCTGTCAAACCTAGTGTTAGCAGTACGTTAAAAACCTCTTTGAACTTTCTTATATACTCTTAAAGAATTATATCAAGTGATTCTACAAATGTTTCTACAGAGGATTATGACAGGCAATTCTACAAAGACCCTGGTTCTTATTAACGCTTATCAACAGGATTTGCTTTTTTTTTCCTTTTTAAAAATTTTTATTTTTACTTTATTTTACTTTACAGTACTGTACTGGTTTTGGCATACATTGACATGAATCCGTCATGGGTGTACATGAACTCCCAAACATGAACCCCTCCCTCCCACCCCACATCATCCCTCCGGATCATCCCCATACCCTAGCCCCAAGCATCCTGCATCGAACATAGACTGGCGATTCGTTTCTTACATGATAGTATACATATTTCAATGCTATTCTCCCAAATCATCCCACCCTCTCCCTCTCCCTCTCCCTCAGAGTCCAAAAGTCCGCTCTATTTTTTTTTCCTTTTTAATAATTTTTATTTTTACTTTATTTTACTTTACAGTACTGTACTGGTTTTGGCATACATTGACATGAATCCGTCATGGGTGTACATGAACTCCCAAACATGAACCCCTCCCTCCCACCCCACATCATCCCTCCGGATCATCCCCATACCCTAGCCCCAAGCATCCTGCATCGAACATAGACTGGCGATTCGTTTCTTACATGATAGTATACATATTTCAATGCTATTCTCCCAAATCATCCCACCCTCTCCCTCTCCCTCTCCCTCAGAGTCCAAAAGTCCGCTCTACACATCTGTGTCTCTTTTGCTGTCTTGCATACAGGGTCCAGCGGGGCTGCAACACTGGGTACACAGGATTTGCTTTTTAAAAAAATACACCTAGGTAATATATGCCAGAAAAAGATAAAAGGAACTTGCAAAAACCTGTATACATCCAGATAAAGAACAGTAACTTACCTATCATCGTTCAGTGTTTGCATTTCTACTATGGACTGGGCATAATACCAGATATCACAAAACAAAAACGAGTGGGAAACTGTGTTTCTAATACTTTATTTCAACTGTTTTCAGGGATAAAATTACCTGACGCTGTCACAGCGCCATCACTTTTTATGTCAAAACCAAGAAGCAGTTGACTTAAAAAGAGAGAGAGTTTCTGAGCAATCTAAACTATCTCGACATAAACATGGTTTTTAAAAAGAAAACAAGGACAGGTTTAGCACGTGGAACTCTGCTCAATGTTATGTGGCAGCCTGGATGGCAGGGGGGTTTGCAGGAGAATGGACACATGTGTATGTGCGACTGAGTCGCCTGGCTGTTCACCTGAAACTATCACAACACTGTTAACTGGCTATACCCCAATACAATTTAAAAAGTTCATAATAAATAAAGAGATGGAGCCAGGACATATTACAGAAGTCTTTTCTGGAAATATGTATTCCAGACCACCAAGACCTAAAAAACAAATATAACTGAACATAAAGAGTAAGGATCATCCTAAGATTTATTCCATCTATGGTATGTTGAACTATTATCCATGAAAGAAAAACAGCTCTCTGATCTTGTATTTATAGTAATATTAATTAGTTTTTGATAAAATACAAGATCCTAATAGTAATACATATTTGATTTGAAAGAAAAATATTCTAATAAGAAAATTATTGTATCTCTCATTAACTTTGATGATATTTGTGGTAGGAAATTATTTTTAGGAAATTAAGATTTCCAAGCTACGCTATAATCCTTAAATTTCTCTAAAGGATTATTGAATTATAAGAGTGATCTTTTGCAATGTTGTAGATCTTGGACATGACGCATGAGAGTATCTGGACTCAATTTCTATAAGAAAATGATCCATGCAGTAGTAAAACACGCTCTGTATTCTTTATGATGTCCTCCAGCTAGATGCAGGATTATTTTCAAGTAGCCTATTGTTTAAACTGTAATAGGAAATGGGATTTAAAATGAATCTAAGAATGTCAGTGTCCTCTTTCACATGGGCAAAAATCTTTTTTGCATTGAAAGTTAATATTATTTTAATATAGTTTCAATGCATAATACCAACAAATGGTCAGATTCTATACCAGGGTCTGATCATTTGGAAATAAAGAGTCCTTTGTGATTTTTTTCCCCCAATTACATTACACAGCTGAACCAAAGCCACAAACTGATTTTGTACCAGTCAATCAGGTTGTGAAAGACATTTTATTATTTTAAATTGACCATGAAGTTAAGTGAAATCCACCCTTTCTCATTTCTTTAGGAGAGAAATGAGTTTTGACTCTTAGGGGAAAATGCCTACATTAACACAATTTTGCTTGAGAGCTGAGATATCGCCTTATTTTATATGCTTAAAAATCTCTATAACAGTTTATTTTTCCAGATTGAACCATAGCATCCCAGTATATTGAAATAATCTTGAAACTCATGAGAAAGTTCAAAGTGTAGAGATTCTTACCTATTAATGACTCAATTACAGTAGAAGATCTAATTTCAAACACCCTAAAATATACACAGTGCGTTTATAACAGTATTTTAAATACTTTAAAAAATGTCACCCCTTTAAATTATATGCAAATTCATAAAGAGGTTTTTAGTTTGTTTTTAAAAGTCATTTTAAAATAAAATGTTATACCTAAAATTAAGCTCAGTATATTTGGTCATTGTACAAATTATTTCGGTACTCAGAAGTATATTTATGGTCTTTATTTGGGCCTTACCCAAAATGCATATCAATATCACCTGGAAAGATCTACCAAAGTATATAAACAAGGACCTTATTACAGATGCTGAATCAGAATCTTTCAGAATGGTGGCCACACACCTATATTCGGAAAATGATTCCATAAGTAATTATGATATTAGCATGCAATTACCTGTAGAAGGTAAACTGTATTTACTTTCTTACCATCAAATTCATATCAATAGAAACAGGTAAGTTTTCACATTTATGAGACAATTCAGTAAATATAATTTAACTAGTAACTAGAAAAATACTTAGGTATCATGGACATATAAAGCACTGTCTATAGAAATATAAGTCTTGAAGTTAAAAATGTTTACATACATATTGAAAAAATACAAGAGAAATTTACTCTCTTGTGTGATTTCCATAATTCAATATATAATTTACTCATTTAACATAGCTCATTAAGACTGTGCTATAATGCTTATTCATTAATAGGATAAATATCATGTCCCTAACTTAATTTTATTCTACCCTGGCATGCTTAGTATATTTGCTTGAAAATAATCTTGGTAAGCCTTTCTAAATTCAATGATTAGAGATGATTAACTTCACAGGTAAAAATAATTATTTAGAATCACTGAATTAAGTTACTTTCAATATATCATATGTTTAAAAATTTTCATTCAAACACATATAGAAATTTAAAATTGAATTTCCTCTGAGACATAAAATTTTGTTTAGAGATGCTGAAAGATGAAAACAAATTTATTAAAAAATTTTCAGGCACACTAAAATAATTTTTCCAACTTAACTCCAATGTTACAAAATTCCAAATGTGTTGAAAGAAAGAAAGAAACCATATCTGATACAATTCCATGGGGCAAACTAATTCTGCAAATGCCTTTAAGCTGGATTTGGGAGAGAAAAAAGAAATTTTGATTAGTCTTTACATGTGTTGTTTGTGTGAGCACCTATATATACTGTGAGCAGGTAAATGCTCTCTTTTAAATTATTTTTTTTTCAAATGGCTTAAGAAAAAAGTATCTCACAATTATTGACTCAACAGACAAGTATTAAAAAAATAATTTATGTCGCTGTGCTCACCAGCAGATGGCGCCAAATATCCATGAACAATACAACCAAGCTTGCTTTTTAACTATGCATATATTTACCTTATACTCTTGGACCATTCCATTTTGAGTATCTTCAGGAGGTGGCTGCCAACTAACAAGAATTGCAGTTCCGTTTCCATCATTCTTTGATACAGTTACACTTTGAGGTGGGGCACTGGGTGCTATTAAATTGTTTTAAAGAGCAAGTTTATAAATAAGCATATTAAAAAACATTGAAAGCAGGCATTTAAACCATTAAACAAAACAAATAAAGTTTATGTCTATAAATATATATATATATATGTTTAAAGATGTGTCTCATCCAAGTCTGATTAGTCCCAAACTATTTAAATTTTTCCTCAATACTGCTAACCTATTGTTACTGTGAATTTTCTATAACCAAAGTTATATAGATTAGCTATCTCCACAAAACATTCCAGAATTCCTCTCTCTCCTATCCAAGTGCCATTGTCTCCCTAAAATGTTCAAAAGTATAAATGCTAATCATCCATGACATTAACTGTATTATAATTTACTATAATCAAAGGAACAATTTAGGAACAATTCTTCTTATTTTTAAAGATTATACCTGTGACATGTAACTTGTAATGTTTATGTAAATACCAATTTTAATTTCCAGTTACACGGTGGCTAGACATACTGGTTTGTGTAGAGCTGAGGGGTTTCTTGGGATATGAACCATAAAATGTTAATCCCAGAAGGTCCTGACATTCCAACCAAGACGTTACTCACTTTATTTACAAATCCTCACTCAAAATAACATTTGATAAATGAATGAAAAAATTAATGGAAAGGCAAGCAAATAATTACATCTTCAAATGTGAATTTTAGTTCTGAATAATTACATATATCTAAGATATGTCACTAAGTAATACAATGTTCACATTTGCACATTTTTATATAGGCTGCTATTAAAGCAAGTCAAGTATTACAGACTAGTTTTTAGCAGTTCTAACTAAATAACATCTATTAATAAAATATAATGCTCACTACCAAGACAGTTAATAATGTCACTATTACCATTAAAAATTTTCAATTATGTTAATAAAAGCCTAATGAAAGTATTGCAATGCATAGTCATCACACATTTCATTATACTTGCCTTCTTCTAGGGTTTTGGCAAATTTAATTTCACTATCTGCTCCTTGAAATTCATTAAAAAAAGGACGAGCCTTAATTTCATAGTTGACTCCTTTTTTGAGATCAGGGATAACCACACTATTTTTGGTTGGGGTCCTCACTTCAAAAACTAACCACTCGGATTCACCATAGTTGGCTCCAGACGGGCGGTAAAGAACTTTGTATCCTTGAATATACTGAGACTGTTGGTCCACCTATTACAATGACAAATAAAATGCAATCACTCATTCCTTCCATTGCCTTTTTAGAAAATCATGAAAATTAATGTGACAAGAGGCAAAAGAATTCTATCTGGTTTCATCTCACAGTTTTCTAGTCTATGAAGTAGAATATGAAAACAAATCACTATCTTGTAATCTGTCCACTTTTCCAGCTTAATGTCTAATATTAGCTCTGAATCTCTATGCTTCATGCAGAAATGTGGCGTACCATGGCAGTTCTGGTAGACATCTAGATAAGTCACAGTGTCAAGGCGATGAGGAAACATGTGTTTTCCATTTTCTACTTTTAAAAGACTACTTAATGCTATTTAGAAATAGTTCTCAGTTAAAATTTTTCATATGCTAATAATTCTGTACGTTTTATACACTCTTTTGAAGAGTATTAGGAATAGCTTGTTTCCTTTGAGACGGGTAAAGTTCACTGTGTGAGTGCTTAGCCACTCAGTCATGTCTGACTCTCTTCTGCCCCATAGACCATAGCCCTCCAGGCTCTCTGTGCATGGGAGTCTCCAGGCAAGAATACTGGAATGGGTTGCCATGCCCTCCTCCTGGGGATCTTCCCAACCCAGTTCATTACTGCATAATATAAAATACATGCAAGATGACATTTTTCTCTGTTTAAAACCATTTCATAGCTACCACAACAATGTTTACATTATAAAATTATCATTGGTGGGGAAGTAAGGAACAATATATATATATGCGTATTTTTCATATAATGATCTCCAAAAAGTCATCTGCTTATTAAAACTGAGATCAAATATGACAACAGCAACAATGACTCACGGTCCAGTGCACTTCGACTGAAGAGGAGGAAAGGATGGTGGGGTTGTGGAGATGCAGTACGACATTTCCCAGTTCTCGCTGGACCTGCTTGTGATCCACCCCCTGACTGGTTGGGGGAATATCTGCAACAATCCCAGAAGATTGTGTCAAAGCCTAGACCATGGTTCTGACTTGAATAAAAGCATGGGGAAACAGTCCTTTCACTCATAGAAAATCTCAGAAAAGAAGAATCATTCCAACTGTGACGAATAATTCCAATCTGTGCTACAGAATAAAACAGGCACAACTTAACCTTTTTATCAGAATCAGGAGGACAGGACATACAGACAGAGATAACAAGCAGAGGGCATACAGAAAGCAAAACAGAGCAGGTGGCAAAAATAACAACGGCAGACGTCAGCCTTTGAGGGCCCCTCCTATCATGTAATGATCGCTTTCTTGCCTAGGATGAACGGCTTAGTGCAATCCACTCTGAGTTTGTTATATAACCTTCTGTAGTAATCCTAACTATGCAAGAAAGGAGATATCCAGGATCTGTGACGAGCAGATGAGTAACGAAGAGAATGGAAACACCTAAGTGAAAAGCAAGCACAAAAAGAAATTAGACACCCCTCAACTTATAAGATAAACCTGGATATCCTTCCAAATAAGATAGCTTGGTGGTTATAAAAGGGGGTATGGAAACCCCCAACAGGATAGGACAGGATAGAATAGAATACATCTGATGAGAAAAGAGTACTTAACATCTATTTAACTGATGGTTGCTTTACTTTAATCATCTTATCCCTGTCAAAAAGGTTCAATAAAGAGCTTTAAATCTCAAAAATTTCAACATTTTTAGAAAGGAGACCAAGAATATAGTAATAATTAAAACCGCTACTAGTGTTCATTTATGTTGGATTTTTCTTTCCAACAAAGAAGTATTTTTGCTAAACTTACTAAAAAGTCTGTTCTTGATAAAAGTTGCCTGCTTCTACAGAGATTTTCTAAATACAGATGCTTTGCTTTGTTTACAGTAGTATGAACAAAAAGAAGAAAATTAATACTTTTATATCCAGAATTGTCCTCAAATACCATATTTTGGCACATATGTTCTAGACTACTTTCTATCTCATAAGCAACAGAAACAAGAATATTAGTTTTATGAATAATTAAATAAAGAACTGAGTTTGGATAGAAAACAAAAACATGGATATTAAAAGTGAGATCAGTTATCTGGGAAAATAATTTTAAAAAGAGTGGATATGTGCATTTGTATAACTGATTCACTTGCTATACTCTTGAAACTAACACAACACTGTAAATCAACTATACTTCAATAAAAATTTTTACAAATGAGGTTGGTAAGTATCTTTGATAGAGTTCAGGGAAGGCAGGCAAATGAAAGAGATGACAGATCAAGAATACAATTCAAGACTCTGATGTAAAACCTTGATTATATATATATATATATATACTGAGCCTCTGACATAAATTTATAAATAAGCAAAATGAGAAAAACTGAGTTTTGGCTTCTCATCCTTTATCAAAGATTAGGAGTAGGTTTGGCTCTTATTGGTCCTCAGGCCACAGACTATAGATAGAAAATATTTGATTGTTAAGTTTTTCTTCTCAGGAATATTTCCTTCCCCACTAGTCTCCATTGCTCGTAGAACTTAATTACCATCTATCTCTAAGTTAAGAGTGGCATTCACGGACAGAATTGGCAACTCCCCAACTCAGCAACTTGACAGCCATGTAACACGGGGAAGATTTTGTAACCTCACTATTTTTCAGTTATCTCATCTGTCAAATGGCAGTATCAGTGGAAGTCACTTTGGAGTGTTTTTGTGAGAATTGAATTTCTTAAGGCATAGAAAGTCCTTTTGTTGAAGGTAGGGATTGGGTCCATTTTTACGAACCTAGAATACCTAGCACAATGACATACATATAGAATGTCTTTAACACTAGTTGAGTTAAAGCGAATTACTGTATGGAACACAAGCACATATTATACACATTAGCTTCTAAATATGCTCTCTCATATGTAAGATTCCATCCTCAGGGAAATCGTCTGCCTTCTAGGAAGTGTCTTCAAACACGTCAGTAATCATTTTTAAAGGTAACTACTATAATTTGCACGGCAATCTCTAATTTCTCTGGTTGGGGTAACCTTGCTAGTTAATCCTCTCATGAAAGTTTCTAGATTCTCTTGCCTACTGTCACCATCTTGGAAATAGAACATTATTTCAGAAAATTCCTCACAAGAGAGAAAAATGGAAAGTAATGTTTAATAGTATAATATTGAGACATTTATTAATTGATCTCTTTATGGTTCTTGTTTTCCTTCTCCTCCTGAAAGAAGTGTATTATCATGAAAAAGGCCTTCCCAGCATTCAGAATCAAACTTGGAGGAAATCTTAGATACTATTTTACCCCTGCCATTTCCCTAGTATTGGAGTTTCCTATACACGATCTTTGAGGATGGGATTATTCAGGTCCCATATCATCATTTACAATAATTGGTCTCATTACCTAGAGCACACATATTCTGTACATTCTGTGTCTGTGTACATATTCTTTAAAAGATAGGGTTCAAGAATGCTGTGTGGACAGAATGTGGATAAAGATTAGTATTAGCCATGGCAACAACCACCTTCATTTGTCTCCAATCCCCACACCCCACCTGCTAGCTGCTCATATCATCTCCCTTGCATGATCAAATCTTATATTTGAGAGAGCACATTTTGATTACCCTGGGATAGGGTTACTGTGACATGGGTCTACCTGACTCCTGAACAGGAAACTATGCCCTGTATCTGTGCTAACTTCCGACCCAGTTTACTCATAGGAATCTCCACTTGGGCAAGTCTTTCTTGAAGCCATGCTGCAGAAGCAGTTAAAGAGGATATGCTGGGATTTCCTCGGTGGTCCAGGGGTTAAGAATCTGTGCCCCCCGTGTGGTGGCCAGGTTCAAAGCCTGGTCAGGGTCCTAGATCTCATATGACACAACTAAGAGTTTGAAGGCCACAACCAAAGATCCCAGGTGGCACGCATAAGACCTGAGGTAGCCAAATCAATCAATCAGCGCATCAACGCTAAAAAGAAAAATTATGAAAACAAGCAGCTTGCCTGCTTCCTGTGAATCAATTTCCAACAAGTCTTTGCTGAATGCCCTCCACCCCGGCTCTTCCCCTAACTGCTTACGCATCCTGTTTCTGTCAGTTGGATTTTCCCGGGTTCTTCCCCAGTCTCCTGCTATGGTCTGACTCAGCTCAGTTTCACTGGGTCTCAAAAGCCATCTAAAACTAGACAGTAAAATTTGCCTCAATGTTAACTTCCATTTGCTGGTCTTATTCATTTAGGTGCCTGGAGTTAGAATGAGCATATCTTGCTCACACAAAAGTCTCTTAAAATATTAAGGAAAAAAAAATCAGGCTTAGTCTAACTTTATTATTTGGGGGGATATTTTGTGTGTGAAGTTCTGGATTTTTTTTTTCCCAATGATACGAATTTCAGCATTCAGTGCAACCTCCCCAACCATCCTCATCTTCCTTTTAAATATCTTAAAATTCTGCCTGAAAATGTCGTACTCAAAAAAGAACACGACTCTGTTCGTGATCCGACCAGGTCAGATTTTGCTCTGCATATAATTCTGCTAAGATTAAATTTGTTTTCCTGACAACTACTCACTCGGTTGGCTCTGGGAGGTGTTCTAGTTGACTTCAAACACTGAAGTCAGCCTCCACCCCCACCCTGCCCCCAACACACCCAAAGCACACACTGCTTTTAAGCCCAGTATTCTCAGCCTATCCTTCAACAGCTAGGTTTTAAAACCTAAGTTCAAGTACCAGACTTTTAAATTTGCTCCATTAATTTTAATCTTGTTAGTGCTGGCCCATCATTCCAGTCTGTCGAGTTACTTAATTCGGGTTCGCTCACTTAGCATGAGAGCTATGTTTCTCAAATTTTATGAACTTCCCTTATTTTTAGTCCAGTGAAAGAAATACAAATACAACGAAAAATGACAAAGCCTTATGGTATAACTTAGAAAAGAAATCTGAGTCCTGCATATTCATAAAATTGGCTAATTTAATAGCCCATCATTCCAGTCTGTCGAGTTACTTAATTCGGGTTCGCTCACTTAGCATGAGAGCTATGTTTCTCAAATTTTATGAACTTCCCTTATTTTTAGTCCAGTGAAAGAAATACAAATACAACGAAAAATGACAAAGCCTTATGGTATAACTTAGAAAAGAAATCTGAGTCCTGCATATTCATAAAATTGGCTAATTTAATACTTGTCCAATCCTGTGGAGTAGGGATTTTTAGCCCCATTATATAGTTAAGGGAATCAATGTTCAGGACTCACTAGCTTGCCAATAGATTGAGGAGCTGAGAGAACAAATTTTTTGATTTCAAAACGGTATGCCTGTTGTACTGTTTCCAGTTTTCCAGCTGACATGGGTTCATTTCATTTAGGTTATTCTACTAGCTATCATGTATAAAGGTAAGTAGATTAAAATTTTTAAAAACAAGTTAACAGATAAAGCATTAACTACTCCCCATTTACAGCTGAGGATGTATTTTACAAAATCATTCATATGTGTATATGACAGAATCACAGTTAATCAGAAACTTTCACTAAGGTCTGCTGGGTAGAGACCACTGTACTGCTGCTGCTGCTAAGTCGCTTCAGTCGTGTCCGACTCTGTGTGACCCCATAGATGGCAGCCCACCAGGCTCCCCCGTCCCTGGGATTCTCCAGGCAAGAACACTGGAGTGGGTTGCCACTTCCTTCTCCAGTGCATGAAAGTGAAAAGTGAAAGGGAAGTCGCTCAGTCGCGTCCGACCCTCAGCGACCCCATGGACTGCAGCCTTCCAGGCTCCTCTGTCCATGGGATTTTCCAGGCAAGAGTACTGAGGTGGGGAGCCATTGCCTTCTCCGAGAGACCACAGTACTGGGGACCAAAGTTTCAGTTCACTTTACAGCTGTCCTAGTTTCTGCATTCTTTACAAATGCGTATATTACACTGAAAACCTCAAACTGCCTTAAGGCAGGCTCCGAGACTATTAAAGCTACCGGTGAAGTGACTCATACTAGCAAATATATGCATTTGGGTGTGTTGATTTCACACAGCAAAAAACAGATGCGGGCATGTTCCATAGCTCGGTTTGCTTTCTCTGGGAATTCTGAAACAAAATGTCCTTCTCAAAAGGTTGCTTATACACTCTCTAGAGAAGACAAAATGCATGGCAGCTAGACACTCTCTCAAAACTGGAAAAAGTAACTTAAATCTTTCAGTACTTCTGTGTACGATTTGTTTCTATCACTGTAACTAAGTTTCAATTTTTGCTTTGGAAACACACAAAGATAGAGACATTATAATTCCTCTGTATGGTCACAAAAGAATCTTATATTTCTAATTCCTACCATCTAGAGGTAACCTTTCTTTACTAGTCTTATATGAATAAAGTATATTTTAACTGTGATGACAATACATTAAAACAAAAGGTACAGGTTGATTCAAATTCACCTTTTTTCAATATATAAGTTTTACCACTGCTTAAACATTAAAAGAGGGTGAATAGGAGATAATAATCTGCTGAAAGCCAAAAATAATTCTTATTCACGAAAGACAATAAAAAGCAGTATATCCAGAACGTGGTTCAAGTGAAAAAATTCCCAGTTTCAAATGTGTTTAGAAGCAGCTTCAACATGTTCATTTTTCCTTGTATCTGTTTTCTTAACTCAGCTTTGATGAACACATACATGATTTCCATTTGAAAGTTTAATACGTTATGGTTCACATAATTGACAATGAAAGATAGACCAAAGGATATACAGACCTAGATTATTCTTTTCCATGCTTTGGAAAGATTGGACAGAGGGGTTAAGAACAACTATCTCTTACATTTGTGTGATTTCCAGAGAGTATTACTTGATTATGTTCATAATGTTCAAGATTCATCCCAAAGGTCATGAATATTAATCTCATAAACAAAATTTACTTAATTTTAAATACAATTAAAGATTTTGTGATTTGTAATTAAGATTAAATCACAAAATGATTTGTGATTAAGATTTTACATCCAAATGTAGTCATATTTAAAAATCAAGAAACAATATATTATAAAAATATTCTCATAATATTTTTGCGCATTGAATTTGTGACTTTATAAAATGAGAAACATTTCTTTGTTATTCATCAAGTCATGGAGTGTTTAGTCAACAAAATAAGAAAGTTTGCAGACACCATGATTTAAAAATTGAGCAACTAAAACACATATGTTTTAAATATATGATCTTAGCATGTAGTACAAATGATTTTCCTTATATAATTGTAACATCTAAAGGTAAGTAGGTGTCCCAAGGCTGAGTAAATTAATGCTTACCTTGTGTTTTCACTGGGTCTGATATCTGGCTTGGATCACTAATTCCATATGCATTGGCTGCCCTCACAAGGAAAAGGTAAATTGCATTAGGTTTGAGTCCTTTAATGGCAAATGTTTCTGTTTTCACATTCTCTGCTACGGTCTGCCAGCTGCTACCAGATGCATGGCTGTGGATAGATACATAAGTTAGAACATGCATATTTAATGGTAAATCAAAAAAGAGAACTAGGAAACACCATCTTCGCTCTACCTGAAGGCTTCTATAATGTAAGACGTTGGAGTTGCCCCTGAATTCAGATTTGGTTGCCATGACAACGTTACTGTATTTCGGCTGACATCTGTAACTTCAGGTTTTGAGGGGGCACTAGGGATTAAATTTGGATCAGTGGGTCTTGGAGGCTGAACTGGAACTCCAAATTCTAACAAAGAAGAAAGGAATGAAAGATGCTTACACAGAGAAGCACATAAATGTAGATAAAATATACATCCCCTATTTAAGACTTCAAGACATCCACTTCATCTTTTTACCAGTAAGGGAACAACTACATTTCAAGCTTCACTTTTAGGTAAAATACTATCAAATTTACCTTGGACTTCAATGTAAGCATTCCACGTTGCTTCACCGCTCGGGGTTGATGCAATGCACGTGTATCGACCAGTATCACCCAGCTGAGAAGACACACCGAAAATAAATATTTGGAATACTCAAGAGCTCACGGGGCTGGAAAAACAATTATATTTTTGTATATCGCCCATGAATATGGGTAGCTGCCTTAAAATGCACTAACCAGAAGCTGCCTCTTAATTTAACATATTTTCATTGTGTGTGAATTAAAATACTGCTTGAAGATAAAAGACAAATCGTTATTCTAATTGTATGATAAATATATAGTATTCAAGTGCATTAACATCATCAATTTCTGTGTCAGGCACAGTACACGATGTCTATAACCTTAAATTCAAAGGGTTAATCTTTAATACTAATTTATATTTCATATTTACTAAGTCACATAGTAAGGCTAATAAAGTATAGCCAATGACCTGTTTCATATTTTACCTGAGTTACATCCACACAGATAGAGGAGATAAACAGATATTTAAAGAAAATGGATAGACACAAAACGATTTCTTCTTAAAGCATTCCCTCTTTTTTCTTATTTTATTTTTCTAACCTGTAACTTCAGGCAGTTTAACAAGTATAAAGTTAAACCCCAGCTAGAATGATGCTCTCTCCCTCTTCAGAAGACTGACTGCCAGAAAACAAACACAGGTCACATGTTCAATGGTAAAATCCTCAGTAGCATAATGAACCCATATACCTCTGCTTGAGGCAATAACTCTATCATCAAATAATATTGGATAAAGCAAGAATGCTATCATTTTGTTCTGGCAAATGTAATAACAAAGTCACAATCATTGTCACAAAAAAGTACAACATATTAACTTTTGCAGCACAAGAAATGAACTGCTATGTTGATCCAAAGAAGCCGCTCACAATAGGCAATAAAGCAATTGAAATTTATGTTTATTGCTGTCAAAGCTATTCTTTCATATGCCCCATGAGCTTGTCTCGTCTTGACCTAAAATGAAAAAGAAAAACCAAAACAAAACAATATAGTCCTGAAAAGAACATGTATGGGATGTGACGTCCTGGGAAGGTAAATCCCTAAATTGCTCCCACAAACCTGTGAGATTTCAGCATTTCACATTCTGATTTGAAATGTACATTGAATCTATACACTGCTTTATCATTTTTGTTTGCATGTAGAGTATTCTGTAATTGCGAAATGCTGAACCAAATATTCACAATAGGACTCTTGAAGTTTACAGTACATAATATAGTAATATAATATAGTGGAAAATAACTTTGAAAACTGGAATGAATGCATTATATCACTGCTTGGAAGGTATTTTTTTTCTCCCACAAATTCTCATCCTTTTCTCCTCCATGTAAAACCTTACACTACTTGCCATGGGTTAAATTATGAGTCATATCACCAGAAACATACAGAGAAGTGTCTGAAAGAATACAGCATCAAATTAAACATATAGTAATACTGCTATTAGCATTTCATTATTTCTAAAAATTGAGGCTTCAACACTGGTTTGCTGGAGGCAAAAACAAAGTGGAACAAAATGGGAAACCCAGGGTGTCACAAGTTACCTTAGCATATCGGATCTGTAGTACTCCAGTCTCTAGCTGTTTGATTCGAGAATCTTGGGTTGAAACAAGGACTCCATCCTTTCTCCACAGAATTGTGGGCACTGGACTGCCTGTGGCCACACAGCTGAGCACTAAAGTACCATCCACGGCTACAGTCTGATTCACAGGACCTTGTCGAATGACTGGGGGAGGTCGGTCTGCAATCACTGCCAGCAAAAACAACAGGAAATAGATTTCTGCAACTGGAAGCAATTTTCTAATCATCTGAGCAACAGCAGTTGCTCTAGGCTTTGAAACACACTAATTAAACAAGTAATTAAAGTAGGAGACATGCATTATTCAGAATGCATTTCTATGATGTACTGATTCAGAATATGAAAATGAGATACAATGTACCCACCACTGAGTATGCTTGCTGCATTGTCCAGGGGCCTATTTCAGAGTTCAGAGACTACATAAGGATTGTGGATGGTGAAGATGTATGGTGGTGAGAAGTGGAGTACTGTGCTTTTTAAATTTTAAAATATGTAAAACACAAAATGACAACAAAAAACTGTTTACCCTAAGGAAATGTATGAGACAGATCTTCAAAAATGAACCCAAGCCAGCTTGACAATTGTTCTGTGTCCAACAGATAGAATGATGGTATCGCACCAGCATATTTGATAATTTTGTATCCAAAAACATGCCTTTGGACTTTGATAACTGATAAATAAATATGATTGAACTCTTTTGATATTGGAATTTTTTCTGTTAAAACAGTACATGCTTAAACATATCTCAATCCTAATAATTTCAGGGAAACTGGAAAACCGTCCCAAAATACTGTTGGTAGGTGGTAGCTCAGGTGATAAAGAATCTGCCTACAATGAGGGAGACCCACGTTTGATCCTGGGTCAGGAAGATCCCCTAGAGAAGGAAATGACAATGCATTCCAGTATCCTTCCCTAGGAAGTCTCGTGGACAGAGAAACCTGGTAGGCTACAGACCTTGGGGTCTCAAGACTTGGACAAGATTAGCGAGTAAATAATGACAAATCCAAAAGTATAACTCAAGCTGATACTCTAACTCAAGAAATAACACACTTCAATATCAGAATTATAGGAATGAAAAGATGCTTTCACTAATTTTATTATCTTAACAGTTTTAATGTCCTACAGAAGGAAATAATGGAAGGCAACCTTTATAAAATACAAATAAAATTATTTTATTATATGAAAAAATTCTATAAGTTTTATCTGAGACAATAAAATCATAATTTGGGGAAAAATCCACAACTGTAGTGGAACGAGAATAAATCCTGCATTAGAGAGATCTTCTTTCCCTTGACCTCGGCAATTTAGGTGAAATTTCATAGATAGTTTTGTAAATGATTAAACAAACAAAAAAAAGTGCACTTTTCATTATTAAACTTTAAAATTCTGAATATTAGTTTAAAATTTTTATGTCATGAGTATTCAAAAGACAACTCTAAGAAATTGCCTGCTTAAAGAAAACTGGTTGCCAGAGTAACTAAATTTTGGATGCAACATTTTCAAGCCTGGATGTGTCACGTTCAAAGTTTTATGCACCAAAGATTCTGCACAAGCTGGAGTCACACTTCAATTTGTTCCTCATTTATCATGCAATAATTATTAGTGTTGGGCATTCAAAGAAAAACAAGAAAGCAAGAGTGAAATCAGCAACTGTGCATTTTTACTTCACCCTTCCAATTCTCTTCCATCTTTGGTTGCTAGTGTGAAATTTGTTAATACCATAGGGGTGTATTAGAAGGCTAGAGCTTGAAACTTGGCAGGAATGTTTCAGATACTCCACGGGTGAAAAATATAAGCCAATAATTCCTTTGCTTAGAGTTGTTTAATCTTCTCTACATTATCTTTAAGTTTGGCTAAAATCAAATTAAATGCCCCTCCTGGTATGTATGAAAAAATAATGATAGTGTTTTATTGCACTGAGGTTTTTATAAGACTCTACCACCTGTGTTCCCTTGATTCTAAGAATGAATGAATATTTATTTCTAGATATTAATTAAATTAGTAACAGAGTGGTTCTTTACTACTGATTATAATTAAGCCCAGTAGTGCAGTGGCTTACTTTCATAGTCTTGTTATATTTAGAAATAATTCAGTATCCGGGGATTTATTCAGTTTTTTCTGTCTTCACAGTTCTTTGATATTTGCCTCATATTTAGCATCCCTTGCACTTCCTTATCCTATTCCAATCCAGAAAAATGATGTTGTTTCCCAGTTACTGATTTCTTCCTAGTTTACCTTGGGTGGTTTACAAAAATAAGCAAGAAAAGAGGAACAGGCTTGATTATTAGCCTATACCATCTGTCATATGTCTTTAGGCAAGTTCTTTATATTATCTAAGTCTCTGGTTTTTATCTGTAACGTGAGGATAATAATACTTGTTCTAACCAGCTCCAGGGATTGCTATGAAGATTTAAGTGGAATAATAAATATTCCATGTGCTTTGCTAATTGCAAAAAGCTAGACATTTATATGAATTGTGAAATCACCACTTACCCTTTTCTATAAAATAGTAAGATGCAAATCAGAGGCAAAAAAGTTCATCAAAGCAATTTTATATTTTTAGGTAAGACAACGGAATATGTTGGTGTCACAGATTAGAATAAAACACTGACAAAACATCTAAAGTTACACAAACTAAAGTGCGTGGCACATTTACAAATCAACCCTAAATTTAAGATTTATGAGAAAAACTTCAAATAAAGAGTCTAATAGCTCACATTTGGATTACTAGAATGAATTATCAGGTAGTAAAGCAGGATGTGTAAGAAACAGAAATATGATTTAAAGAAAGTAAGTGCATGGACTTTGCAATAAGAAGGATTCAGCAGTGTAAAATGAAAATGTTTCATATCTGTGCTCTTTAATATAGAAACCAAGGGCTTCAAGTGGCTACTGAGCACCTGAGTGTGGCTGGTGTGATTGAGGAACTGGATGTGTAACTTTAAGTAAATTTAATTGTTATTTAAATAGCCTCATGTGGCAGGTGGCTACTGTACTGGACGGTGCAAACTTTTGTTTTAAACCTCAGTTCTGCTAGCTAGTATCTGAAGGCTCTGGGTATATCTTTTTTTTAATTAATCTATCTTTATTGGAGTATAGTTGCTTTCCAATATTGTGTTAGTTTCTACTGTACAGCAAAATGCATCAGTCATACATATACATATACCCCCCCTCTTCTGGACTTCTATCCCATTCGGGTCACCACAGAGCATTAAAGAGTTCCCTGTGGCACACAGTAGGTTCTCATTGGTTACCTATTTTATACATAGAATCAATAGTGCATATATATCGATGCCAATCTCCCAATTGCTCCTATCCCCACTCCCCCCTTGGTATCTGAGTAAAACACACATCGCATATTAATGCATATGTGTAGAATCTACAAAAATGGAGTAGATGGTCTTACTTGCAAGGCAGAAATAGAGACAGAGACATAGAAATCTGGGTGTATCTTTTTACCATTCTCTGCTTCAGTTTCCTTATCTATAAAGTGCAGTGTCAGCTTTGAAATGATTGATCTGTTTAAAGTTACTAGCATAGTGCCTGGCACAAAAGCACAAATAACTATAACTGCTTATTTTAATTGCCAGTGGTGCTGGTGCTGGTAGTGGTGCTGGTTCCAGCAATGTAACAGGTGATATATCCCTGTCAGAACAGAGTTTATATAAGTTCACCTAGTTTTCCACAAGTTCAGTGAAAGATTTAAAGACCCTAAATATAAAGATACAACATCAGAGGTAATATATTTGTCACCTCAAAAAATAATCATAAAGTCTATGTTAATACATATAAATATAGTCATACGATAGCTTTAAGTGAGAAACAGTACAGAATAACATATGTGCACTGACTAGTTTGAGAATGCAAAACCACATCTATACAGCAACAAACGGGGCATCCCCGGTGATGCGAGTGGTAAAGAACCTGCCTGTCAACGCAGGAGATGAGACATAAGAGACTCGGGTTCAATCCCTGGGTCAGGAAGATCTGCTGGAGGAGGAAATGGCAACGCACTCCAGTATTCTTGCCTGGAGGATCCCCAGGGACATAGCAGCCTGACGGGCTGCAATCCATAGGGTAGCAAAGAGTCAGACATGACCGAGGTGACTTGGCATGCAGACCAGCAAACGTTAAGAGTTACCATGAGTTTGCAAAACATAACTCAAATACCTGAAGGCTGTAAACGATTATCTCATTTCAGCAATTAGGAAGCTGAAACACTGGAAGCAATTGGCAAATAGCTAGTAATTGGAAAACTAACACTCTATCCACTGTATATCAATAACTGCTGAGAGATTCATGCAAGTGATTTTAGATGTTATATATCATTCAGTCACCACTAATTTTTCTTATTTTAGTAATAAAGAGAAGAAGCATTTTCAATTAAATAGGTGACATGAATTTCTATGTTCCTGAGTCAAATGTGACTAGGTGTAGGCCTCAGGTGCAGAGAAATAGCACTTCAAAGACAATTATGCTCTACCATGTTCTCTGCCTCATGCTTTGTTCTGCCTTTGCCTTTGTTCTGTTTGCAAACAATAAAAAGAAAAAGATGAGAAACTAAAGTCAAATAGTATCCAGAAAATACTCTGCCTATTATCTCTCTTCTTGATTTGGTAATATGTAAATAAGGCTATGGTTTTTCCAGTGGTCATGTATGGATGTGAGAGTTGGACTGTGGAGAAAGCTGAGCACCAAAGAATTGATGCTTTTGAACTGTGGTGTTGGAGAAGACTCTTGAGAGTCCCTTGGACTGCAAGGAGATCCAACCAGTCCATTCTTAAGGAGATCGGCCCTGGGTGTTCTTTGGAAGGATTAATGCTAAAGCTGAAACTCCAGTACTTTGGCCACCTCATGCGAAGAGCTGACTCATTGGAAAAGACACTGATGCTGGGAGGGGTTGGGGGCAGGAGGAGAAGGGGACAACAGAGGATGAGATGGCTGGATGACATCACCGACTCGATGGACGTGAGTCTGAGTGAACTCCGGGAGATGGTGATGGACAGGGAGGCCTGGCGTGCTGCGATTCATGGGNCTGAGCGACTGAACTGAACTGAAGATATGTAATGTATATCATACACAATGTTAAGAAAGTGAACTTTTGAGTGAGATGGCTTGAATTTTGAAGTATGTCTTAATCAACAGCTAGCTGTTAATTCCTTCCTTCTTTGTTACACCTACTTATTAAAAAAAAAAATCTAGTGAGTGTCTACCATGTGTCAGACCTTGGTGGATACAGTGTATATATTTGATTTGATTGGACAGAAATATTCCCTAAATTGGAAGACTTGGATAGTTAAGATGTTAATTCTTCTTAAATTGTTCAATAATTAAAGTGGAATCAAAAGTAAAATTCTGATTTTTTTGCCTGCCTAGGATATTAGGTTGTGTGTGTATATCTCTCTCTGTGTGTGTGTGTGTGTGTGCATTATGTGCATGGAAATTGACCAGTTTTTAAATCTTTATTAAAAAATGAAGAAGACCTGTAACAGCCAACCTAAAACAAGAAAAACAAAGTTGAAGACTTTACCAGTTTGTAAGGTTTACTATAAAGCTATAATAAGTAAGGTCACATATACTGGCATAAATCACTGGAATATAACAGAGAAAATAGAAGTAGGTTACTACATTTATGGGGCCTTCCCTCATAGCTCAGTTGGTAAAGAATCCACCTGCAATGCAGGAGACTCCGGTTCGTTTACTGGGTTGGGAAGATCTGCTGGAGAAGGGATAGGCTATCCACTCCAGTATTCTTGGGCTTCCCTTGTGGCTCAGCCGGTAAAGAATCTGCCTGCAATGCGGGAGACCTGGGTTTGATCCCTGGGTTGGGGAGATCTGCTGGAAAAAGGAAAGGCTACCCACTCCAGTATTCTGGCCTGGAGAATTCCATGGACTATACAGTCCATGGGGTCACAAAGAGTCAGACACGACTGAGTGACTTTCACTTTCACTATGCTTATGTTCATTTGAATTATGATTAACATACCACTGAAATTCACTGGGGAAAGGATTGCCTTTTCAGTAACTGATGCTGAAATATTTAGGATCCATATAAGGGAAGAAAAGGAATTTTGACTCTTATTTTATATCACACACAAAGATTAGTTAAAAATTAACAACTTAAATCTCAAACATACAGACAATAAAGATTCCAGAAAAAAACAGGTGAGTATCCTCATGATCTTAAGGTAGACTAGGGAACTAAAAGGACAAAGCACAGGAGAAAAAAATAATACACTGGTTCTCATTAGAATTAATTTTTAAGCCTTAATATCATCATTAAGTGAATGACTGGGAATAAGTATTTATAATACATATATTGGACTAAGATATAGCCAGACTACATGGGAAAATGGAAAAAAAAAAAAAGAGAGAAATGAGTAGAGTACATGCATCCATGAAAAGGCAAACCAGGATAATTGAGTGCATATGCCCACCTGCAGTCTTCTCCAGAAACATTTAGCTTTATTAATAAAAGTCCTGAATTGAAAATAACCCATCAATAGAAGAGTACATAAATAACCATAAATAAATTGTGAGCTACTTATACAATGGAATACTATACAGCAACAAAAGAGTACATATATATTTTTTTATGTATATATACACATGTATATACAAGTACCCTCCAGTGTGTGAAAGTTCATTATGAGCTAGTTTGCTTTTATGAGGGCTTTTCTGATAGCTCAGTTGGTAGAGAATCTGCCTGCAATGCAGGAGACTCTGTTCGATTCCTGGGTGGGGAAGATCCGCTGGAGAAGGGATAGGCTAGCCACTCCAGGATTCTTGGGCTTCCCTTGTGGCTCAGCTGGGAAAGAATCTGCCTGCAATGAGGAAGACCTGGGTTTGATCCCTGGGTTGGGAAGATCTCCTGGAGAAGGGAAAGGCTACCCACTCCAGCATTCTGGCCTATAGAATTCCATGGACTGTATGGTCCACGGTGTCGCAGAGTCAGACATGACTGAGTGACTTTCACATTTTAACTTTTATGAAAGACCTGTATTAATATAGGGCTTCCTAGGTGTCTCAGTGGTAAAGAATCCTCCTGCCAATGCAGGAGATGTGGGCCTGTTCCCTGGGTCGAGAAGATCCCCTGGAAAGGGAAATGGCAACCCACTCCCACTACTCTTGCCTGGGAAATCCCATGGACAGAGAAGCCTGGCAGGCTATAGTCCGTGGAGTCAGGAAGAGTCTGACATGACTGAGCACGCAGGCATGCACATTAGTGTATTTGCTCACTAACTGAAATAAATCTGAAGTGGATTTTCAGTGTTATGAAAAGAAATAATTATTTCCTCACTTTATGCCATTTCTACTTATATTTCTGTTTCATAGGAATATTCTGTTTTCAAAGAGCAGAGGAAATCTGTTTGTATATACTTTTCATATATTTATATGCTTACTTATATTTCCTTTTCTTTTACTGCTTTCCATCTGATGGTTTGGAGATTTTCTCTATTGTCTCGAAGTCATGTCCAACTCTTCAACCCCATTGACCACAGCACATCAGGCTTCCCTGTCCTTCACTATCTCCAGGAGTTTGCTCAAATTCAGATTTCTCTATTACTGCATCTTTATATTTGGCAATAATTAATCATGCTTAGAAGAGTTGATAAACAGAACAAAAACATGCTCATCTTGAGTTGTGAGAGGATCTGTCAACAATTCACCTTATCTTCATGATTTGGAAGAAAGAAAAAGGATGATGTTTTATACCAAGAGATTTTAAAATAATTTTTTATTTTTCAAAACATGGACACTGTCCTGTGTATAACTATTCAGTGTAAACTTCCCCTGTATAATTGTCATGCTTTTATGAACCTAATTTGATGCAAGAAATTTCATATAGCCTAGTTAAAATAAAAATGATTTTACATTTAATCACTTTTATCTTTATCCTTTTAGCCTTATATCAAAATTACTGTAAGAAAGGATACAAAGTTGAAAATAAGTGTGCTTACTGGTATTGTCTTTAGACACTAAGCCAAACTTTGCCATTCTGAAATAAAATGCTCTACTTTACCATCGGTAACTTCCAAATATGCTTTTGTGATGATACTTCCGGCAACATTCAAAGTCTGGCAGATATAATAACCAACATCAGATCGCTGGACATTAGTAATAGTGAGGTCACCAGTCTGGGAGACTGAAAAACGGCTGGATGACTGTGGTGGCTGATATGAGAAAAGCAGATTCTAGAACCCAGAATTTGGGAGGAAAGAATAATAGGTTAACTGCTAGTTTCCAACAGGTTTTTATGCTTTATATATTTATAAACAGATACATAAATAGCAGCAGCAGCACATGAATATTTATACATATACAAATATATGTATGAAAATAAACTAAATATTCTCTATCACATACCAACATAGACAGAGGTACACACACACATAACAAATGAACAAAGTTTAATCATCTAAACTTAAATGGGGTTATTTGAAAATTTAAATGAATTCTAAATATTGATAGATGCCTTTATCATTTCAATGTCAAACAATACTATTTATAAAAGAATATGAGATACTATTAGGGTTAAATGTTTTACATGTTTCAGCAAAACAGACTTAAAAGATTTGTTTCACATTGATGTGACTATTAGAATTCTAAACATTAAATCTTTTAATATATAAACAACATTAAAATTTAAACACATTTCAACAAATTAAGTTTAAGGATATCATTTTGGTACCATCACAAGAATCTCTGTTACCTGTCCATTATAAAAGTTCAGTAATCTCTATCAAATTGTCAAGTTTCTTATTTTTCTGGTTAAATGGTGAGCGTACCTATCATAGATTTTTAAATTCAAATACTGAATTTCAGAATTCATAATGGAGTCTTATTTCTGCAGAAAGTTATCTTAAAAACAAACTCTAGACAATATGTGATGTTACTTGGTGGTACAAATTGCTCTCTATGAATTTAAACATCTTGCTCATTGGAAGTAGTATATATTTCATGCAAAGTAACATATGGTATCATTCTTTTTCATGAAATAAATAATACCAACATTTCTTCTAATCAAAAAAATTTGTTACTTTTTAAAAATTTTAGGTGCCTTTTAACATGTATCACTTATAAAAGCTTAACTACTAGTGCATGGATATGTATTCAAAAAAATATTAAGAAATAGTGAGTTATTAGATCACACCAAACCAAATCAAAAATTATTTCAAATATGACATAGATATTAGATGACAATGAATGATCTATTTAAATAACTAAATGGATCATTTAAATATTATTCTACTAAGAAGATCTGCTAGTGGATTGACTCTGACTGATACACAGACATTCATGTATAATATACTTTCAAGTCTTCCTGTTCTACTAAAATATTTTTTCTCATCTTTAATTTGCTGTCAGCAAATTTTGTCCGTTGAGGCCCAGTGAAATGTGTTAGAACCAACCAAGATATCAGAACTCAAGTAATAGCCTCCATACCATAATCAAGTTGATATTTGCTACCAAAGTGAAAATACAAGTTAACTTGAAGGCATGGTATATAAATTATTAGTGAGTACAGTCAGTAAATTACCTCCATGTAACTTTTATGAACATAGTAGAAGATCAGAAGACAACACACTCAAGGTTGATTTAAACAAAAAATACAAGAGGTTAGGAGTAATTTTATTAAAAATGAATGAGAATAATTTTCACAAGTATCAGAAATATGTAAAGGAAGATGTGTTCATTTATTGAAGAACTCGTCACTAAGAGATAAGAAGAAAACATATTTTTANTATGAACATAGTAGAAGATCAGAAGACAACACACTCAAGGTTGATTTAAACAAAAAATACAAGAGGTTAGGAGTAATTTTATTAAAAATGAATGAGAATAATTTTCACAAGTATCAGAAATATGTAAAGGAAGATGTGTTCATTTATTGAAGAACTCGTCACTAAGAGATAAGAAGAAAACATATTTTTAAAAGTAAAGTTTCCTATTATTTTTAAAGTGAAAGTGTTTCAAAATTCCCTCTTTAATAAGCTGAAGTCCAAAAGGAAACTTAATTTTTAAGAGCACAGGTCTCTATATTCTAGTTTCACTGCATAGAGAAAATTCTGGTTTATAAAAAGGTATAGAGAGTAGGACTTGACAGCAAAAGTGATCACATGTTATAGTTTCAAAGAACTAAAATATACTGAATTATATCCAATATAACATCTATGCTAAAGAGAATTTCACATAGTTTGATGAATCTTTAATTGATAGATGTATGATAGATAAAACATAAAGAAGAATACACTTCAGATTCCTAGTGCTTTCAGAGAAATTGCACTGATAACATTATCTTTGTTTTAAATGTGTGCAAATTTATTTTAAAATATAATTACAATTATCTGAATAAGAGAAGTTAAAACTAAGTGAATTAACTTGAGAAAAAAGTATTTTTTTTAATGTGGCTGAATTGAAAATAAAGGAAATAAATTGGAAAATGGAAATAAATTGGGAATAAATTTTCATGATTAAACAATTACTATTCTATGTACCACCTGGTATACCAAAACTAGGCAGGAAAAATCTGAGAATTAAAATTCTGTTTTACTGTTGAAATATTCAGGTCACTCAGAGATGTCTCAGTTCTCTTAAAGCAACAGCTATGTGACTAAATCATTTCTTGCTTTTTCTTATATATGTGGCATTTCACCTGTGCTGACTGAAATATTAGAACAAGGTCATACCTGACTCCCTTCTCTCCTCCAGAAGATAGCTGGTTGGGGATTTCCTGTTGCTTCACACTGGAAAGTGACCGTTCGTCCCAAGGCAACCACCTGGTCACGGGGTTTCACAACAAAATGTGGAGGTTCTGAAGGAGATGAAACAGATTACCCTGAAGCAAAGCATGAAGTCACTGTCCTAATTGAGACAATCTGCTGATATTCCAAGTGCTGCCATTAACTTATATCACTTGTTATGTACTATCTAGATATACATAATGCATCAATTCTCACCCTTAATTCAATTGAAGCTAAATTGTTAACTGCATATTTATAGAGTGGAATCTGGGTAGTTTTGTAAAGAAGTTTTTTATTTTTTTAATTACTTGATCTTCTAAGATGAACTTCAATGTTAAAAAGACTTCCTGAGCTATAATTTTTGACCCTTTACATCAACATATACTCGAAATTTGTATGAACAAATATTTCTTCTCATTTAGAGCTGCTTAAAGGTGTATGAACATTAATCTTAGACACAAGGACCTCCTGATGTAGGCAGGGCCTAAAATTACTTTAACTGAAAAGCTCCTGAAAGGCTACTATGGAAAGTATAACCATTTAAAATCTTCAGTCCGATTACTTGAATGGAAATGAATTTAAAGCACTAGTGGAGTCAAATGTCTCTTTCATTTACATAGGCAAGGACATGTTCAAACAGAATATATATGGAAATGAGGGCAAATTGGAAACATCTGCTCATCCTGCCATTATAAATACTGCCAGCTTTGTCCAAACTGTTTGGTTTATACAGACTTAAATGGCCACTTCATCCAGCAGTAAATAGAGTGTCAGAAAATTGTGTCAGTTACATTGAGAGCAATGGCAGCTGAAAACATTAGGTGTGCTGATGGAGTCACTGACTTAAAAAAAAAAAAGCTTATTTTGGGCTGTGCTTTATGCTTGGAAAAAATGTGCACTGAATCTAAGTCTTTCTACCTACTGTTTACACTTTTCAAATTCATTTCTTATCAGTTGTCTGAAATGCCTAATTATTCTCCTTTCTTGTTTCAGTTCAAATTGAAGTGAACGTTTCAGGTCAGATATTTACAGTTTATATAGCATAATCCACTTTTTAAGACTGTTCCATTATTTCTAAACTTTTCCTTAAAAATACGCTTAGTTACTTATGTCAGTCACTTAGGATAAGCTCTTAAAGTGAGTATGAACCAAAGGTATATCCAGATTATGTTCACATACCAGTCTGCTCATAAGAATATGACTTCTTTGTTAATGAAGGTGAGGATTTGAAATGGTACTGTTTACTCTTGCTAAATATTTTTTGGTCAATTGCATCTGGACATCTATACAAGTAGTTATAATATCTAAAATATAAAATTTATGAAATTTACAAAATATAAACTTTCTACATTTGTGTGTATACAGGTGTGTAAAATGAAATATAAAACCTCTTTTAAAAAGAAAATGGATATGTTAAACGGCTTGCACGGTCACCAAACTGAAGAAAGCAACTATATTTCCTAACTTACAGATGAGTGTGCTTTCTCCTATACTCCCTTTTTATTTTTAATTGAGGTTTAGTAGAAATTACACCATTTGACTAGAAAATTATAGGAGACCTGAAAAATCTGGGCAAATGCCTTCAAATGTCCTATAACTTATAGGGAAGAAAATACAATGTTAGGAGAATAAGTTTAGCTCAATTTGGTAATACTGAAGTTCTAGCTTATAATTTTTTTTAAACTCTGATTGTAATTGAGTGGTTTACTCATGACTTCGGTAAACACCATCATTATCCAGGTATAATAACAGGCATGTGCATCATAGCCTGGGGATTTTCCTCCACACACACATCCATACAAGAGCATTTGATTCCTTAGTTAAGGGTTAGAATTACTGACATAGAAATCAGACCAGAAATTGAAATGACTAAGACTGGATAACAAGCTAAATCCAGAAAAGAATTTGGTTTGCTTCAATGAAAGAAAACCAAATGATTAATTAAATGAATGGGAGAATATGACTTTCCAATATATGCAGGGAATTTGGGTAGGAAAATATAAATGTTCAAATCACTCAGACAAGTAAAAACTTCGGGTGGTCTCTTTTCTAAATCTCAGCAGCATGTCTAATAACATGTGCCAGAATCTATGTTTCTTTTATAAAATGCCAGCATGCCTGAAACCTCAAAGATGTGGGAACAAGGGATACAAACCCTTATGCTAACTGCATTTATCCTGCAGCAATCCTTCCACACAGGGTACTTGCCTGGAAATGAATTTACTGTATCTTATAGGCATATTCTCCAGCCAACATCAACAATGACACCAGCCAGAAGGCATGCCTCAGAAAAAATCCTTTTCTACATGTATGTTAGATATTAGATGTAGACATATCTTTAAGAAAAAATTTAAATGGATTAAATATGCCTCTATCAATTTTCTATCATCATTACCTATATTTAGATTGAGAAATTTGGTCACCATGTACATCTAAGTGATGTTTATGATAAAATGCTGGGATATTTTTCAAAGGCTACAAAATTTTAATTCACTATAATTAAAAATAGATAAACATGTTACTAATATCACATATGTTCAGTGTTGGAAATAAAATTAGAAAAGCAAAGAAAAAAAGAAAATCTACTGATAATGTAGATGTACATATTGGACTGTATAGTTCTAAAATATTCTTCTACAATATCATTTAAATGACTATTTAATGGTATAAATACTAAGTGACCTTAATTACTTAACTAATCAATTGTCTTTAAATCTAGATTCTAATTCCTACCATTAAACACATTGGTGAAATTAATATCCTTCTCAATTTTATTCAAGTTGATTTCAANCAAAGGCTACAAAATTTTAATTCACTATAATTAAAAATAGATAAACAGTTACTAATATCACATATGTTCAGTGTTGGAAATAAAATTAGAAAAGCAAAGAAAAAAAGAAAATCTACTGATAATGTAGATGTACATATTGGACTGTATAGTTCAAAAATATTCTTCTACAATATCATTTAAATGACTATTTAATGGTATAAATACTAAGTGACCTTAATTACTTAACTAATCAATTGTCTTTAAATCTAGATTCTAATTCCTACCATTAAACACATTGGTGAAATTAATATCCTTCTCAATTTGATTCAAGTTGATTTCAACTGAAACTCTCCTCCCAAACCTCACAAACACTGAGTATTAACAACCTTGCCAAACTTAGAACAGAATCTCCTAATTGGCACTTTTATATTAGTGAGATTAAACATTTATTTTCACATTACTTTGTCATTAATATCTTATTTATTGTGGATATTGTGATCCTGTGCTTAGCTTTTTAATTTCTAGGGACTAATGATAGACTAGTTTTATCCATTTCTCAAAAATATTTTATATATATTTCCATTTATTAAAGTTTTTTCTAATGTAGTTGGGCATGTTTGTTGTTCAGTCAATATAATTATATAATATAGATCACATAATACCTAATAAATTATATTATATAAATGTTTACTTCACTTTCATCCTTCACTTTTGCTTTCATTAAATTTGAATCCAACTATAGTTTTGCACATATGGAAAACTTTTTTTTCCAAACAGTTCATTATTTCAATACCATTACTGAACAATCCATCTTCCTATCTGTATTAGTATGAAATGACATCTTTAGAATATTTGTATAGCTTTTCAACTTAAAACATAGATTTTTCTTAGGGTCAAAATTATTACATGGAACACCATACAGAAATATCCAAAAATATACAGCATCCTAAAGCTGTATGAGTGGACACCTTCCCCAAAATATTGATTAATGAAAGTGTTCAAAAAATATTATTTACATGACAACAGATCTTTATTATAGCAAATTTCGATATATTTTAAACACATCATGTGGTTATTTCTTACATAAAATGAAATGAATCTGACACATAGAAATAAAAATGAGTGCAAACAGCCCTAAGTGCAAGGTTATTCACTTACAGGACTTTCAATGACTATTATTGAACAACAGTTAGATAGACAGATATGGATGAATTCATAAACATATTTCAGATCTCCCAAACACAAATTGTCCTCTGGGCACCTATTTTGTTCACTGTTTACCTCATGAGATATAAACTGAAATGGTACTTAATCAAGATCAAACCCTACTCCTTGTTTTATCACTCATTTAAAAAAGAGGAAAAAAATAAAAGGATGCAGATCCCACATCATTTAATAAGATAAAAGTAGCAACCCCATTACCTTTCACTCTTTGTCACAGTTACCCATACTTCCTGCAGACTTTACTCTGTGCAGTCTGTCTTTGTGGCCAATGACAAGTGAAACATGGAGGCTGATTGGTTGAAGGACATGGAAGGGTATGGATGGAAAAGGGCAAGAGAAGTTCCAGTCACAATGACACGATGATTAGAAGATGGCCAATAAAATGTCAACTTACCAGACCCAACTAAAACAAAACAAAAAAGAAAACATGGAGTAAATAAAAACAAAGAAACTGAAAACGAAACAGAAAAGGTAGTAAGATTTGACGTAACCAATGATCTTTTCTTTTAAATAAAAAGAACACATTAATATTTGGATACATGGCTCATACTGTCCATGCATGAATTATATTTGCTAGCATTTCTATATCACCATAAATCATTTAAGAAAAATAGAAATGAATCTTAAAATATCTACTTTGATTAAATGGCAGAGCTACAATGAAGGATAGCTATAAAATTATAAAACACTTTTCAATGACTTTACATTGTGCTACCAGATGACAGCATCAGATAACTATAAATGTAATGGGTTTAAAAGAAAAAAAAATTACTATAAATCTTTACTGCTAATGCCACATAGAGTAGAAATCAAACATCTTAATCAAAGATAAAGTGTTAAATCCTATAACTCCATCATCAAATTAAATTTTAAATGTTTCATGCTGCCAATGATATTCTATTAAACCCATTCTTCTCATACTTGAATAAGCATTAGAATAACCCTTAGATCTGGTTAATATACAGGTTATGATTATATAGGTCAGGACTATGACAAGGGATTTTGCAGAACCCAGNATCTTAATCAAAGATAAAGTGTTAAATCCTATAACTCCATCATCAAATTAAATTTTAAATGTTTCATGCTGCCAATGATATTCTATTAAACCCATTCTTCTCATACTTGAATAAGCATTAGAATAACCCTTAGATCTGGTTAATATACAGGTTATGATTATATAGGTCAGGACTATGACAAGGGATTTTGCAGAACCCAGGTGTTGCTGGTCATGACCATCAGCTGAGTAGTGTCATTAATAAAAAATGTTACATTTGTATCCTTGCATATTTTTCAATGAGAAAATAGGAAAAAATATAAACACATTATGAAAACAGAAAACTTTATAACACTAATAAAGTTAGAGTCACATTACCTGTTTTCAGGGCTGAAACATTGGATATTTTAACATAGAAAGCTTGAGTAATACATATTTAAAATACTGGAAAGCAATTGTTTTGCTCATTTAGAAACAAAGGTAATTACTGTCAAATGCAGAGCCTTTTCATAATAGCCCAGTAGATACCCACAATACATTTTACTCAAATAAATAATGCTCATGTCTTTCAGCAAGTCACAATTAATTAGACTTGATTGCATTTCTGTGCCTTTGATAAATGAACTATTCTAAGCACTGCTACTGTGAAATGGTAGTTTTAAAAAAGAAGCGTTCTCCTGTTCCCTCTATTGTTACCACATCTCCAAAGCTGAAAGGTAATTCAGAAATACACTTTTAACTCACACGTTCTCTTTAGTGTGAGCGAAATAGATTGTTTTTATTTTTCACTCTAAAGTAAAATCTCTAATTTTTCATTCATGCAGGCAAGAAAAATTAAAAAAAAATCTCATTTACTCCGGCATAATGTTTATCATAGCATCAAACATGCCATCCAGATTTAAAAACACACAGAGAGAAGATGGGGCTTGTTTACAATTCTCAAAAGCTTCAAGATGATGTCTTTTAAATGACAGAAAGAAATATTCAGAAACTACAAGAAAGCAATCCTGATAACTACAGCAACATAACTTAGCTTTGAGAAAACACAAAGTCATAAAATTATCTTTTGGGTAATCTCTGAAAATAAATTTGATTATACTGATACAGTTAAAATCAAGCCTTAATGAAAGTCAGGAGATCAGAGAATGATTCATCAATAGCTTCTAGTCATGTATTTTCAGTAATTTAAAATTCCTTAAACAGTTTCAAAAATATTTAACATGTTAGAAACCAAAAAATCACTAGGAATTAGTTCATTTAAAATTTTAAAAGGTACTTTTCCCTTGCTTGTAGGCTTTACCAGCTGAACTGCTGCAGTTGAATCTTTTAATTAAAATCCAGTGTGTTTAAGAATGTCCAGCTAGTGTACTTGCATATAACATCAATGGAAATTGATAACTGTAAAATATTTCAAAGTCTATTAAGGGCCTTAAAACTTATCTAAGACAATATCTAACACAGAAGCTCTTAAAACATCAGAGGTTTTTGAGAGGACTCTATCTTGAATGATCTTTTAAGCTTTTAACAACCATGACTATCAGGAAGTGAGTCTTCTTATCTAAATGAAAACCTGCCCGACACAATTTCATTTGTTCTAGTTTCAGCAAACAAATAAATGCCAGTTAGATCCTCCACATAAAATCCTTTTACTCATTAAGAATAAATGACAGAAAGGTCTTTAAATCTTTAAGTTTTTCACTGATTGCCCCTTTCTCCATATTTCTCTCAGTCAGGATGAAGGATTTTTTTCCCCCTATACAGAAAGCAGAGACCTTCTACACAACAGGCAATGCCCATTATTGTTGAGTCAGATTAGTCAGAAACAATCAGAAAAAAGTGAGTCTTTTGGATCCTATTCATTCATTATCCTCTAATGCCCCTGGTTTATGAGCAACTTTTTTCCCACCCTCTACAGAGCTCTTCTCATCTTTTTCTGTTTTAAAGGCTGGGATCACCTCTATCCCAATCCCTTTCCTCTTAAGAAAGAGGAAAAGCCTGTCTCTCCATCTCTAATAAAACAATGAAGTGTTAGCTCTGGAAGTGACCTTAGAATTTATCAGTCTAAGAACCTAAATTGTTAAAAATAACTTCTTCAAGGTTATAGATGACTAACCAAAGACAGTCTTCCAAGTTTCTTGACTAAATCCAAGTCTGTACAAATTTTCCTACTAATTAATCAGTTTGGGGAGAATGATATGCAATAAGACAAATAATCTGTTTCATGTTACATAAACTGTTTAACCTAAAATCCTTACTACCTCTTCATGAAAGCAATTTTAAAGTATTCCTGATGATATTAAAATTCTTTAAAGAATATTTAGCTACAGTTTGAAAAAGACATGGGAAATTAACAGGTGAGAAGAAAAGAGACTTAAAGCCTTTTAAAACGTTCACCTTTTGGGGGAAAAAAGTAATCATTTATTAAGGGTAAATCAACTTTAATCAATTCTTGGCTTGAAGTGACATTTTATCTCAATATTCATTAAAAAATACACTTTTGAAGATGAGGACAAATAATATTTTGACAAAAGTAATTCTTAGGGTAAATGTGCCAAATAGGAAGTTAAAATAACTTTACAAAATAAATACATATTTTTAAGAGGAAAAAAACTTACTAATTTTTGTCTTTTAACGTTTCAACATCGTGTGGATTATAATCCATCTTTAGGAACAGACTGAAATTTTTAAATTGTAGGGAGTTTGGAAAAGGGTGAAGGATTGGAGAATTTGCCCCAAATCCGAGATTGTATATGAAGCATAGTGTTTTCACCTAGATTTTATTTTCTTGAGGTTGGGTGCAGGATGAAGAGGAGTTAAGCAAAGTCTAAAATAGACACACACACACACATTTGTATTATATATATATATATATAATATATAATTATAAAATTCTGGTACCCTTTTGATTCAAAAGGAGAAATGGGATAGCACTCTAAAATTTTTGGAGATATACAAATTATGTACTTGAGTAACAGTTTTTAGAAAATGAACTGTTTAAAATGGTACAGAGTAGCCTTTCTAGCCCCCTTCTCCCACGCCCTCCTTCCCCACACACATATACACATGCACATGATTATAAAGATTTTCTTCCTCTTTTGAATGGGTCACCAAAAAACTCCAGATTACTTAATTTGTCTGAACTCTTCTGTGTTCTAAGAATGTACACTATTCAGACAAGAATCTTTCGGTATAAATAAGAGAAGAAGCTGAGCGAAAGACACAGAAATGAAGGAAGCAAAGAATGAGGCAAGGGAGGTGGAGAGGAAAGGGGGAAGAAAAGACTCATTTCTTCTATCTGCTTTTCATATTCAGGAGACATGAGTCAGAAAGATGATAAATGTGTGAAAAAATTACACAGAAGCTGGAGGAAGAGGCCTTTTTTTGGTCTGAGAAAACAAGTCAGCTGGACAGATACTTAAGACATCTTCAGATTATGTCTAATAAATACAGGGACCAGCCAATCTTGATAACTACTTACGCCAGAAGACAAGAAGATAATGGGCCTAAATAATAGCATGGTTACTTAGGAAAATCAGAGAAAAGAAGCAGTTAACAGTAAAGGTCACTGAACCATGAATTGGTTGCCAACTGTGATGTCTCCAGAGGTCTTTAAATGTGGGAGTTATTTCCATTTGGCCACAACAGCTTAGCTATATAACCCTGTCTGGTAAAGAAATAGNAGAGGACTCTATCTTCAATGATCTTTTAAGCTTTTAACAACCATGACTATCAGGAAGTGAGTCTTCTTATCTAAATGAAAACCTGCCCGACACAATTTCATTTGTTCTAGTTTCAGCAAACAAATAAATGCCAGTTAGATCCTCCACATAAAATCCTTTTACTCATTAAGAATAAATGACAGAAAGGTCTTTAAATCTTTAAGTTTTTCACTGATTGCCCCTTTCTCCATATTTCTCTCAGTCAGGATGAAGGATTTTTTTTCCCCCTATACAGAAAGCAGAGACCTTCTACACAACAGGCAATGCCCATTATTGTTGAGTCAGATTAGTCCAGAAACAATCAGAAAAAAGTGAGTCTTTTGGATCCTATTCATTCATTATCCTCTAATGCCCCTGGTTTATGAGCAACTTTTTTCCCACCCTCTACAGAGCTCTTCTCATCTTTTTCTGTTTTAAAGGCTGGGATCACCTCTATCCCAATCCCTTTCCTCTTAAGAAAGAGGAAAAGCCTGTCTCTCTATCTCTAATAAAACAATGAAATGTTAGCTCTGGAAGTGACCTTAGAAATAATGCCCCTGGTTTATGAGCAACTTCTTTCCCACCCTCTACAGAACTCTTCTCATCTTTTTCTGTTTTAAAGGCTGGGATCACCTCTATCCCAATCCCTTTCCTCTTAAGAAAGAGGAAAAGCCTGTCTCTCTATCTCTAATAAAACAATGAAATGTTAGCTCTGGAAGTGACCTTAGAATTTATCAGTCTAAGAACCTAAATTGTTAAAAATAACTTCTTCAAGGTTATAGATGACTAACCAAAGACAAGTCTGTACAAATTTTCCTACTAATTAGTCAGTTTGGGGAGAATGATATGCAATAAGACAAATAATCTGTTTCATGTTACATAAACTGTTTAACCTAAAATCCTTACTACCTCTTCATGAAAGCAATTTTAAAGTATTCCTGATGATATTAAAATTCTTTAAAGAATATTTAGCTACAGTTTGAAAAAGACATGGGAAATTAACAGGTGAGAAGAAAAGAGACTTAAAGCCTTTTAAAACGTTCACCTTTTGGGGGAAAAAAGTAATCATTTATTAAGGGTAAATCAACTTTAATCAATTCTTGGCTTGAAGTGACATTTTATCTCAATATTCATTAAAAAATACACTTTTGAAGATGAGGACAAATAATATTTTGACAAAAGTAATTCTTAGGGTAAATGTGCCAAATAGGAAGTTAAAATAACTTTACAAAATAAATACATATTTTTAAGAGGAAAAAAACTTACTAATTTTTGTCTTTTAACGTTTCAACATCGTGTGGATTATAATCCATCTTTAGGAACAGACTGAAATTTTTAAATTGTAGGGAGTTTGGAAAAGGGTGAAGGATTGGAGAATTTGCCCCAAATCCGAGATTGTATATGAAGCATAGTGTTTTCACCTAGATTTTATTTTCTTGAGGTTGGGTGCAGGATGAAGAGGAGTTAAGCAAAGTCTAAAATAGACACACACACACACATTTGTATTATATATATATATATATAATATATAATTATAAAATTCTGGTACCCTTTTGATTCAAAAGGAGAAATGGGATAGCACTCTAAAATTTTTGGAGATATACAAATTATGTACTTGAGTAACAGTTTTTAGAAAATGAACTGTTTAAAATGGTACAGAGTAGCCTTTCTAGCCCCCTTCTCCCACGCCCTCCTTCCCCACACACATATACACATGCACATGATTATAAAGATTTTCTTCCTCTTTTGAATGGGTCACCAAAAAACTCCAGATTACTTAATTTGTCTGAACTCTTCTGTGTTCTAAGAATGTACACTATTCAGACAAGAATCTTTCGGTATAAATAAGAGAAGAAGCTGAGCGAAAGACACAGAAATGAAGGAAGCAAAGAATGAGGCAAGGGAGGTGGAGAGGAAAGGGGGAAGAAAAGACTCATTTCTTCTATCTGCTTTTCATATTCAGGAGACATGAGTCAGAAAGATGATAAATGTGTGAAAAAATTACACAGAAGCTGGAGGAAGAGGCCTTTTTTTGGTCTGAGAAAACAAGTCAGCTGGACAGATACTTAAGACATCTTCAGATTATGTCTAATAAATACAGGGACCAGCCAATCTTGATAACTACTTACGCCAGAAAACAAGAAGATAATGGGCCTAAATAATAGCATGGTTACTTAGGAAAATCAGAGAAAAGAAGCAGTTAACAGTAAAGGTCACTGAACCATGAATTGGTTGCCAACTGTGATGTCTCCAGAGGTCTTTAAATGTGGGAGTTATTTCCATTTGGCCACAACAGCTTAGCTATATAACCCTGTCTGGTAAAGAAATAGAGTAGCTGACTCTTAAAGTGCTTTCTACACTGTGATTTTAAGACTATGGAAATTCAGAGGTAAAGCAGGACAACAGATATACTCCTCTGCCTCCAATATTTTTTCTTTTGATTATGTACATACAAACGGATACCCTACTAAAAAATGTCTTGGGAAATATTCTTTTCAGTTACCTAAAGTTGATGAGGTACTTTATACACATAGCTCATAATGTAAATCCAGGTGATATCAGAAAATTGCACAAAATTAAAATATTTGCAAGTTTAGCACAAAAGTAAAGTTACAATTTGGATATTTTCACATTGAAATCTCTTACTTTTGAAGCATAATGGCAAAAATTTTGAATTTGTACTTATGAATTAGATAAAAGTAGCCAGATTCTTCACTGTCAGCAATGGGTCATACAATTATTTTCATTATTAGTAGCTAAACAGTAGTGAATCCTTAAACTGATGTGATTTTTCTCATTCTCATATATTGTGCTTGAGAATGTATGAGAAGAGAATGAGAATAGAATTTATATACATATGAATAGAGTAAAGTAGTGAGTTATAAGATTTTTTGGAGAAGAAATACATTTGAATAAAATAGAAGAACACTCAAATATTTAACCAGTGAAGCTATCTGCAGTTGAATTGACAAAACCCAGTCACTGTTACACCAGAGAAAGTATATGCATAGATACTCATGAATGATATTATCTCTAACAATTAAAAACTCTCAAGATATTTTAGTATGAGATATGATTTCTTTTTAGGGAAAAGACTGAGTTTAACATAAAAGCCTGTCATTATGTCTTTCAAGTCTTCAAGCATTCAAAATAGAGTGACTAAGAAGGACATTTTTAGAATATATTTAATGGGTACATAAAATACCATGAACTTTTCCCCTCCACTTAACTATCTCACTTTATTCTTTAGATCAGTAGTTCCAGAAACAATTCTGATTGTCACAGCTGAAGTGGGGGTGCTTCAGGCATCTACAAAGCAGAGGTCAGACATGCTGATAAATATCCTATAACACACAAGAAAGCTTCCCATAACAAAGCATGATCCAACCAAAAATCCCCAATAGAACCATGATTGAAAACTTTGCTATTTGCATAAAATATCTTGCACTATGCCTGATACACAAAATATCTTGCACTATGCCAGAAAAAGTTAATAAACTTCTTTTCCTTCTATTTCTAAAAATGTCCCCACTGTACCCCAAAACAGTTATTAAATGGTGCAACTTGTTATTTGCCTGCTAAAGAGTCTGAAACTGAAATGCAGGTATCCAGCAATCTATGACGATGTGTATGGCACCAGACATAGGATCTCAGGATCATAATTTTGGTGGTATCAGTATCAGTTCAGTCGCTCAGTTGCTTCTGACTCTTTGCGACCCCTGGACTGCAGCACGCCAGGCCTCCCTGTCCATCATCAATGGACATGAGTTTGAGTAAGCTCTGGGAGTTGATGATGGACAGGGAAGACTGGTGTGCAGGAGTCCATGGGCTCAGAAAGAGTTGGACACAACTGAGCGAATGAACTGAACTGAAGTGAAAGCAAGAGAAACAATTGCTTGTTGTTTTTGCTTTTCAAAGGAAGAACTGTAAGTCATCTCTTCCTATCCTTGCTAAGCCCTGCTGCTGCTGCTGCTAAGTCGCTTCAGTTGTGTCTGACTCTGTGCGACCCCAGAGACGGCAGCCCAATTAAAACTGGAGTAAAAATAACCAACAAATATCGATGTAAAGAAGGTGGTAAATTACCACAAAGTTCAGCATTTCAGATCAGTTCAGTTCAGTTCAGTTCAGTCGCTCAGTCGTCTCCAACTCTTTGTGACCCTATGAACCACAGCACGCAAAAAAAAAAAAAAAAAAACAAATAAAAAACACCACTTCTTCAAGGAGCTACCTTAAATTTGATACTAAATCTTATCAGAATGCTACTGTGTTCTCACAGAGACTTTAACTTTTCTTCTAGAGCATTTAACTATAGTCTTAAACTATACATTTGTGATTATTCTATAGACATCTGTTTCTTAAAATAGCCTGTAAGTTCCATGAGGGCAAGTATTTAACTATTTTGTTTTCCATCATTTTTCTAGAACTTCTTGAGTTGAGGACACTATTTACATTGCATTCAAATATCTGTTGAAAGAGTGAATAAATGACAATAATGTCCCCATTACCCAGTTGAAGGCACTTTCTTTCATCCATACCTTTAAAAATCCACTTTTTAAATTCTGCTGATACTATAGACATTTGTGTATATCTCTCTTTATCAGTAAGTTCCATAAAGGCAGGCTTACTTATCTATGCACTCACTGTGTCTAGTGTATTGCTTTATACAAAGAAGGTGCTCCAAAATTTGTTTAGTTGAAAATTTGGGACCCTTATCTTCAAATAGCGTTAAGTCATGGAGGGTCAGCATTAAAGTACATGATGGTATAATAATAAAACTAGTCAACTGACAGTTAAATAACTTTGGATCAGATTCTTTGCAAAATTAATTGGATATATCCTGCATAAATCACATAACCTTTTACGTCTCAATTTAATGAAGATCCATCAACGTTAGGTAACTATGTGTCATATCATACACTAGAAACCTTCCCAGCAACTCTGTACAAGAGTTCAATATGCCAGTTTTGTAGAGTGAGAAATATGAAGGTTAAGTCATTTTCTTAAGATCATGTATCAGGTGAGACATGGAAGACTGGTGCTCAGGTCTGCCCAGCTCTTTTAATTTGTGCTGTTTTTGGAATACTGCATGACTTGTCTGTTTAAATTAAGAAAAAAATCTGTTAAACCTTCAGTTTAGCTGCTCAGTCATGTCTGATTCTGTGACCCCACGGACTCCAGCACACCAGGCTTCACCGTCCATCACCAAATCCCAGAGCTGCTCAAACACATGTCCATCGAGTTGGATGGTGATGGTTGGTGCCATCCAAACATCTCATCCTCTGTCATCCCGTTCTCCTCCTCATTAAATCTTATTCTAATGTAAATTTGGTTCTAAAATCTTTTGGCTCCATGACATAAACAAAATAACTTTCAATGAAAAATTATTTATAAGGCAGCCCACTGAATGAGAGAAAACATGTACAAATTATATTTCTGATAAGGGGTTATTATCCAAGAAACTCATACAACTCAATAGCAAAAAACCCAAATAGTCTGATTTGAAAAATGAGTAGAGAATCTGACTAGTTCAAGAAGACAAAGGCACATGAAAAGATGCTCCAACAGGCACATGAAAAGATGCTCAACATCACTAACCCTGAGGGAAATGCAAATCAAAAGCACAATAGGATATCACCTCACATATATTAGAATAGCTATAATGAAAAAGACAAAAGGGACTTCTTTGTGGCTAAGAGTATACACTCCCAATGCAGGGGGCCTGGGTTCAACCCTTCATTAGGAACCTAGCTTCTACATGCTGCAACTAAAGATTCCGCATACTGCAACTAAGACTCCATGCAACCATATAAATAAATAAACATTAAATAAACAAACAAAAAACAAGAAATAAGGAATGTTGGCAAGGATGTGGAGAAAATAGCACACTTTGTGTATTATTAGTGAGAATGTAAATGAGTGAGGCCACTATGGAAAACAATATGGAGGATCCTCAAAAAATTAAAAATAAAGCTTCCATATGTTCCAGCAGTTCCACTCTTGGGTATTCATCCAAAGCAAACAAAAACACTAATTCATATATATATATATATATATATATATACACACCCTATGTTCATTGCAGAATTAGACTTAGAAAAAGTCTAAATGTCCATTACTGGATGAATGGATAAAGAAATATAAACTAATTAGATAAATAAATAAATACATACACAATAGAATACTATAAAACCATAAAAAGAGGATATCCTGTAATTTGAGACGACATGGATGGACCTTGAAGGTTATTATGCTAATTGAACTAAGTCAGGCAGAGGAAGAAAAATACCATATGACCTCACTTATATGTAGAATTTAAAACAAAAAATAAAGAACAACAAGTTTATAGATATAGAGAACAGATTGACGATTGCCTAAATTGAGGGTGAAGAGGAGGTGGAATGGATGAAAGAGGTCAAAAGTTATAAATTCCAAGTTATAGTAAATAAATAAATTTTATAATGGAAGATATAATGTACAATAGAGGGAATATATTTACTAATACACTACTTCATTCTTGAAAGTTGCTAAGAGAGTAAAACTTAGAAGTTCTCATCACCAGGAAAAAAAATTCTAACTATAGATGGTGATGGATAACTAGACTTATTGTGCTGATCACTTTGCAATGTATATAAATATAAAATCATTATATTACACACCTAAAACTAAAATAATGTTATGTCAATTATACCTTAACAGAAAAGACATTATTTAAATGAGTATTCTGTATATTAATATATGAAATTAGCATGCATACATAATTATTCTGTGTCACATATGGGCATGTTTTACACACATAAAAAGGTTTTCGGGGAGGAAATGACTCATGTTATATTCTATTTTTTCATTAGAGAAGAACAATGTCCAAACAGCCAATTCCATCTCTGCAAAATGATGTGATGTAACCTTTTAAGATAACTACTGTGAATGTCAAATGTATGCAACCAAGTATCAAATGTATAGGTTCAGTTTGCTATACATTATAAAAACAACTCTGACCTCAGTTCTTCCATAAGTGAAAAAGAGACCTCATCTTTGTCTAGTATTCAATATCTCAACAATCCAGAACAGAAATTACGTAACTTATCATTATTTCCAAAAAGACTAAATCAGGTCAAATTTACTTATTATCAATTATATTTATTCATTTAGTATGTATTCATTGAGGGGAATAAAAAGCCTAGGTAAAAACACAAGAGCACCCCTCAATCTCTTTACGAATGATCTAAAAAGAACACTGTTTGAAATGGCTCTTCTGTCATCCACGTCAACTTTTTTAAAAGTACCTTTTAAAATGCCATATCTATCAGTTTTAATTGTGCAGTGCTCTAAATTTTCTCCAAATAACACTGACCAACAAAATAAATGTCCTACAGCTAAAGCTAACTTTAACAACCATTTAAATATTTTCCTACTCTCATAATTTTGTTATAAACCAATTACTCAGTTACATTTTGCCTTATTTTAGTACTTTCTATAGGTGTGTTTATACTGGCACATTATTTATCAAGTCAAGAGTATAACAGTTTAAAAGCAATTTAAATGCTCCTGGTGTTTTAATCAGTCTTGCAAAATTTATGTAAGATATTAATAGGTAGTAATTTTTAATTAATACAAAATTTTTAAAAAAATGAAATAAAAAGAAGCATATTGCATTTTAAATTGTTGAAATAAGGTTCAGAGGACACCAGTTGCTGTATAATGTAACTATTCTAGTGATGACCCTAATGTTTGGAATATATAGAAATGATTTGTGAATCTGTAAGGATGAATACTGTTCAGCATCATTATTCATTCTGCGTATACCTATAAAATATTTAAAATGATAGCAAGCAAATGGCACCCCACCCCAGTACTCTTGCCTGGAAAATCCAATGGACGGAGGAGCCTGGTGGGCTGCAGTCCATGGGGTCGCTAACAGTCGGACAGACTGAGCGACTTCCCTTTCACTTTTCTCTTTCATGCACTGGAGAAGGAAATGGCAACCCACTCCAGTATTCTTGCCTGGAGAATCCCAGGGACGGGGGAGCCTGGTGGG
>SJYX01002761.1:0-42496 GCA_006410675.1 Oreotragus oreotragus | reverse complement strand
AGCAGCAGCAGCAGCAAGCAAATAATAAAATTTGATACACATGGATGCACTGAAAAGCCACTTTTCAATTATCTTGCATATTTAATTTATCCAGGTTTATCATAAGATGTCAAACAGTTTAAAATCATTCTCTTTATGCTTATTCTTTCTTAAACAATGAGTTATCTCAATCATGTATGTCCTAGTAATTCTGTATAAAACAGAATAAACACATCAATGTAAATTAACTTAGGATTTTTTTACATTATTCACACTATCACAACATAATTTCACATCTTAAAGTTATATAAATTGTCAGTAATGAATTTAATGCTTTAAAATGAGCTACCCATTAATGACTAGAGCAAAAGACTAATTTACTTTTTCAAATTTCATTCTCAGGCTGAGTAATGCAGATGCTGTAGATTCACACAACTCAGTTACATCTTTCCAGGTTGCTGTCATTATTTCAGAATGTAGGTTTCTAAAGACAGTTACTAAGTTATCCATCTATATAATTGAGAAAAATGTATCCACTGTTATACAGATGAATAAATTCCAGTAAAGCTCATAACACAATGGAAGATCCATGATGTGCTGTTTACTAGTGTGGTGCTGTGTCATTATTTGTCACAGACTCATATTATGTACCAATTATTTCTTGTACCTGACTGCTCTACTTATTTCTTCAAATACTTGCTTGGCAAAAAAAAAAAAAAGTAAGAGAGTGTTTCAAGTTGAAGATTATGTGGAGAATTGCTTTTTCTTTTGAATAATTTTCAAGATTTATATCAATTTGTGTGAAATAACTGAAAGCAACCCAAAACCTTCATGAGTAAATGAAAGAAATCTAAGGGAATGTCACATCTTCAGCAGTCATTAGAGTTAAAATGGCTATCTCTGAAAGGCTATAAGAACACAAGAAGCTCTTTACTTTACCCTTTCTACCAAAAAAAAAAAAAAAAAGGAAAAGAATCATAGGCCATAATGCTACTGAGTCTCAATCAAATCAAATACCATTAAAAAAAAAAAAAAAACCCCCAGCAGGAGTGGAGCTCAGCATCCTATTTATGCCACTGGATCAGAACAGTTAGGAGAGGAAGCCATTCTCACAAATCATTCTCTTGTTAAATTCTGTAGTGGGACTTCATTAAACCTCTTGGCTCTTAGCACTCCACTTTCAGCCTGTTCACAAAGAGCTCAGCTGGCAATACTGACTCTTTAAAAGTCTTCAGTCACACATTGTCTTTGGGGGTTTTCTTTTTATAACCACAAATCATTTCTTTCTCATTAGCTCCTCAAATCTTCAGTTAAATTTTTTCAAAACATTATTTTTAACTACAAAGCAACCAACAGCAACAACACAAAAAGCCGCAATAAATCCATAAGGAGGGGTCTTCTGAGTAAATCTTGAGTTCAACATTAAGAGTAGCAATACATATTATAGGAGGTGGTAAATATATAAAACACTGTGTGTGTGTGTGTGTGTGTGTGTGTGTGTGTATAAAACACTGTGTGTGTGTGTGTATAAAACACTGTGTGTGTGTATAAAACACTGTGTGTGTGTGTGTGTGTGTGTGTGTGTGTGTGTGTGTGTGTGTGTGCGCGCCCCATTCCCTGAAGCCCTGAAGTGCTATTTACTCTAGTACCACTGACTTTACTGGGCCTTGGTGGCTTACTGCCACATATCATGAAGAATCATTCCCCAAAGAACCAGGCTGCCAGCTCTTGTCAGAGTGTGGCAAACATGTCTCACACATATCAAGCTTCTTAAATTCATCAGGTAAAACTTTGAGGGCCTCATAATATGTGTTTCCTCAAAATGTTGAACTCACAGTTCTTTTTTTTTTTTTTAATATGAAATACTTTATTTACCATTTCAAGTAATGAGCTCACAGTCCTTAACAACAATCTTGTATTATAGTAAACCTGACTTGAACCTGCAAAAAGGCCCTCTGACACTATTAGTTTTGGCTCTGACTCAAATAACCACGTTATTGGTCAGAAACAATGTACTATTATACTGCCAGCTTTTCTGAAATCAGCAATTTAAGCAAACTGTTCCAACAAATGATTTAAATGAAGTCAACATCAAAGAAAGGGAATTTAGAACTGAAGGGTCCAGTTTTTTCTCTCATTACTTCTTTTCTGTTTAGATATTATACCAGCTCTAAAAAAGCGATATGACTCTTACACTCTATCAGATATCATATGCTGATAAAAAGCTAAACATGGTGAAGCCTGTTTATGGGAACCACAAACTTACAAAAAGGCCTTTTTTCCCCTAGAGTTTGTTTTTCAATGCAAGTTTATAGAAGTTTATTCCTCACTACTGGCAATAAAATCCACAGTCAACTACATTGTTTTATTTCTACTCAAATTTTAATTTTACATCCTGAAATAATTATATAGTGGTCCACAAAAAAAAAAAAGGCCAGATATGCAACATGCAACGTTGTGTAAGATTCACATGTGGTTCAGTAATCTTGAAAGTTGTCATTTCACATCTTAGAAAAGGTTCAATGCACAAATGTGTATTTGTTTTAAATGTGTACTTCTGATCCATTTTTGAGACTAAGTTTTAAATTATATAGTAGTTATTACTGGAGACGATCTATCAAATTATTTTTAACTCTAGCTAACTCAATTGTTCCAATATATGGACTATAACTATGGAAGAAACAATGAATGAAATCAGTATTATTTATTTTAGCAGGAAACTTAGCAGCACTGAACATATTAGCAGGGAAACTAATTATGTTTAAAGATCAAAGGGAGTCATGTTAATTATGGATCTATTAAAAAAAACTATTTGGGTCTCAAATACATCAAATATACACAATTAATAAATACAAAAACATTTTAAACTAAATGCGGAATTTTTTCTGTGTACCTAACTTATTTTCTGTTTCCTGAAGCAACTAGAATAAGAATTGACTTTTTTTTTTTTAAACCACAATTACAGAAGACTTGATAGTCATTGTTTACTTAAAAGTATTTGTGTATCTATGTAAATTGATGGAGGTACACATATGACTCTGACTTTAACCTTTTCATACAGCCAGTGACAGGCAGGTAAAGGGCACCAAAGCTACATGTAGTCCTGATTCTGACACATGAAGACACATCACTGAAATGACCTCTTTCTCTTTCTACTCCTTCTTCATATCATCTTTATTACTTCTCCTTTTATTGAGCATTTCAATACTTCACAGTGTGCTACCGTTTCATATTAGCTCATTAATTTCCACAAAGTCCTATGAGGAGGATACTTTCACTCCCATTTTACAAATGAGAAACCTAAGAATCAGAGATTTCACTTCTATATTCAGCTTTTGAATTCATATTTGTGTCAGAAAACCGTGTGTTACTAGTTCTAACCTACAGAATTTTCCTAAAGCAGCAGCAAAAATATCTCCCTAAAACACAGTCCAACAAATATTGAGGACTGATTTTGACAGACTGGCCTCAGTATTAAAGAACCACAGAAAATTATAATTGCATAAAAGCAAAATAATTACCAAACCATGCATTAATCAGCTATAAAAAAAAACTTTCAAATCTCTATGGTCAAAATAAATATTACTGGGACTCTAATGGGTTTTAAGGTGTTTTGGAAGAAGATGAGAAAAATAATCATAATAACCACCACTTTTGCATAAGCACTTCATAGCCCATAAACCATTCTATGAGACTGCTTTTATTTTGTTAATTGTTTTTTAAACTTTCTATCATGTTTGATGTTTACAGTCCATGTACATTCATTTTCTTTTCAACAGATGAGAACACTCACTCAGAGAAGTTAACCGACTTGCCCAGGATCCCACAGCTGCTATGTATCGGGGCGGTCAAAGATTGGCTCAGACAGAAAATGGTACATGACATCGAGGATGCTCCTAAGACCGCAATAAGCAATGAGACTAAGAAGGCAAAGTAAACGAAGTGTACCTGCAAGGAACTCACAGTCAACTGAGCAGATGTTGAAACGCAACAAGGGTGACAACAGAATCCAATGCGTCCCTAGCCCGAAACTGGGGTGAGGACTGTCTGCAGAGCTTTCTGGAACATGCCTGCCTAAGCTGGGTCCAAAGATAGGAGGAATTACAGAAGAATTACAGAAGTAATTACAGACAGAAGACGAAGATAGGTCAATGGGGGCAGGGCATTTTAGACCGAGACTTACCAAAAGAAAAGCCCAGACATAATGCACATGGTGACATTTACATGAAAAAAAAAGATGTAAACAATATAATACTATTACCCTGAAGGGAGGAGCCAGAGAGGACTAAGTAGCTAGGCAGAGCAGTATTGAAGTATTTTGAATCCTATCATTAGAGATGGGAAGCATGCCTATGTCTTATGGATGGAACTAATATAACTCGATCTGTGTTTCAGGTCAACGTACCCGTTGTGTGGGAGATGGGTTCTATGAGACAAGATGGAGGCAAAGAAACTGGTTAGATGTTAACAGTTTCACTGGGCAAGAGATAATAAAGCAGTGATAGGAAGATAAGAAAGGTGTTGAGAGATATTTAAAAAGCAAAATAAATAAGATTTTAAGGTGACTGACATTTGAGAAATGGAAGAGTAAAGCATGACCCCACCAACTCCTAAGCTGCCTACTACCGTGTATCTGCATGTTGCATTACCACCAACTGAAATGAAGAATATGGTAGAATTCAGCTTCTTATGGCTCGTCTGCACCTGTGTTCACTGCATCACTACCATTTCCTCTGAATTAACACTCCCACACTGGGTTAGGAGAATCTTAAAAGCTTAGACAAACCTGATAGTTCCTTCTTGTTTTACTGAAAATCATAACTATTGTTAAATTCCAAATTCACTGGGGTGTTAAACAGGGGTCAGTCATAGACTGTAGTACCCAAGATATTTCAGCAAAGGTTTTCTGTTTTTGTTTTGAGGCACAGAGTTCACCAGCAGCAAAAAGAGGAGCTCTAGGAAACATTCCATCAGTAGCAATTAAGTCAGCAAAAAGACCACACTGGTATTTTTTTTTTTTGTCTTTTTTTTTTTTTGGCCATTGTGTCTCTCTGGTCCTAGTCAATCTTAGGCTTCAAGGCTCAGCCTTCCAGAGGCTGTCGGTGGATAATCAATTCTAAAGGAGAAGCGCTCTGTTCCTTCATTGCATGGAAGGCAGAATACGTATAGGAAACATCAGACAAAATAATAGTTCTTCAGGACAGAACAGAATGCATATCCTTGTGATGATTCATGTGAACATTCCTATTGTATGCCAAGAATACATTTAAAGAGATAGCAACATCATTCATGATACCATATTTTAGAATTTAAAAAAATAATAAAATAATAAAACAGGTGATGAAATGGGGAGAATGGAGCAATTTCTCATCAAGGGAAGAAAAATGGACAAGCACTTATAGGAAAAGAGCTGGAGTTTCACAGAAATCCCATTTGTCTGGTTACAGAGCATCACCTGGTTTAGAGATGTATGACATCTGCCTTTTCTTTTAACAGAGCTATTGCTGAAAGGGCAGAAAAAGCAACTGTTTCTTAAGCTTCAAAGACTAACTGGTCCCTGTGAGAGGCCTGTGCAGAGTGCAGTGGGGTGTGAACTGAACGTCCAGCTTCCTGTGTCTGACTGGCCCAGCACTCAGGGCTACAGGGAAATAAAGGACTATATGTCTTTTAGTGCCGATTGTAAGAAAGACATACAAAATGGGATTAGATTTTCTTAATGGTTCAAGTCAGCAGAGATAACATGTGATTGCTTGGGAAATGGCTGGTATATGGAAGTTCTTTTTCATTTTGGTTTCCTGTGACAGACATAGCGATGGGAATACGATCACTCTGGTGATAGAGAGTCACAAATTTACTTTGTCAATGAAACTGTGACAGTAATAAGAGCTGCTTTATCTGTGAAGTTGCAAAGGGAGTGGAAAGATTAATAATGCCATCGACTTTACCCTGTTTAAGCAATGAATATCACTGAACCAAAGACTGTAAAAAAAAATCTTAGGGTAAAGGACAAACTTGGAAATGGGAGAAATCTGGAGTTAAAACTCTTGAGGTTTTATCGACTATCTTTCTTTCAAGAGAGCATGCTTCAAAATGTGGAATTGATTGCCATCATAAATAAATCCAAATTTTAAATATTTTGCCATTACTAGAAATGGTAAATAAAGTTATTTTTCTTCTCTTATTTTTCTATAAGTGTTTTGAAGGGGAAACCACCATGATTTTCTAAAATGCTACTTTCAACAAAGAAATAAATGTACCCACTTTTTACATTAACTGTGAATTTATTCAAAAAAAGAAGACGAAGATAGGTCAATGGGGGCAGGGCATTTTAGACCGAGACTTACCAAAAGAAAAGCCCAGACATAATGCACATGGTGACATTTACATGAAAAAAAAAGATGTAAACAATATAATACTATTACCCTGAAGGGAGGAGCCAGAGAGGACTAAGTAGCTAGGCAGAGCAGTATTGAAGTATTTTGAATCCTATCATTAGAGATGGGAAGCATGCCTATGTCTTATGGATGGAACTAATATAACTCGATCTGTGTTTCAGGTCAACGTACCCGTTGTGTGGGAGATGGGTTCTATGAGACAAGATGGAGGCAAAGAAACTGGTTAGATGTTAACAGTTTCACTGGGCAAGAGATAATAAAGCAGTGATAGGAAGATAAGAAAGGTGTTGAGAGATATTTAAAAAGCAAAATAAATAAGATTTTAAGGTGACTGACATTTGAGAAATGGAAGAGTAAAGCATGACCCCACCAACTCCTAAGCCGCCTACTACCGTGTATCTGCATGTTGCATTACCACCAACTGAAATGAAGAATATGGTAGAATTCAGCTTCTTATGGCTCGTCTGCACCTGTGTTCACTGCATCACTACCATTTCCTCTGAATTAACACTCCCACACTGGGTTAGGAGAATCTTAAAAGCTTAGACAAACCTGATAGTTCCTTCTTGTTTTACTGAAAATCATAACTATTGTTAAATTCCAAATTCACTGGGGTGTTAAACAGGGGTCAGTCATAGACTGTAGTACCCAAGATATTTCAGCAAAGGTTTTCTGTTTTTGTTTTGAGGCACAGAGTTCACCAGCAGCAAAAAGAGGAGCTCTAGGAAACATTCCATCAGTAGCAATTAAGTCAGCAAAAAGACCACACTGGTATTTTTTTTTTTTGTCTTTTTTTTTTTTTGGCCATTGTGTCTCTCTGGTCCTAGTCAATCTTAGGCTTCAAGGCTCAGCCTTCCAGAGGCTGTCGGTGGATAATCAATTCTAAAGGAGAAGCGCTCTGTTCCTTCATTGCATGGAAGGCAGAATACGTATAGGAAACATCAGACAAAATAATAGTTCTTCAGGACAGAACAGAATGCATATCCTTGTGATGATTCATGTGATTTTTTTTTTTTTTTTTTGTCTTTTTCTTTTTTTGGCCATTGTTTCTCTCTGGTCCTAGTCAATCTTAGGCTTCAAGGCTCAGCCTTCCAGAGGCTGTCGGTGGATAATCAATTCTAAAGGAGAACCGCTCTGTTCCTTCATTGCATGGAAGGCAGAATACGTATAGGAAACATCAGACAAAATAATAGTTCTTCAGGACAGAACAGAATGCATATCCTTGTGATGATTCATGTGAACATTCCTATTGTATGCCAAGAATACATTTAAAGAGATAGCAACATCATTCATGATACCATATTTTAGAATTAAAAAAAAATAATAAAATAATAAAACAGGTGATGAAATGGGGAGAATGGAGCAATTTCTCATCAAGGGAAGAAAAATGGACAAGCACTTATAGGAAAAGAGCTGGAGTTTCACAGAAATCCCATTTGTCTGGTTACAGAGCATCACCTGGTTTAGAGATGTATGACATCTGCCTTTTCTTTTAACAGAGCTATTGCTGAAAGGGCAGAAAAAGCAACTGTTTCTTAAGCTTCAAAGACTAACTGGTCCCTGTGAGAGGCCTGTGCAGAGTGCAGTGGGGTGTGAACTGAACGTCCAGCTTCCTGTGTCTGACTGGCCCAGCACTCAGGGCTACAGGGAAATAAAGGACTATATGTCTTTTAGTGCCGATTGTAAGAAAGACATACAAAATGGGATTAGATTTTCTTAATGGTTCAAGTCAGCAGAGATAACATGTGATTGCTTGGGAAATGGCTGGTATATGGAAGTTCTTTTTCATTTTGGTTTCCTGTGACAGACATAGCGATGGGAATACGATCACTCTGGTGATAGAGAGTCACAAATTTACTTTGTCAATGAAACTGTGACAGTAATAAGAGCTGCTTTATCTGTGAAGTTGCAAAGGGAGTGGAAAGATTAATAATGCCATCGACTTTACCCTGTTTAAGCAATGAATATCACTGAACCAAAGACTGTAAAAAAAAATCTTAGGGTAAAGGACAAACTTGGAAATGGGAGAAATCTGGAGTTAAAACTCTTGAGGTTTTATCGACTATCTTTCTTTCAAGAGAGCATGCTTCAAAATGTGGAATTGATTGCCATCATAAATAAATCCAAATTTTAAATATTTTGCCATTACTAGAAATGGTAAATAAAGTTATTTTTCTTCTCTTATTTTTCTATAAGTGTTTTGAAGGGGAAACCACCATGATTTTCTAAAATGCTACTTTCAACAAAGAAATAAATGTACCCACTTTTTACATTAACTGTGAATTTATTCAAAAATGAAAACAAGTAGGAAAACTTAGGTTGGCCATCATGTGATTTCAAGAAGAATCTCAAGGCCCACCTGGCACACATCTAACAAAGGCCTAATAGGTTTAGGTTAAGATAGTAAAATTATGTAAAACAAACCCACAATCATTCTCAAAACACCAACCAGAGGCATAATTTCAGCAGTTTCAATGGCACACTGTTTAAAAACCTGGCTGGGTGCCTCTCTGCATCTATTCTGTTCCACTTGGACTTGACATTTTATAGGTATGTCACAAACTATAAAATGGTTATAAATACCGCATTATATATCTATTTCCTTAAAAGATGGGGCCATTTGCAATATGCAACACTAGTTTAGAAGATATTCATTTGTACCATGACAGCAATCTTAACACTTGTCAACATTAAAATGCAAATATAATAATGATTCAGTGACTGAACAACAACGTAATCAATCAAAATTGACACAATATTTCTTTAAAAAGATGCTTGAATTTGTTTGTGTATTCTAGGTTTACAAACAGAATTCTTGAGGAGGTGTGTAAATGTTATTATCAGATGGAGGGAAAATGGTGCATACAAACACAAGGCATAAATATAACAATATTGATGATTTACATTTATAGATCAGAAAATGACAGAATATCAAGTTTAGTTTGACTGAATTTTCTGATTAATTCAGAGTTAAATAGAAACACTTTTCTATTGCTATCATTCCAAACAGCATTACTTCATCATTTTTTATTGGTCATGTAATGGACATTAATAATTTTTCAATAGCTCAAATTACTACAGATACTTTGGGTTGCTGAATGTTTTTCCATGACAGTAACACCTCATTACACAGGAAATGCAATCATTTGTGAAATTATTTCTATTCCCAAAGGGTCATAATTTTTATTAAATTATCTAGTTATTTTGCATAACCTCAACATTAAATCTAGCACTACCTTTTGATGGCATTAACAAGATCCAGCATATTAAGTTTAAAAGTCAAATTTTTTTAAACTCAAATTACTATAGATACTTTGAGTTGCTGAATGTTTTTCCATGACAGTAACACCTCATTACACAGGAAATGCAATCATTTGTGAAATTATTTCTATTCCCAAAGGGTCATAATTTTTATTAAATTATCTAGTTATTTTGCATAACCTCAACATTAAATCTAGCACTACCTTTTGATGGCATTAACAAGATCCAGCATATTAAGTTTAAAAGTCAAATTTTTTTAATAAAAATGTAATGATTTATATTTGAGAAGAGTTTTAATAATATGTTACATAATAAATTATCATGATTATATTACTTCAGATTTCTCATTTATAATTGCAAAGGAAGAACTGTCTAGAATTATCTGAACATTACTATTTTTCTTATGAAATAACTAATATTAAAATTAAACAATGAAGCTATCACTAACAATAACACTTGTATAACACAATGCTCCTTATTTATAAAACACTTTGTAACACACAATATGTTAAGCTTTTTATATGTATAATCTAATTTAATCCTTGAAAAATGCTGTGAGGTTGGTATTAAACTGTCCACTTTTTATACATGGGGCAACTAAGACTCAAGAAATCTAAATAACTTTTTCTAGGTTACACATTAGGTAAATGACAGAAATAAGATTCAATAACATTCTATCTGACTCCAATGTCTATACTCTTCACTACACAATTCTTTGTGATGTACTTCTTCCAGCTCTGGTAATTCCTGAACTCTAGAGTAATTTTTAAAGCCCTTTATTCTTTCTGTAAGTTCATCCGATAACTTCTCATTACAAGGACTGTTGAGCTTGCTTGAAAACAAAAAATAAAAAGTTTCTGTGCCCCAACGAAGATCTATTACATCAGGTTCTCCAAGGGGCATGCCTAATAACCTGGATATTTAATAAGCTTCAGATAAGCTCAGATAGATATGATGAGATATTTCAGATAAGCTCAGATAACAAACTTTATCTAAGTTTAGGAAACCTTGTCAAGTCCCAGGTTTTACTTTGCTCCTTTCAAACACAGACCACCAGGCAGTCGTCATAGATGACAAGCTCTTCAAATATGATTTAATGCAACCTACTGTTGGCACTCAGAATCAAAGTCACCAGGAGATGTAGAATTTCCCCTGGGACATCCCTGTGATACTTCTACCACTCCAGTAAAACGTTGGAGTTCAAATGCCTATTTCAAATTGTAGCAAGTATTATATAAAGTGTCTACTGGATGCCTAGCACCATGCTAAGCACTGAAGAGTACATAATAGAAAAGTCAAAGAAATCACGAGTTGAGAATGGAGTATTTAAGGAAATACAAAGATAGTCTCTAAAAGAGCAGAATTGAGATTTCAAAGAAGAAAATCAAAAAAGCAAGTAATTCTCCAATCAGGGTTAATTTTTAAATTTTAGAACCAATCATAAGTGTACTGGGGGTGGCAAATCAAATGCTCATCCTTACTTAAGAAACATTTTTTCCCCAACACTTCTACCTGGAGCACAGGGTTCTATTGCCCAACATCAATTCTCAAAATTAAATATTTATTGCATTTGGAATGAGGAAAGGAAAAGATTATTTTTAAGCTTCTACTGACTCAAATAGTACCTTTTAAAAGTGAACCACAAATAAAATACAGAAATCAAAAACAACTATGGTACTAAACTTCTTATAACTGTTTCCTGTTGTCAAATGGATTCATTTTTTGATTAGTTTACTTTGCAGTAACTAGTGTTTCTCTTCGTTTAATCTCAAGGGAAAAAAACACATATATAGCTTTTCAAGTTACCCTTGAAAACTTTCCTTTGTTTCTATTCCTTAGTTATCTTTTGCTATTGGCAATCATTTTGCTTTCTTTCACATTTGTGCATATTATTCTAGCTTGTATTTTAACAGTGATGGTAATGCACATATTTTAATACTTGAATAAGAGAATAACTTCTCAATAATATACAGATACTTCATAAGTTTATCTTAAAAAATGCAGTTGAAATAAGAACTTCTAAATTCCTTAAGTATTTTTGGATTTGATCATTTGTACCCCAGTTTTCCCTGAAATCTAAGCTTAGGAACACAAATTCCACATGGAAAACTTAAGGCTGAATTAACTTTGGAATTGAGTATAAGATTGCAGGAAGAAACTCTATTTTGATTTCAATGTCTACTATAGACACATAAGAACAGCTATTATTTATAAAAGTATCAAATTCCCAAGGAAAAGGACTTTATAAAGTGAAACATTTCTCTGACTAATGTAATAGACAGTCTAGCTCCCTGTCACCATTGCCTGGAGACAGACACACCTTTTCATGTCTTGTATTCATCCTGGGCTACTTTCACTCCCTCTGGAGGGCTTTTGAACTCGAACTTGACATCTTTTAAATTTATGCTTTTTTCTAAATGCAAAGGTTTTTTTTTTTTTTTTCCTTACAGTTTTAGTCTTATGTGGAGTTCAAATCTAACTTAGATTAAAGAGAAGTAGTCTAGGCCTTAGAAATTCAATGTTTGTTCTTGATCTTTTCTCTTTTTTTCTTTTGTTTTTATGAGGTTGAGCTGAAAACCCCAAAGTGGGACATAATGGCTTTAGAGACAGGAAAGAAATATTCTTTATTCTTTTTTTTTTCCTAGTGTAAAAAGCCCACAAGGCTCTTTTGTAGAAAGCCCACAGTAGAAGCACTCCCTCAAAAGGCACCTTTTTCTTCATAATAGCCTTAGAGGAGACAATGCACAGAAATGATGACAGAGCAAGTGTTGCTAATGTCATAATCAGAAACAAGCTAAGTGGTTTATGGCCAAAATCCCTTTTTACTCTATATACTTCTCAAAATATGGATTTTTTTTCATCAACACAATGTTCTTTAAAGATCACTGTCTCTCAAATTCCACAATAAATAATGTCCCTAAAAAAGAAAAAAACAAAGTTCTCAGATAAGACATAGTAAGAAATAGCATGACATCATGGAAGAAGAAAAAAGATATTATGAGAATGAAAAAAACATATGAAATTATGGACTCAAAGGAGGTGACAGACCATTTCTCTATAGCAGTTACAGACATGACTTTGACGTTCAAAAACTTGTAGTTGTAGAATATGGCATCCATTTTGGTTCACATCACACCAAATAATAAATCTTCATCAAAATTAGCAAAGTACAAATGTGATTCATTCACTCAACAAATATTTATTGAGTGTCTGTTAAGTCACAGGTACCGTGTATACAGAAAAAGACTGCAAAAGTCCCTATTCTGTGGATGGATCTTACATTCTAGAAGGAAGCAAACTTTTCACCTTTTTGTTCTGAACAGACACTTGAAAGTACATGACCTGAAGGAACAGTAGATTTATTTCCATTTAAAGATCAAATTTTTTTGGCAATACCTGTCATTTAATTAAAGCTCTATGTTTGAAGACCCAGAGATTAAAGCACATTCTCTTTCTCTACCTGCCCAAGACAAAAAAAGCTCTTGTACTTCTCCTATAACAAACACTTATAGGGCTCCCATAAGCAAAACAATAATTTCCTTTAAATATGTTTGAAATAAAATATACATAGCACTATTTAAAGTCTATAATTTATACAAACTAATTTATCATATTCTAAAATATCAACGTTGTATCTCATAAGTTAATCTCAAAAATGTTCGCTAGATCCTACCTTGGACCGTCAGAGTAGCTGATGCTTCAGCTTTTCCAACCATGTTTTCTGCAACACAAGTGTACGACCCCATGTCACCAGCTGTCACCTTCCGAATTTTCAAGGTATGATCATCTCTGATTTCATATCTAGTGACAAAACAAAAGAAAGCACAGTTAAGTGAGCTTCTACTTGAAGTATTCCATCATTAAAATTGTGGCATATTTAGACATCAACTCACATGCAATATTCTCTTCAGAAAATTTAAAGCAAAAGGTAAATAATGTGGCAATCCTTTATGTAAGCATGCACATAGAAATGAGCATTTTTTATATTCACAGGGGCAAAAATATTACACTACTTTTTAAAAATTAAGCTCATTTATTTTTAGTTGAAGGATAATTATTTTACAATATTGTATTGGTTTCTACCAAACATCAACATGAATCAACCACAGGTATACAGGTATACCTATGTCTCCTCCCTCTTCAAACTCCCTCCCACATCGCTCCTCATCCCACCCATCTAGGTTGTTACAGAGCTCCCTTTTGAGTTCCCTAGTCATACAGCAAATTCCCATTGGCTATCTATTTTACATATGGTAATGTATATGTTTCCATGTTACTCTCTCTATATATCCCACCCTCTCCCCCTTCCCACTTATGCATCCATAAGTGTGTTCTCTACGTCTGTATCTCCATTGAAAGTGAAGTCGCTCAGTCGTGTCCGACTCTTAGTGACCCTATGGACTGCAGCCCACCAGGCTCCTCTGTCCATGGGGTTTTCCAGGCAAGAGTATTGGAGTAGGTTGCCACTGTCTTCTCCATCTCAATCACGAAGCTATTATAATTACTGGGCAAGGGAAATTTTGATGACACATTTAGGGGTACATTAAAACATAAAATTGGTATCCCTGTTAGAACATGTGAAGATGATCTTTCCCAGGAACTGAAATTAAAATTTTTACAAGAAGCCAAAATCCTCAAGCAATATAATCATACCAATATTGTAAAATTCATAAAAGTTAGCACACAAATACAGCCTATCTACAAAATTAAGGGACTTGTTCCAGGACGTGATTTCCTCTCCTTTCTGAGAAAAAAGGATGACCTAAACAGTGACATTTTTATTGCTGCCCTGCAAATAGATTCATCAGTATCATCTTTCTAGATTCCATATATATGCATTAACATATGATATTTCATTGAGCTACTTTTTAACAGAGTATTTTTGGGCAAAGTTGGCACTTATTCAGTTCTTTCCTCAAGCTCCTGTACTCAGAGTAAAATTTAGGTGATCATTAAATAAATTCTTATTATATGTCAGACATTAAGTATTCTGTAGGTTTTCTATTTTAAAATTCTTATAACAACTTATAAAGTATTATGTTCATCTCCATTTGGCAGATGAGAAAATTGAGGCATAGGAAGGTAAGATAAGCTGGCTTTGTTCTTCAGCTATTTTAATGGCAGAGTTGGTATTTGTACCCAGTCTCATGCCAGAATTCTCTTGCCTTGTCTCATCTTTTTTTCTTAAATTTTGGATGTCCCTTGAAATTTCACTTTAAGCTTCTTTTCACTCTACATGAAATCCCTGAGTTAAACTATCCAGTAGGTTATATATTGATCGACTACACAAATATTTCTAACTCCTATTTTATGTAAGTTCAAATTCATTATCCTGACTAGTAATTAGACATCATATCCCACAGACACCTACTATTTAATATGTTATATAAAACTTTCTTTTCTTACCCTAGCACATAAAACAACTCCCTCCCCTAACACAATCTACCTGTCTTCCTTCACCAGCTCCCTATATGTAACAAATCGTTCAATTCATCAGTTTGGTCTTGATAATGGACCCCTATCCTATTTCTGTCTTATCTCCCCATTCAGGCAATTCACATCTCTTATCTGGACAATAGCAATGGTGACCCAGCCACTGGCCTCACCTCCACTGATGGGATAACCCTAATGCTAAAAATGTTATTTCTCTAAAAAGCAATTGAGTTCATAGCAATGTTTCTCTTGGTTCATCAAGTACATGCCATATGATTTAAAATCCTTTAATCCATACAAAGTCTTGGGAATTCAGCCTCTCTGTCTGCAGCCTGATTTCCCATAACTTCTTGTCCCAGGCCCCATGTGCTGCCACTCTAACTTTCTACCACACAAAACATTCTTAGATTTGCATCTGTTTTATGACATCTCTTTTCCTGAATATTCTTCTCTTTCTGTTTATCAAGTTGATATATTTTTTAAGACATTGCTTCTCTGTCACTTCCCTTTGAGAACTCTCTCCTGATTTTCTGCTCCCACAGGTCTACCTTTATGCAATAAAAAGGTTTGCTCTGTTACTCTGAATCTACCCATACACGTCTCCTTTGGTGAGTTCACTGACAACAGAAGCTCTATCTAAATCATGGCTGTAACCCGCAAACCTAATGGGGGTTCGAGGTATGTTTGGTGAATGAATGGCTACAGAAGAGAAGACAGCCTCAAGACAGTGCCTGAAAGTTTCATTTCATTACCTCATTCCCTAAGGCTGGGAGTGTATCTCCGCTTCTAGGCAATTTAAGGGTTTGACAGATACCAAGAAACTCTGACCTCTTCTACCATTCCCTGGTGATACTGTAGCTAAGGAAAAGGAAGTCTGCTTTTTAATTGGTTCATATTTATATCTTTAATGCTGTACCTCCCTTCCTTACCTACTCCCATATAAGACACTGGTATTAACTGTACTCTGGCTGGACAAAGAGAAAACTGTTTAAGGAATAGCACATCTTGCAAGGGTTCCTGGGCATGTTGGGGTCATGAATGTACAGTTTTATCTGAAACTTTCAGAGAAAGCACGGCAACCTTCTGATTCTAATTATCTCTGTTACTGTGTCTGGCCCAAGGAGATCAAAGAGTCCAGAGAAAACCATTCTAGTGGCTTATATGTGAACAGTGGTCAGATGAGAACCACAGTAATTCCGGGTAAATGAATCCCATCATTAAATTCTCATTCATACCTGGACTTGGGCAGCTCCCCATCATCTTTCCTCCATCGTAAGGTGGGCACAGGGTCACCTCGGGCCTCACATTTAAATTCTGCACTGTCATCCACAGTGACTGCCAAGTTACTAGGTCTCTTCACAAAGGACGGTCTCTCTAAAATTAGAAAAAGTCATCTCAAAAAAATACAGAAACTTAAAGCCATTTGGATGTTATGGAAGAGCAGATCTAAAATTTTAAAAAGTATTCCACAGAGTTCCCCACTTTTCCTCTCTTGGTGTGGTGTCTCCTCCTATTTGTCTTTCTATGTCTTGGCTGCTGCTGCTGCTGCTGCACTTTATCTAAAGCTGCTTTACTAATTTTATCTGTCTTTTTTCCATTCCCCAAATACTGGTTTACCTTCTAGAAGAGTCCATTTCTTTTTCCCTTGCTGTTGTTTAGTCGCTCAGTTATGTCCGACTCTTTGTGACCCCAAGGACACTAGCCCTTTGTCCATGGGATTCTCCAGGAAAGAATACTGGAGTGGGTTGCCATTTTCTTCTCTAGAGGATCTTCCTTACCCAAGAATCAAACTCACATCTCCTGCATTGGCAGGCATATTGCTGCATAAAGAGATTGACTTAACAGTTAAGCAAGTCAAATAAAACTGTACTTACCTAACACAGTGAGCTCTGCTACTTCACTCTCACGCTCCCCAACCATGTTGGTACCAACACAAACATATTTGCCTGCATCACTTTTGCGGGTGTAAGTAATCATGAGCTTTCCTCCTCGTATCTTAAAAAAAAATTTTCACATGAGTATCATTAAAATTGCTTTAGTAGTTTTTATATGATGGGGTATTTGTAAGTGCAGTCAAATTTCTAAGCATGCAAAGAAAGCCTAATTAAATAAAAAAGCTGATGTGTAGTATTTGCCATATTTATAGGTAATAACTTTAAACAGAATTTATTCCAAAGGTACCATATAAAAGAGGAAAAATATTTCCTTACTTACATTTCTTGCAAAGTTATTATATTCTGTATAACTAGAAGTTTGTGTTTCCAGACGGGTTGGGTTCTTTCATATTATTTAATTAAAGGAAAACCAAAAAATTACATGAGCAATTTGGTTAATAATTGCAAAAAAGAAAAAGGAAAAAAAATTAAATTCATGTATTTTTGATTTATAATACTGTGTTAATTTCTGCTGTATAGCAAAAATAATTCAGCTATAAATATATGTACATTTTTTATATTCTTTTTCATTATGGTTTATCACAGGATATTGATTACAGTTCCCTATGCTATATAGTAGGACTGCGCTGTTTGGGAAATTCTTAATACTATGTGACTATAATTAATATGCAAGTACATAATAGCTATAAGTAATTTCAAGAACCATATTCTAGTATTATAAGATGTGGAAACAAAATTATTTCTCATTACTTAACTTACCAAAGTTGCTTTAAAGGAATATATCTTAATTTCCAAAACACTGCAGAAACTGACATGTCCTAAAAAACATAGATTTTATTTCTGCCCAACAGTTTCTTAGGGACTTAGGAGGCAGAGACTGAACAGATCCCAATAAATCATCTGGAAATTCATTTGGGTACACTCTTGAACACTTAATTACTTGAAGAAGAATTAATTACAAATATAAGCAGATTTTCAGTACAATAAGTAGGCTGAAGCTAATCATGAATTAAGATTGGGATGAGGAAATTGAACTATCTTTACTTAATTTAATACATTTTAGGTGGGGAGTGGAGTTCAGTTAACCATGAATATCTATACAGCTCTGAACCTTAGAAAAGTTTTGTCAGGGAGAACTTCCAGAATGTTTGTTTATGCAGGTTTGGATCTCCAAGTTATTCTGTACAGTCTACAGATTAAACAAAGGAGGAAACAAACAAACAAAAAAAAACAAAGAAAGAAAGCAAGGAGGTAAGGAAGGGAGGAAGGAAGGAAGGAACCATTCAAATAGGATTTTGTTTTTCATCCTACACCAGGAGTTTACTACTTTATAACGGCAGAGGTCATATGGTTTTGAAATGCCTAAATTGCTTCATTTCAATTCAGATACCCCAAACTAGAGACTGTAACCAAATCTTTATGTACTAGGAAAAATTAAATATTAACAAAGTGATTTTAATTTGGGGGGCTTTAGAACATGATTTTTTTTGAGTCTTTTTATTAAAAAAAGATCATGATTCTCCAGGTATCATTTTAAGAACCTTCCTGTAACTTTTCTCTACATCATTCACGATTATGTCCTTCATGCTTAGAAAAACGTCTGCATAGTCACCTGAAAGATTTTTGATGAATGCAAACAGCTTTTGTAGATAAAATTAGTGCATTATTTAATGAAGCATTTTTATAAAGGTTTATAGCAGTTATAAGATATGTTAATGATAGAATTATTCTTTACATATATACTTACCTAAATTCTCAAACAGCATAAAACTAACAAATAAATGCCACATGAAAAATAAACCTTCCAAAAGTTAACTATTGTCAATACTTTCTGAACATTTTTCTTTTGTCCCTCCCTCTCTCTCAGTATAGATATAGATGAGTAGATATGGATATAGAGATATAAAAAATACATCACACACATACTTTTACTAAAGCAAAATCATGTGATATATGCTTTTATATAAGCTGTATTTTCAATTCAATGATATACTACAATACACAGGAGTCCACCACATAAAGAATATTATCACACACCCAAAATGTCAATAGTGCTGAGGTTTACAAGCCTTGTTCTGAAGACATGGCTTTGTCCTAAAGATAAATGCTGAATTAAAACGACAAAAAGAGGGAGGGGTTAAAAATAAATAATATCATAAATGGTTATTCTATCTGAAAAAAGCAGTGAGAAGACTCCCCAGATTAGTATAAATGCCCCCACATAACTTTCACCCCATCAACAAGACATTTCTATTATAAAACCCTACATTTCACTCACAGGCAATAAGGGTTAAATAGCCCAAAATGAACATTATAAATTAAATGGAAAATCAAACAAACCTCACTAAACCTGGGAGAAACTTTTTTCTTTGAGATGATAGAGACAGAAATTGACAAAAGTGAAGGAAGAATCAAAAAAGGTACCGAAAACAGAAACAGAAAAAATAATGGATGAAAATGTCAGTCTTCAATTTCCATAAGTTCAAATTGATTTTGGCATTATGTCAATGGCTGAATTGAAACAGATCAAACCAAAAGCCATAATTCCATTCTCTATGGTCACAAATGTGGACTGCATGGTGGCCTATTCTTTTCAATAAGCAAAAGAATAGAAAAAATCCTACTGCTGTAACTCTAATCAAATATAACATACCACTTCTAAACAGTAACCTACTGTTAACCATCACCATTTTATGTTGAGTCATATAAAAATATTGATTGTAAAAGGTGACTTTGTATACTCAAAATTTTAGTGTTCCTTTGTAAAACCAAAAATGGACATTTCCTCTCTCTTCAGAGAAAGGAAAAATATGTCTTCTAACACATACAGAATACTACAAATGTGAAAATAGCACTGTTTAAAACAAGCTAAGAAATATTTCTTGGCAGATTTCTTCCTGCAGCTGGATCTGACAGCCAAATTGTAAACCTATCAAAAACGAGTTTGTATAATGAACAGACACAATGTTAAACACTGCACTGCAGCAGGACTACTTCAATTAACATAATCTGGGTAGTGGAGACGCAGAACGTGTTAAGCTTTCAGACACTATGCTGGCATCTAGCCTGTGTCAAACATCCAAGCAGAGGTCCCTCTTCCTCATTACCATCTACCTAACCAGCCTTCAGTAGTAACCACATGAGAAGCCCACATTTCCATAAGCTCTAGACAGCGCTTAAAGGAGGGGGCCTCAGCTATCTACATACTAGATGAAAACAAAAGCTTCCCAGTGGTGTTGCTCCTTTTGGGAAAGGAACCAGAGGAGGAGAAAAGAGGAGATGGTGAAAAATGTTTTAAGTTTCAAATAACTTTACACTTTCTATTTTCTTTAGAACCAGTCTCAGGTTAAAAAAAAAAAAAAAGTGACATTAAGGTAAGGAAGACCTCAACGTATTTGATATGTGGGATTCTTATATACTCGCATTTTCCCTTTAAGAAGCTATAAATGATTTTTTCCTTAGGGGTAAAGCCTTTTCTCCTAATACTTAGAGGTTTCTCTGCAGTCACTGAAAATCCCTTACAGAATGCTTTCATCTCCTTTATTGTGTTGTTTACTAACAAGATTATATAGAAAAATCAGGAATAGGATGTCCCTTGTCAAACAAAAGTGGAGAGAACCATTTCATATTTTTTTTTTCTGGTGAGCACACACACACAAAAAAAACCTACAACCAGAATTCTTATTTCCAGAATACAAGAAGGAACATTATCTCTGAACACAGAAAAGCAAGCTTTCTTTTACAAAGTAAATTAAGGTTTTTGTCTGGTTATTCTACAGCATATACAGCTTACCTTGCAATCAGTGCTTAAAATCAGAAATGAAGATGAACTTAAAATGAACTTCTTGGTATGTCTTCATTTTCTACCCTAAAGCAAGTCAGATGATTTGCAGTATCTGTTACACAGGAATTTTTTTTCAGGCATCACCCCCACAATGTTATCCATACACCTCTAGGTTAACATACTAAACCAACTGGGGCTAATTAACTAGTTCGGCTACACAAAATCTTTTCTGCTTTTAATTACATTAACCTAATGTGACTTGAATTCAGCAGACCAAAAACAAAACCACTAATTATATTCAGGGCTTCAAAGACGATTTCAAATTGCTAACCACCAAAGTGTCATATAATTTCTCTCATTTCCTTGAGTAGATGTTGCATTCAAAATCTGTGTTTCTCACTATAAATACTATTTTTAAAATAGATCCTAACAATGGATTAAAAGAACACTGATTTAGAATGCTAGAAGAGAAATATGTTTCAATAATACACAAAAGACAGAAACAGGTGTCATTATACCTGTGGGAAATTGGGCAGTACTTAATTTTTACAATTTTCTGAAAGAGTAAAGGCTCAGAAATATTCATTTACAGCAGAAAACACAACAGCAGGGTTCATATGAGCGGCAGTTTTAAAGCACCCAGATTTAGAAATTATTTTTTCTAAAAAATGATTCTTTATCATGTTTTCACACTGCTTTGCAAAATAAATGAGCAGAGAGGCTGTGAATTATAGTGCAGGGTATCATCCTTAAACAATTCACTACTAAGTCTCTGGGTGGAATATCTCTTCATAGCAATGCTGTCAATTCTGCCTGGATCTTTGACCTGAGCAACAGATACCACGCTGTTGTCAACTAAAGGAAGAGTACTCGCATGGGTTTAAGACTTAATGACCACAAGACACCAGTACCCGAGATGCCAGTCACAGTCTCCAGACATTCCCCGTGGTGAACTAGACCTCAGGGCAGTTTGGGACAGTCCTTAAGGACTCCTTTCAACAGAGACATGTGAAGAAGAGTCAGACTAACAGTTTTTATTTCTTTAACCTTTAGCATTAATTCAACAACAGTAACAACAAAAACCACCCCCCACCAAAGACATCTTGTTTGATCAGGGAGCAGAGAGTGATAGGAAGTGAAAAAATAGCCATCCCTTTCCAGTCTGGTTGCAAGTGTCTCAACCATTAATGTGAACAATTCCAATTGAAGCTTCCATGCATCTTAACATACACCATATCAAGTTTCAAAAACAAAGGTTGCATTCTAAATAATGGAAAAACACTGGTGGTAGTGCAATTATACTGTACATATGATAGGCAATGAGTTTGATAAAATACATGTCCCACAGCAGTCTAAAAGTTATAACCAAATAAAAGATAATTCACATAAGTTGGATCTTATATACTATCAAAGAATACAGTCTTTCTTATTTTGCAATATTTCTTATTCACACTCTCAAGTAAGCAGTTCAATAAGAACCGTTAATAAAAAGCCATGCTGAGAATTAAATAATTTTATGTTTTTACTAATCATGGTTTAATATCAAATATAGGTAATTTATATTTTTAATATACATATTCATAGTTTTGCTGTTTTACTTTTCGGAACATAAATTTTAATGGAGTTAGCAAGTAGATCAAAATTTAAATTTTTTAAAATCTTCAGTTATCAAAAAACATTGATATAAAATAATTTCTATCTACCAGTCAAATCACCATCAATACTTAAGTATAGACAGAAATTTCAAGAACTTAATCTTTATTCTATTTATCTGTACTTCAAAAGCAGAGACATTACTTTGCCGACTAAGGTCCGTCTAGTCAAGGCTATGGTTTTTCCTGTGCTCATGTATGGATGTGACAGTTGGACTGTGAAGAAGGCTGAGTGCCAAAGAATTGATGCTTTTGAAGTGTGGTGTTGGAGAAGACTCTTGAGAGTCCCTTGGACTGCAAGGAGATCCAACCAGTCCATTCTGAAAGAGATCAGCCCTGGGATTTTTTTGGAGGGAATGATGCTAAAGCTGAAACTCCAGTACTTTGGCCACCTCATGTGAAGAGTGGACTCATTGGAAAAGACTCTGATGCTGGGAGGGATTGGAGGCAGGAGGAAAAGGGGATGACCGAGGATGAGATGGCTGGATGGCATCACTGACTCAATGGACGTGAGTCTGGATGAACTCCGGGAGTTGGTGATGGACAGGGAGGCCAGGCATGCTGCGACTCATGGGGTCGCAAAGAGTCAGACACGACTGAGCAACTGAACTGAACTGAACCTTGTCACACTAATGTTTTTAAAAGTGATTTTGATGTATCCATAACAACATGATTTCATATTAAAATCTCCAACATAAGTTTTCTTTTGGATGAATAAACAAAATGATGAACCATGGTTAGCAAATCACAGTTCTTCTTCCTGGCTAACAAAGTTTATTTCTGCTCTATTTTTCATAAAGGCTGTTGCTGCTGCTAAGTCGCTTCAGTCATGTCCGACTTTGTGCGATCCCAGAGACGGCAGCCCACCAGGCTCCCCCATCCCTGGGATTCTCCAGGCAAGAACCCTGGAGTGGGTTGCCATTTCCTTCTCCAATCATAAAAGCTATTGCCTCTTAATATATTTTCAAAATAAAATTCAACTCTTTCTATTTCTGCTTCATTTTGGTTCACAGGGACCTTTAATAAAAGGAGAGAGAAGAGAGAGACAGAGGAAAAGAAGGAGAAGAAGGAAGAAGGAATGCATTGCTTTAAATACTTCCCACTCAAGCTTCTTGATGAGATGTAACCTGATTTCATGCTGGTTATCCAAAGGGTGTTACACATAGCTGCCATGTACTCATGACCAGTTCAATACGGACTCCTCATACAAAATGAGAGACTGTACAACACAGGTGGATTAAACTAAGAAAAATAAATCATATGCTATTATTTACAATATTTTCTCAGTATAGATTATAAAAAAAACCCAATTAGTAAGATTTCCATCACACTGTGAAAATTTTTCATCTGAATGTTACTTATCCATTTGCTTGTCCATTCTTATGCTAATCATCCTTGGTCTTTATAGCCCACTTAATGGTAGGAATGATGTTCACGAGATTTTCACACACAAAACGTCTTGTACAACAAAAGGATGTCTGGGTAACTACATATACACAGTAAAGAAATTATGAAAATGACAAATTGAAAACAAATAACTATTCTACATTTTACCTGGTCACATTAAAAGGGAAAGTGTTACAAGGGAAAAAAAAGAAACATAAGTCATTGTAGGTCTTTCAACTGTTCTCCTAGGTGTGGAATTGAGAGGAAAAACAGGCAATTAGGATCTCTCCATTGGCATTCCATATTTGCTTGGGCTACATGCATACAAGAGAACATGATCCCATTTCATTTGTTTGCTGGGCCACTTTACAATACCATTTAAAAACCAACATGATTTCTGCCAAGAGTTTAAACACACTCGATCATCAGAGAGAAGCAACAAGAGACTCATGCAGAAAAAAGCAATTATCCCAGTGGGGACACGTGGCTCTCTCCACAGCTTGGGGAGCTGCCAGCTGAGAACACAGGCCTGGGAGAATTGCTGCCTCCGACTATGGCAGCTGCGTTTCTCTGTGATTTTCATTTCTCCAACTAAACTTCTCGTTTCTTCCTCATAGCAGTTTATAAATTGGTAGTTGGCTGTTTGATGCCACAGAAGCACACCTAGGGTAATTCGATTATAGACTAATGAGGGCTCTACTGCTAACTGAAGGCGAGTGGGAGCCGGCCTGCACAGAGACATGGTTACGTTAAAGGGAGAGGATGATATTCTGTGTGAAAGTGTAAGTCATCACCTTTCTGTATATCTAGTTTATATCACCAGATGATCTTGCCATGAATCCTAATTTTAACAAGGAATAATACTTAAAAAAAAGAAAAAGAAAGGAAGTCCTGCCTTCTTAAAAGACACCTATTTTGCTTGCTTAAGTGTGGTTCAAAGTCAATAAGAAGACCTGGGTTTGGCATTTTCTCCTGGACACCATGTTATTGAACCAGTCAACCGGGAAAGCCATCTCTAATTTATTGTATTCCAAACCAGGGGCAGACAACTGCCGACTGCTGGTGAAATAGAGAGCAGATGAAACAGTGAGGGCTTTTAGCTGATTCCCCAGGTGTCTGGTTCCCAAGTCATTAAGATCAGAACCCCAAAGTGAATCCTATAAAAAGGAGGCAATATAAAAGAGTGGTTTGAGAAGAAAACAGCCTCTGCCAGCCATCCCCGCAAAGTAAGTTAAGGTGATTGATTTTTACCTCTGAAAGTTCTACGTATTACATGGCAGTATTCTACATGCATATGAGAAATTAATTTAGTTCCCAGCCATTAAAGTTAATGTATTAGTTCCTTCACAGGTCTCATGAAACAATGTCCTGCTGTTTTAAAGGTAAAAACAAAGTCTTATGGGCAATTTTCACTTTCCTACAAAAACAGGATTGCTTTTTATCACCTCTTCCAACCATCTGGCTATAATTCTGAATTTACATACAGTCACTGTTGGGATAGCCTGAAATAAAAATCTATGGAGGAATTATGACCATACTCTAGAAATAAAGATGACAAATGCTCATCATATTTGAGGGGAGAAAGGCTCATTTTTAAGCACTTGGCTCTTTTGAGTTACATGTCCACCAGCTGAAAATACTTTTCAAACAGTAAATCCTTTTTTTTTCTCACCATGGGTTCTTACGCTTAGCTCTTTTCTACAATTTTGGTCCAGTGTGAGAATTTCCCTTACCACCAAACGCCTTGCTAAGCTAATGCCTTTTCCAGAGACACTATTTTGTTATTTGTGAAATTTAAATACACTTATGTTATGAAGAAAACATATAAATATGGCAGACAAAGTCCAAACCAAGGCTGAGTATGCAAGGCTGAGGATTCTTGGATTCAGAAATGCAGAATGACTTTATAGAAATGAAGTATAGAAATTAAGGAGACTTGTTTATGTAAATACATTTGTAACCTGCAAAAATAAATAAGCAATAAAAGCATTTAATACTTTTTAGTTAACATTTAATACTGCTTATTAAGATTCTATACAAGTAGGAAGATCCCTAAAAGAAGCCATAAACTGAAACAAACACGCATCCCTGTTCTGTGGTATTTTAATCTAAAAGAGTCAAGAGAACAAGAAGCGACTTGCATGTGACAAGCTTAATTGATTAATCAGAGTCAGGGCTCATCAGACAGGGTCAGAGATTCAATATCCATATGGTCAGTTGCTTCACTCTCTTTTATTGATCACAAGACTATGCCGGAACCTAGCTCACTTATTTGGCAAATTTGTGCCTCATTTCGTAAGAGACACATGATAAGATAAAGGATGATAGATAACCCCCTCTTCTCCACCACAATACATGGTAAAACAAATGAAAATATATCTACATACTAGCTAAGAGAAAGCAAGTAAGATAATTTACGCATGCGAGGGACAGAATAGAATCTTGGGGAGAAAGGTCTGAGCTAGGGCTTAAAGGAACTCTTTTTCATGGCTTACATTAATCTTCATAATTATGCACATGTACGTCTCACTATTTCTAGAGAACTAATGGTCATCTTGTGGATAAATGAATCAAAATAAATGTATCCTGTCCCTTATATTTCTATAGCTATCTGCAAAAACAAAAGTGAAAATGTCTACCTGAAGAGTATTTCAAACACCATTTGGAATGATACATTTGCAACAGTCTTTCTCCAACTATAAAGTTCCCCAATGAAGACAAAAACATTCTGAACAGAATATACGTGCAAAAAGTATTAATAGTGTTAAGGATGTCAGTGTCCTGGATTGCCCCAAACCTAAGGCTATAAATTATGTTTGAACTTTGATTTGAAATTCAGAATTTCGTGAATCCTAGGTTTCTTCCATACAAACCTAAATAGGAGCTTTCAGCATTCAGAACTTTTCAGGTAAGGTTCTGATGTTTGTGAAATCGGTCAGTGGGAAAATGAAAGAGTAAGATTAAAACCAATAAGAAACAAAAAACAAAAAATTCTATCTTATGCTTACCGTTTCTCTCCTATATAAAATAGAAATTCTGCAGCGGTAAGGAGTTTTCTGTATCTCTAGAATCTTGCTCCACTCCCATGGAGAAAGCACACTATCATATTTTTCAAGATTTGAGATGTAGGATATATAGATTTCTTTGATTTTGGTCATCATTTCTTCATTGAAAGGCTTGATATTTGAGAATTTGTTAGAAATATGCGCTTTTCTGTTGCTGTACAGAGAAAAACTCAAATTCTGTTGACCTCATACCAAAGGCTCATTTCTAAGCACTTGGCTCTTTTTCTCCTGTTAACGTTTCAATAGGAGTTTTTAAACAACTTAACAACTGGAAAAAATTGAAAAAAGTTATGTCCTAAGTGTAAAATGCTTTTGGCAGTCTTCTCCTCAAACACATGAAAAATACATCAGTGAATCTGTGGTGAATTTCATAAATGTACTACTGTATTTAAACAACAACCTGGAATATCATTACTGTCATGATTAACGAGAACCAGGAGGTAGCAACATGTGCTGTGTATATGGCATTGTTGCCTGCATCATCATTCATTTTTATAACAGTCTCACAGGTGAGATATATTTTTCTATTAAAGGATGGGAAAACTAATGCTCAGAGCCTATCAGAAACTTGCTCCAGATCATTTAGCAAGTGATTGGAGTTCATTCTACATAAATCCAAAGTAAAGTTTACCTAGTGCACTTCCTTTTGGACAGAAAACAAGAGCTCCTATTTTCTGTGCTTCTCATGCCACAAACTACAAATCAGCAATGTCTCATATAGATTGAGAGACTCAATGGCTTGGGGAAGAAATAGCTACTATTGGTGGACCTCCCTGAGAGCATTAGATTGATGGCCCTCCTTCCATTACACTCCATATTTAAGCCTGAGTGAGCCGAACAGCCAAACTAATTGCCATTAATCCACCTAGCTGCCAGTGGAAAAGATGGACCTGTTTACATTTCACATATGCATTTGTTCTTTGTAAGAGAAATCTAGTTAGGTAAATATCTCACATTAGTTCCTCTATGGAGGGATGGCTCTCCTTTTCCCATGTAAATATACACTTATTACTATGACACATTTAAAATCTGAACAGGATATGTATGTTTTCCTAATAAAGATGAGAAAATCTGTTAAGCATGATGCATAACATAATATGGTGATATGCTGTATCTAGGTGATAGAAGAGTGACACCATGAATGCTAAAAGGCAGAGAAATAAGAAATAATGAATTCCTTAGCAAATAGCATTTTATCCACTCAAGGAGACAGAGTTCCATTATTTTCCACTAGTATTATACAGATTGAGTTCAACTGCTTTTTGAATTTTCCTATACATGATGATGCTCTTAAAGGTGACTTAAACATGAGCCTTTTTCTAGTGTGATCTTCCTTTAAAGCTTCGTGATCACCTAGATTTGTAAGATTTAGGAAGAGAAAACCTGTGCCATCTGTTAGTAATTTTCTTAATGCACACTGGATTATTTTACAAGTGTATGATTTATCATATTATCAAATTCTTCAGGCTTACAGAGATAAAACTTGAAGTGGTCAGATGTTACTAATAGAGTATTAGTACTTTTAAAGCAACTCGCCTTTAAACAAAAGAAAGGCAGAATCAGCATTAAATTAGACATCAGCCTCAGCATAAGACTTGGGATTATTTTTTGAGAGAGCATCTTTAAAAGTGACAGTATGAACAAGATGGAGAAATAGATAAAACCGATTTTAGCCAATTACAGGTAATGAAAAGAAAATCCCAATCCCTTTGCTCAGATTAAAAATAATTTAAATATAAAGGCTAAAAATAATTTATGTGATTTCTGCAGTTTGAACCATGTTTTAAGGGAATAATGCTATATACTCAAATGCATTTTTCCATTTACTACTTTGTTTTTTAAAGACTACAATTCATTCTTCCTGTAAACAGAAAATTATGTCTGGGTCATCATGAGCAAACACTAAAATTACAAGCATTTAGAAAAGTCAACTTTTTAAAAATAGAAAATTTACAAAAAGTATTCTTATATTATTTAAATTTTTTCCAAATTATAGGCAAGGTTTATAAGCAAGGTTTTAAGATAAATTTTAAAACGGTGTTTCTAGATAAACATTTCATCCATGATTAATAGATATTCAAAAATAAACTGGTTGGGACACCATCCTTGAAACCACAGAAAGATTGTACCTTTAATTTGGCAAACTACTTTAACCTATAATTAAACAAAGTGCTCCCAGACAGTAGTAAAATGCCACTAGTCCTTGGCTATTTGGAGGACTGTAATGACCTGATCAAATATATCAAAGTGATTGGAATGTTAAGAAACCTAGTTGCTTGAATGAGCATGCATTATAAGAAAGAAACAAAGGGACAATAACATTTGTAAACCAACTCTCTCAGGGTATCATGCTAATCAGAGATCGCTATTACGAGCTCCGTCTCTAACCACATGTGTTTATTTTGCAGTTACAATACTTATGATAGTGTACTCCATTGATAATTACTTTGAATTATGAGCTATAACTTTTTCTTAGCTAACCACTCAAATTTCTGAGATGTTTTCTGCTTTCTGGAATATCTTCTCTGATTGAAGGATCCTGGATGCTGAGTGGCTGTGTACATCCACATCAGGTTTTGGCCCAGTGCATTTTAGGACTTGGCTGAATTCCGTATCGAAGGTGCCAGGCACTCCTGAAACTAATATTTGGCTGAGACTAGCTTTTGGGAAAATATTCAAAACTATTTCAGAGAAAACATATCTGGAAAAAAATTCAGAAGGCCAAAAACACTGTGAGAGATTTGAAAGAGTAGTGACAGTTAACATGAACACAAAGCTGGGTTAAAAACTCCACGTTGAACAAGACCAAAACTGTTCAAGTGTTCTGCTTTTTCACATGTTAGGACTTTTACTCTTGTGAAAGTTCATTATACTTTTTAGAAGAAACTTAAAAGTGCTACAGTATATTGTTTCCTGACATCACCAAAGATTATTTATTAAACTAGAAAACATTCCATCTGGCACTCTTTAGCCTCTGCTACTTTATCTCTGCATCCAAACATACTTGCACCCCTTCTCTGACACTTGAGTCATTTTATATGGACTTACAAGGACTTTTTTAGGAATTACAACTAGGTGTCCTAAGGGACCCAGACAAAAATGGGCATGTAGACTATAAATTACAGAGGCCCCAAGAGTATATGTCATATAGAAGGAGACACATTTTATGTACACTTAAAAAAACTGATCAAAAACAGGATATGCCAGTTTTCTCAGTGTTTGTTTTTTGGGGGTTGTTTATTTTGTCTTCTAAATGATACAAAAGGGCTCTTTTTCATTCTGACCTTAGAAGTCTCTGGTCTCTCCCATCTCCAATTTATTAATATCAAAGAGGAGAGAACATTAACTGGAAATCAAGAGAGGACTATTGAAAATAACACTTTACAATGAGGCTGTTATTGTGATTCTTCAAAGTATTCTCACCACTCTGGTTTGATTCTCATTCCTCAGTATTTGCACCAATTAAAGGATGTGACCAAGGTATACTAATTAATGCAGTTTCAAAAAGGAGCTTCAGACTTCCTCAAAATGGCCATAAGTTAAAGTTAAGTTAGTATTTAAATTTCTGTAGTTTATTTTTATTGTTTTGGATGAAATCCTGAGGCAACTTAATATAATCACTTAAGATTAATTTAGATATGTTCTTAAAAGCATACTTGATAAAGCAAAAATGTGTAGAGAATTATTCATCAAAGTGACACAAGGTCATGTTTGTACCCAATGGACAAATAATTGAAAATAATATGGGAAAATATTGAAAATAATACTTTCTATGATTGGAAATATTGAATTTAGGACACAAAACAAGTAGCAAAATTGTATGAAATGAGTCCAGTAAACCACTTTATCTGTGGATTTCTTTTGTTAGGAAACATCTTAAATGTAAGTTTTTCTTTGAGAAGGGGTGATCAGATGTAGTGTGTCATGGCAAAAACAAAACAGGCGTTGAGACATCTGGCTATTACAGCTGACTTGTGATATAGATCCATTAATGACTCGGGGCAAATCAACTCCCTGGCTTCTTTTTCTTGCTTAAAAATGAAGGGATTTGCCCATTTACAATCTCTCATCAGCTCCATGTCTAAAATTCTGTGCATATTTGTAAGCCACACAGAAATATATTTACTCACATATTTAACCTGTGTAATATCTCTTCCTTATCCTACTAATAAGCCAAAGAAGAAAATATGTTTTAGAAAAAATAAATGGCATGGATGACACTTCCTTTCCAGTTTAAAAGAGAGTAAGAAAATCAATGTATAATTGCATATGGAAATAAAATCAAGTATGTTCAAATTAGCATTTTTCAGTTATACATATGCTAGAAGACATTTTTCTGATTTATATTTCATTATTTAATATCTGAAGAAATAAGTATTGGGCTCCAACTATAAGATGAGGAAATACAGGTGGCCATTAGGTGTCTTATGTATACTAGAAAAGTAATATGTAAGTAATGATTTGCTGCTGCTGCTGCTAAGTCACTTCAGTCGTGTCAGACTCTGTGTGACCCCATAGACGGCAGCCCACCAGGCTCCCCCATCCCTGGGATTCTCCAGGCAAGAATACTGGAGTGGGTTGCCATTTCCTTTTTCAATGCATGACAGAGAAAAGTGAAAGTGAAGTCACTTAGTCTGTCCGACTGTTAGCGACCCCATGGACTGCAGCCCACCAGGCTACTCCGTCCAATGGATTTCCAGGCAAGAGTACTGGGGTGGGGTGCCATTGCCTTCCCCGAATGATTTGCAACAGGCTCCAAAATCACTGCAGATGGTGACTGTAGCCATGAAATTAAAAGACACTCCTTGGAAGAAAAGTTATGACCAACCTAGACAGCATATTGAAAAGCAGAGACATTACTTTGCCAACAAAGGTCNTAGATGGGGAAACAGTGGAAACAGTGTCAGACTTTATTTTTGGGGGCTCCAAAATCACTGCAGAGGGTGACTGCAGCCATGAAATTAAAAGACGCTTAAACTCCTTGGGAGAAAAGTTATGACCAACCTAGATAGCATATTCCAAAGCAGAGACATTACTTTGACGACTAAAGTCTGTCTAGTCAAGGCTATGGTTTTTCCTGTGGTCATGTATGGATGTGAAAGTTGGACTGTGAAGAAGGCTGAGCGCCGAAGAATTGATGCTTCTGAACTGTGGTGTTGGAGAAGACTCTTGAGAGTCCCTTGGACTGCAAGGAGATCCAACCAGTCCATTCTGAAGGAGATCAGCCCCGGGATTTCTTTGGAAGGAATGATGCTGAAGCTGAAACTCCAGTACTTTGGCCACCTCATGTGAAGGGTTGACTCATTGGAAAAGACTCTGATGCTGGGAGGGATTGGGGGCAGGAGGAGAAGGGGACGACAGAGGATGAGATGGGTGGATGGCATCACTGACTCGATGGACGTGAGTCTGAGTGAACTCCAGGAGTTGGTGATGGACAGGGAGCCTGGCGTGCTGTGATTCATGGGGTCACAAAGAGTTGGACATGACTGAGCAACTGAACTGAACTGAACTGATGACCAGTATTGAAATCTGAGGGTCAGTTATTTTCTAAATGTGTAACATTATTGACCTTGTAGGATATTGTTTATTAAATATATAATGTTAGAAAAAGATGCCTATGTGAGAAACCATTCGCCATTTTAAAGTTACACTGATATAGAAAAAGTAACTATCAACTTAGTCACTTGAGATTTTAAACAATTTCTGGATATCATTTTGAATTTTTATCCTCAAACCTTTCTGTATAGCATGAGTATCGGCAGGAGGCCTGCAGGGGTTGGTTGTAGAGAGCTTGGAAAACACTTCAGCTTCTCCCTCACTGCAATGTTCTGTGTGAACCCATGCTCCCTGTGCTTTTCTTCTCTAGGTTTGTAAGAAGTGCAAACCAGGAAAAAGGAAAACATGTAATAGAAAAGTAGACAGAATGCCAGAATGTGAGTGATCCTTCAGAATAACTTATTATAAAATCAAAGAAGGTAATTTAAGCTCACAGAAGATTGAGAGTACCAGTTCTTAGCTATAGATTCTGGGACTGCATAGAATCTCCTCATTGTTAGGGGTTCAAACAGAGGCCCTCTGGAGAGGCAAGTGAAGGAACCAAACTCTGGAAACTCATCTGAAGCTGACACACTATTTCCTTCTAGAATAAGTTCTTTTCAGAATAGAATGTACACTTACTGAGGACTATTGTTTCTTTCCCTAAGGTAGAAGATTAAACAAACATTCTGATGAGCAAAGGAGATTTCTGAACCCCTTCCCACATGGTTTAAACCATGGCCAATACCTCTTAAAAGACGTTGTCAATTCAAATTCTAGTGTCCTGTGTTGGATATTTATTATTTTTAGATTTTCAAGCCAATAGTTTCTCAAGCCAGGTTGGTGCGAAGGGGAATCACAGAATTTGAGTTGATTAACTTTCCTTTTTTCTTTATGTAGGGGAAAAAACTGAAAATATGACAGTTCCTTGTACTGCTAGACAAAGAATAGGATTTGGCTTTTTTCCCCTCATGACTTTACAGATACTAAAATGCATACATTCACTGAGTGTTTGAAACGTCCCAGATACTGAGAAGCCCTTTCCATGTATGAACTCCTTTAATCTTTGTTTTTACCCTGTGAGATGTGTGCTATTACTTGGTTTTCCTGGCTTCCCTGGTGGCTCATGTGGTAAAGCGTCTGCCTGCAATGCCGGAGACCAGCTTAGATCCCTGGATTGGGAAGATCCCCTGGAGAAGGAAACAGCAACCCTCTCCAGTACCCTTGCCTGGAAAATCCCATGGACCGAGAAGCCTGGTAGGCTACAGTCCATGGGGTTTCAAAGAGTCGGACACGACTGAGCAACTTTTTCACTTTCACTTTTGCTTGGTTTCCATACATTAAAAAACTAAGTTACAGACAGGTCAAGAAACATACTCAAAGTAACTCAAGAGATGACAAAAAAGGACTCACATCCCCTCAGTTTGGCTTCATAGTTCCACGTTCTTATCTGCTATGTCATGTCACATTTACTTCCCTGGTGGCTCAGACAGTAAAGCGTCTGCCTACAGTGCAGGAGAACGGGATTCGATCCCTGGGTGGGGAAGATCCTCTGGAGAAGGAAATGGCAACCCACTCCAGTACTTTTGCCTGGAAAATCCCACGGATGGAGGAGCCTGGTAGGCTACAGTCCATGGGGGTCACAAAGAGTTGGATATGACTGAGCGACTTTATTTTGCTTACTTCCTTCTGTTGGCTGATGTTAGCCTGTTTCTCCAGATAATCAGCTGTTAGAAGGCAAACAATTTAAAACAAAAAGAGTCCACTGACTGTATTAAGGATATTAAAGAAAAGAGTGATATACCTTTAAGAAGAGGTTTTTATTTTTTTTTTTTTTTTTGCTTTTGTTTCGCACAGCCATGTCTGACTCCGTGACCCTTATGGACTATATAGCCCATCAGGCTTCTCTGTCCATGGATTTTTCAGGCAAGAATACTGGAGTGGGTTGCCATTTTCTTCTCCATGGGATCATCCTGACCCAGAGATCAAACCCACATCTCCTGTTTGTGTCCTGTATTGCTGGCAGATTCTTTACAGGCTGAGACATCCAGGTAGAACCGATTAACAATGTTATGACCATTTCCCATGAACAGAGAAGGGACTCAGCCGTACATATACATGTATCCATTCTCCCCCAGAGGCCCCTGCCATCCAGGCTGCCACATAACATTTAGCCGAGTTCCATATGTTACACAGTAGGTCTTTGTTAGTTACCCATTTTAAATATAGCAGTGTGTACATATTCATGCCAAATTCCCTAACCATCCCTTCCCCCAACTTTCCCCCCAACAATTCTCTAAGTCTATGAGTCTGAAAATCACTTTTTCTGAGACATAGTTACACAGGGATAATAAAGAACCTTTGATAAACGTTTGATAAACTGGAAGACAGTAGGCAAAGGCTACCTCAGCCATTTATAATGTGCAAGCACTGTTGGAGCCTTCTAGGTGCTAAAATAGATAACCAACAGGGACCCATTGTATAACACAAAGAACAATATTCAACATTTTGTAATAACCTATAAGGAGAAAAAAGCAGAAAAGAATATAGATAAAAAACTGAATCACTTTGCTGTACATCTGAAACTAACATAATATTGTCAATCAACTATATCAATTAAAAAATGTAATCAGAAACAGCAGTAAAAGAGTAGATACAATCCATTATTTCAATGAACTAATCAATTGAAAATAAGAATATGCAGGGATTATTTTAATGAAATATGGCTCAGCTAAGATAGAGCTTTGCATAGTGGAGAGTCAGCTCAATCTGAGAATTCCTGAAAGAGCTGGTGTCCAAGATGAATCTTGCCAAGATTTATGGAGATGAGAAAGGGATTCAGGACAGTCAAGAGCCTGAGTTTTAATTACTGGAGAATAGAGCGCATCACACAGAGTGGCCGGAAATAAGGCTACATTAATAACTATGAAGAAATATTTGTTATAATTTTCCTGCAAGCACTGGTGTGTGGGTGCTCGGTCACTTAGTCCTGTCCAGCTCTTTGAGACCTCCATGGATGCCTCTTCTATGGGACTGTCCAGGCTAGAATACTGGAGTGGGCAGCCATTTCCTCTTCCAGGGAATCTTCCCGACCCAGGGATTGAACCCGCATTTCCCAAGTCTCCTCCATTGGCAGGTGGACTCTTTACCACTGTGCCACCTGGGAAGCCCACGAGCACTGGTGGTTTTAGAAAATCAAGGGAGGAATTTCTGGGAGAGCCCTCAAGGTGTGGTAGTGCCTTTCCTCACATCCACAGCAACACTTGGGCTCATCTTCATGGGAAGTAGTTTGCTGTAAAGTGCTGATCTTAGAATTAAAGGAAAGGAACCATTGTAATCCATTGTTGTCTGAATGGAATTGCGTTTTCTCATCAGGCATCCAGTGCCGTGACAAGAACAGAACAGAGGAGAAAGGAGAAGGTGTGGCTCTTCCCCTTGGGGACCTCCAGATCCATTAAAAAAAGTCATGCTCACCTCATATAATTATGGCAGATTAATCTGAACTGTGGTGTTGGAGAAGACTCTTGAGAGTCCTTTGGACTGCAAGGAGATCCAACCAGTCCATTCTGAAGGAGATCAGTCCTGGGTGTTCTTTGGAAGGAATGATGCTAAAGCTGAAACTCCAGTATTTTGGCTACCTCATGCGAAGAGCTGACTCATTGGAAAAGACTCTGATGCTGGGAGGGATTGGGGGCAGGAGGAGAAGGGGATGACGGAGGATGAGATGGCTGGATGGCATCACCAACTTGATGGATGTGAGTCTGAGTGAACTCCGGGTGTTGCTGATGGACAAGGAGGCCTGGCATGCTGCAATTCATGGGGTCGCAAAGAGTTAGACACGACTGAGTGACTGAACTGAACTGAACTAAACTGAATCTGAATTCACTGTACAATCATCATCCCATGTTTCTATGCNATGTGAGTCTGAGTGAACTCCGGGAGTTGCTGATGGACAAGGAGGCCTGGCATGCTGCAATTCATGGGGTCGCAAAGAGTTAGACACGACTGAGTGACTGAACTGAACTGAACTAAACTGAATCTGAATTCACTGTACAATCATCATCCCATGTTTCTATGCCCATCAGGAAAGAAGATATTCCCTTAGCCAGATGCATCAGAAGAAGGAGAGCTTGAATGCAATCTGTGTTTATTACGTATCATCTGACAGTAGGAATTATTTTTACTCCTCTGGGAAAGACTTCCTAGAGGAGCTGCCTAGCTGACCCAGAAAGATGTCTATACTACCTCGTTCCAATTTTCTATTATATTACTGAGCAAAAAACTGACCTGATACTTTATGGTGGAAAACAAGCACCACATTATTACATTATGATTTTGTGTGGCATTAATTTGGGCAGCTGGCATAACTGTGTTCATTCAGTGGTATTCTGTTGGCTACTGGTCTAGTCTGGAGGGATCAAGATGGCTCTCCTTCTCCTGCCTGGAGCTTTGTTAAGATTTGGCTACACTGAGCCCCTCTCCCTTTTCACGTCATCATGCAAGCCTTTCTGTGGGTTTTCTCCCGGAGGGTAGTTGATTGGACTTATTGTACAGCAGCTCAGATCTCCAAGAGACTAAGAAAGAAGTTTTCAGTCTTCTCAAAGGCAAGACCTAAAACTGAGTCTGCATCACCTCCACAATTCTTTATTAATCCAAACAATCGCACACGAGTTTATATTCAACAGCAGGGCACTGGAACCCACCTCCTATTGGGAGGAGTGTCAAGACTCTGTAGCAGGAGTAGTGTCAGTAACTCAAGGACTGTAGACCGCCAAGCTCCTCTGTCCGTGGAATTCTCCAGGCAGGAATACTGGTGTGGATTGCCATACCCTTCTCCAGGGGAATCTTCCTAACCCAGGGATCGAACCCAGGTCTCCTGCATTGAAGGCAGATTCTTTACCATCTGAGCTACCAGGGAAGCCCCCTCTACCAGACTCTGTGTCCATCTTTAGTTTGGTACATTTACCCCTCACTGAGGTCGCTTCATGTGTGTAATGCAATCTTGGTGATTTATGGCCCAAGTAAACATGAGATAGGAAAAGAAAAGCAACCTCAGATGAGGAAATAAGGCTGTTTATGAAAGACATCTGTCATTATACTATGAGTTCCTATATGATCAATGCCAGGAGAAATATCAATCACCTCAGATATGCAGATGACACAACCCTTATGGCAGAAAGTGAAGAGGAGCTAAAAAGCTTCTTGATGAAAGTGAAAGAGGAGAGCGAAAAAGTTGGCTTAAAGCTCAACATTCAGAAAACAAAGATCATGGCATCCGGTCCCATCACTTCATGGGAAATAGATGGGGAAACAGTGGAAGCAGTGACAGACTTTATCTTTTTGGGCTCCAAAATCACTGCAGATGGTGACTGCAGCCATGAAACTAGAAGACGCTTACTCCTTGGAAGAAAAGTTATGACCAACCTGGACAGTATATTCAAAAGCAGAGACATTACTTTGCCAACAAAGGTCCATCTAGTCAAGGCTATGGTTTTTCCTGTGGTCATGTATGGATGTGAAAGCGACCCCATGGACTGCAGCCCACCAGGCTACTCCGTCCAATGGATTTCCAGGCAAGAGTACTGGGGTGGGGTGCCATTGCCTTCCCCGAATGATTTGCAACAGGCTCCAAAATCACTGCAGATGGTGACTGTAGCCATGAAATTAAAAGACACTCCTTGGAAGAAAAGTTATGACCAACCTAGACAGCATATTGAAAAGCAGAGACATTACTTTGCCAACAAAGGTCCGTCTAGTCAAGGCTATGGTTTTTCCTGTGCTCATGTATGGATGTGACAGTTGGACTGTGAAGAAGGCTGAGCGCCGAAGAATTGATGCTTCTGAACTGTGGTGTTGGAGAAGACTCTTGAGAGTCCCTTGGACTGCAAGGAGATCCAACCAGTCCATTCTGAAGGAGATCAGCCCTGGGATTTATTTGGAAGGAATGATGCTAAAGCTGAAACTCCAGTACTTTGGCCACCTCATGTGAAGAGTTGACTCACTGGGAAAGACTCTCTGACGCTGGGAGGGATTGGGGGCGGGAGGAGAAGGGGACGACCGAGGAGGAGATGGCTGGATGGCATCACGGACTCGATGGACGTGAGTCTGAGTGAACTCCGGGAGTTGGTGATGGACAGCGAGGCCTGGTGGGCTGCGATTCATGGGGTCACAAGGAGTCGGACACGACTGAGTGACTGAACTGAACTGAAAAGCAAAATGGTGCTCTAAAGGAAAGGGAACTGATTATAAGGAGATAAATTCTGTGCAGAAGTGAAGGGTAGGGTTTTGCAGTAGGCTCCTCTTTAGAACTCAACTTTAAGTTCAAACTTGAAACAAGTGAGTTAGATAAAGAGGGTGTAGGCTTCAAAACATCCCAGACAGAGGGAATAGGATAGGCAAAGACTTTCATAATTTGGTACTGCTAGTCTGGGGATCTAAGGTGTTAAATTCACAAGTGAAGTGAAGTTACTCAGTCATGTCTGACTCTGCGACCACATAGGGTATAGCCCACCAGGCTCCTGCTTCAGTCCGTGGGTTTTTCCAGGAAAGAGTACCGGAGTGGGTTGCCATTTCCTTCTCCAGGGGGATCTTCCTGACCAGGGATCGAACCTAGGTCTCCCACATTGTAGGCAGACGCTTCTACCATCTGAGCCACCAAGGAAGTCAATGCACGTCTAACACACAAATAATGAAAATCTAGAGCAATGATCAAATAAATACCCATTGGGATTGCATTAATAATTATATTGTATCTAAACTGAATTGTGTGCTGGAACTGAGAAAGCCTTCTGTTTATTAAAATCCTTTCGAAAGAGTACTTGAGCTTCACAGGTAGCTCTAAGATGTTAGCTTTCGTTTTTTTAGTTTCGGCATCCAAACATGAGGAGTGTATGTGTAAATATTTAAATAGAATTACAAGTTTCTGGAAAGTCTCAAGATGTTTCTTGGGATGATAAACCAGTGTTTCTCAACCAGCACACTTCATCTGAATCACAGCATTTCTCAATTCCCCTGAGAAGTGTATATAACTAGAACTGTTCTTGATGCACAGGAGAAAAGTCTATTTATTACATTGAGTGGATGCCTGAGGGCATTAGGGCTTAATTCTCTTGTGGAGTCCCCCATTGGTTATTTCATTTCACAATAAGGATGAACAAAGATTCAAATTAGTTTCTTAATACCAGTATTAGCCTGAAAAATTACTTATAATATTCACCTGTACTAAGTACTCATGCTGATTCTGTAGAAACTTGTTTTCTCACAGTTGTAAATCAATATAAACAGAAAATTAGATGAGACAAATGCCGAATCTGTTTCATATATACATATGTACAAGGTCTTCTTGTTTATTCGGAAAAGTTGAAATTGCTATGGCATAAACAGTTCCTGATTTTTTTCCACCCAGTTTTTGATTGCTGAATATGTCCAGAGGTCAGGCAGATATACCAACAATAATGAAAACCAGAATACTGTTTACTAATCCATAAAGAGTGTGTCACCATTTAAAATGACATGTATTTTTTTACTGATTTCCCACAAGGACACTGTAAACTAATACAGGTATTATTAGACAATTCATGTCACAGATGGAAACAATGAAATTTACAGAGATCAAATGTCTATAAAATCATGCATATAGGTTTTAAAACCTGAATTTATTACATGTCTTATATAAAACTATATTGACTTTTACTAATACACTGGATTTCAGTGATTAAATTTGAAAATTAAGTAGGATAGGACATAAGTTTACTTTTTAACTCATTTCTTTGGTCCCATGATTCATATAATAGATTCATACTGATTAACTTGTATTTAAATCATGAATAAAAGTTATTCTTAAAAAAAGATGAAATATATAATGTGCATAACTATGTAAGACAGGAAAAAAATTCTGGTTCAATACGCCAGTTTCCTTTGACCTTCACACAACAGAATGACCTATTTACTTAGCAGGAACACAAATTTAACTTCTCAGGGAAAAGGGGCTCTATGACATCAACTGCATAAAGCATGTTGATTTCCTGTTGGGCAACAGAGGGGAAAAGGAAGCAACAGACACTGAACAATGAAAGAAGTTGGAAGACCAGAGGAAAGCACTGATCGAAGGAAGGGAGGAGGAGCAGATGGCTTAGGAGGGAGACATGTGGGAATTGGGGGGGAAGGAAGCAATTGGCAAGGAGAGGGCTGAATGCCAAATTTATGAAGGATCTGGAGGACCCTGGGGATCTGGATGGGATGTGAGTCAGCTGCTTTCTACCAAAATATCACACCAACAAGGGAAATCAAAGAAGCCTACAAAGACACACAGGAAGCAGAGAAGGACTGGAAAAAGAACTGATGACATATTGCATTCTAACAATTGTACCTCTTAGCGTGGGGAATGGGAGGTGTTAAATCATCTTTTATGTATAACTGAATTTTTCTCCGAACTTCACTAATGATTTTCAAACCTTTAACTTGCTTATGAAAGAAATGATACAGATACAACTCTTCTATTTAAACCACATTTTACTGATACCCTGTATTTGTGTGTTTTCTCATTCATATCAAAATCAATTACTTTAAACTATCTATAGGGTGACCAACTGTCTCAGTTTTCTGATAACTAAAGGTTATTTTCCTGGGCCTGGGAATTTCGGTGCTAACACTAGGACAGTTCCCTGCAAACCAAGATGGTTAGTCATCTTATTTAAGCTAAAACCTTAAGAAAAGGGCACTAAATCCCCTTGCTCTTCATGCTAAAACATACAGACACTGAAATTCCCCCCCCTCTTTTTAAAGAAGAATGAATAAGGTCTTAATACAGTGATATGATAAGCAGATGAAATTGACAATAAAATGGTTTCTGGACTATGGCTTTGATAAGAATCAGTAACATAATGAAAGCATTTCTTTGTAATTTTTTTCAACTAAGTAACAAAAAAATCTATAAGACATATAACATATTTGGTGCAGGCTGCTTTGAGGACAGGTATGAAAAAAATTAAAATTAAAGCACAGCTTATCTCAAAAAATAAGACCAGTCATTTAAAAATGCTATGTCAAAGCCACAAACAAAGAAGATGGAAACAATATATATTATTCATCTCTAAATTTTAACTTAGTTAAGAGTTTCAAACATGAAAGTCTTTTAAACTCTTCTTTTAAATACTAAAATGACATAATTCTAGGTAAATGACAGTAAAAGATTATTTGGAAGAAAATTATCTGGAATTTCAGAAATGAGCCCAGGAAGATGTTTACCATCTACACTGTATTGTTATTATTTAGCTTCTACAACATTTTATTATATTTATATAAAATTGCAAAGCTACTACATCAATATTTTTATTTAATTTCCCATTCATTTAATTACTCATAATTGCTTAATTTTTCTGCAATAACTTTTGATGTGTGTACAGCTGGTGAAATTATAATCTAGCTAATCCACAAATTGCACAATTGACTACATAGTCAGTTAAATCATTCTCTGACTCATTCCCTTTTAATATAAATCCTTCTTTCCTTAAATGCCAAACGGTGAAGAGTCATTTACCATCCTCTTTAGACAATCTCCTAATATCTTTTGAGGAAAGACCTCTACTGTCCAGAATAAATGGTTTTAGTTTATTTGAACCCTTAGTTAAACTATAACTGGTTTAGTTGAACTTATTTGATTGAACTTGCCCATTTATAGGTCATTTTTGTGAATGTACCAAACTTCAAATTTTAGATATCTTTGTTATATTACAGTTGTTATTACTGGACATAATACGGACTAATTCTCAAATGTATCTAGTTTCAAAACCACTATAACCTCCACTGTGTGAACTAATCTCTCCAGACCCTTACAAACTCAAAGACAATATTTCACAGTGGAGACTAAGAGTTGCTGCGATTCTGAGTTGAAATTTGCACTAACAGCAAATTCTCAGAGTCATTATATATGTAGGAAAATCTATAGAACCTTTAGAAAATGTTGTCAGTAAACAAAAGGCAGGTGTCTCCACAGCCAGTTGGGAGTTAACCACTGCATTAGTGAAATTTTAGTATTTATGTGACAGGACTGCTGTGAGGATAGAATGGTCAGTATGTATATAAAGTGCTTAGAATGGGGCCTGGCACATAG